>VZTE01003182.1:148661-317061 GCA_013397775.1 Eulacestoma nigropectus
AGTAACTTTTAAGTAGGGTGTGTTTCACTAGAATACCTGTTAAACATTCTATCAAATGCTTTTCATGTTTTTTCTTTAGAAAAGCAGAATGAGAAATTTGCACTACATTACCAAAAATACTATGTGGAAGAAATGTGATAGGCAAAAAATATTGATTAGCTCTAGGATGCTATGCATTTTTGGAGTAGACCTGTGCTTGAAACAATTTCTTTTCCTTTGAAACCTTTTTTTTCATTTTAAAGCTCTGTCTCAGTTTGAATACAGGGCTGTGATTACGGCCCATTCTGTGCTCTGTTGGTCCATCTTACATACCTTATGTAAGTGTGTTCTCTTTCCCTTCAGTTCACATGTGCTTTGTTGAGTAGTCTCACTTTCTACTAGGAGTAAGACTTTCAGTAGCCATGTGGGCTTCACTGTGTTGGCCTCACTGGAGGTGCTGAAGTCACATTAAAAAATATTTTTGCTGTTCAAATAGAACCCAAAAATAGTTCTGCAGTAGGTGTTGTTGCATTAGATGCACAGGGAGATAAAATAAATGGTGTTTAACCCTGAAAGCATGGGTACAGTGCCACATTAGCTGATTCATAAAATAAATGATTTGTTCTTTTCTGGTCACTTTTGGATCAATACAGATCCTCTAAGAAGACCTTCACCTGGACTGAAGAATAACATCAGTGGGACTGACCAGACTGCCCAATTTGAGTGATCCTATGCCAGTAGGTGTAGGGTTAGAACAAGCATTGTCTCAACAGCTAGCTTAGTTAGAGAACTCAAATGGAGTTCCTGATTTTCCTTGGCAGATAGCCGAAGAACTCAATCTTCTGCTGATATCATGAAGAATGCATACAGTAGATAAATATCAGGTTCCTAGTAGCCTGGACAAAACCCATATATTCCTACTGGAAAAAACCTTCATGACCCTTCTTATCCATACAGTCTAAAGGAAGTGACAGTTTCTGAAACTAACTCTTTTTTAATTCCTGGGACACTGTGTCACAAGATAATCAATAGGTGAAGCCAGTGGCTGTCTTGTATCCTTGAAAGTCCATGAGATCCACAGAAGTAACTAAGACAAATAAAACTTGCTGAATGAAACAAGTATATATATGAAAAATATATCTGCTGAACAGTCATACACATCAGAAAAGGTTGAAAACTGAAGGTTAAACATACAACTCCACAGTTTGAAGGAGAACACAGAAGAAGAAAGCTTGAGACTTTATTGACTCAAGTAGACAACCATGCCCAGAAATGCACCCCAGAGAGCAATCCCAGGAGATAGATAGTCTTCCATTTTCCATTTCTAACTTCTTTGATTCCACACATTTCCATGTCCTTTAAGTAGGACAGGACTCCTATCAATCTCTTGATCTGTTCTGCTGGCACACATAATGACAGTCCTATGAAGCCATAAAGGTTTTATTGACCTTTTTCCCTAAAAAATGTATCCAAACTGCTTTTGGATTCACTGCTTCTCCACCTCATCATTCTGCTACTTCTTCCCATTTCTTTGCTGATTACATTGCATGACTTCTCTCTCACTTGCAAGATATATGCTTTACTTTATAACATTTCTCATGCACTAAAAAAAAATTCTAAGTCAAGCTGTTACCAGGTCTAGCCTTCCTCCAACTGGCATAGCCATCATGTAGCAGCCATCACGTGAACTTTAAGTGTAAATTATTGTTATGGAGCTTGTATTACCTTGGCTGTTTGTCCAGCTTGTTCTTGATAAGTCAGGGTCACAAAAAATGAGTAATACTCTAGTCCTACTCAAAAAGACACAGGATCATCATGATGGAGATGGCTTTAGCATTCAAGAATCCCTTAAATTTGGCACTCCAAATTATATGAAAAAATGGTTTGGATTGCTTTCCATTAATAACTGCTATTAAACTTTGTTCTTCATCTTGCTCCTTCCCAAGACTGGTATTGATTCCCCGTTGCTTGGATGCTAAGAATATCCTTGGATAATATTTTGGGAATTTAAGGCACTAACAGGTCTCTGAAATGAATGGGATTTTCTGGGTAGCAGAAGAAATACATCAGGATAGATTTGTCCATGCACAAGTAGCTTAATACCTGTCTCTGAGATGGGAGCAATGCCAAGTAAGGCATTTTGGCTGTGCAGTCTTGTGCAATCATTTCCTCAATAGAATTATATTCTTCTTGTGTGGGATGGTTTGTTATCCCTGTGTACGACCCTTTTATAATATTTCCTAGTCAACTGTTTGACCCCAAGCTGGCTTTCCCAGATTTGTACATCTAGATAATGATCCCTTTAAGTGTTTTCCCAATCATGCTGTGATTGGTTCAGACCAATGTCACAGGTAACTAGTGAAGCAAACACCAATGAATTCACAAGCAATTCCAGTATCACAAGTGGTCAACTACAAGGGACATTGTTAATCCAAATGAAGAGTCATTTTTCAAGTGGAAGCAAAGCGTAAGCCCCCAACCTGAGTAAAAAAATCTCTTTCATTTGTTTTTAACTAGGTAGTTTGGAAAAAAAAAAAACGACCCAAGAGGCAAATCTAAAGACTTTGCAGAAACAGTGGCTGAAGTGAGAAGATAAAATTTGGAGTAAAGTAGCCTTTTTCATAGATTCATGCATTTCTCTTTTGTGTTTAGAAACTAGGAACACAGACATAAAACACAAACTTACATTTTTTGTGTGTTAGATGATGGCAGTGGATGGGGAATACTTGCTGCAGTCAGTTGAATGACCTGCCCTGGCACAAGCAGTAAGTGACATAAAGGCCTTTACTGCAGTCTCAGGATGGGAACTTCTGTGTCCCTGGCAAATAGACTTGTACACCTAATTACCACAGAGTGTGTTGCCTACTTGTGTGTTCCTTGCTGTTTATTCTTGTGCTCAGTATCTCCCTCATTAATTTTATCCTTCTTCCACTCTGTGCCTCACTAATCAGAGCTAAGTAACATTCATCAGTAATGCTTTTGCTCCTCAGAACTCTCCCAGGTAAAGCTGTATTGGTGTTTGAGAATAGGAAGAGTTTGCATTTTAAAAACGAGGGCTGTCTTTTCTAGACACTCATGCTGAAGAAGCTAAAGCAAGGAAAATGACATGATTAGTCCATTTGTGACCTATCCATTTCCTCTTTCCCACTGCTAGAGACAGTGTACTTACATCTTTGTCAGCGCAATAAATCTCCAACATTTTTGCAAATGCTGTCCCTCCTCTAGGGATTTTCCATTGCAGTTGATACTATGCAATCTTAACCAACTCTCCCTAAATTACGTTGCCTTCATTTGAGGCATTCTCAACAACAGAGTGTGGCTATGATGGGGTGTGCCTTAGGTCAGAGTACTCAGGTGAATTAACAGGTGTGATAATGACATTGCATTTACTCTTTCTGCTTGCCACTTCTGAATAGTGCATTCATATTGTTTGCCAGCTTGCAGAAAAGAAGCGGGTTTTATGAATGCCTACCATGCACATAAACAGACCCCATGAGATTTGGCAGACAGGAGCAAGTGATGACAGGTTGTTATCAAATTATTCATTTATATTTTATACCAACAAGGATCATACAGATTTGTTGGAAGACAGATACAAGAAATATAAAATGCATTCTAGACAAGATCTTCATTTAAGAGTACCCTGCTTTACTAATCCTGATGCCCAATCATAACCCCTGGTAATTTTGTCTTATTATTTGTCCCCTCTCAGCTTAGTGGTAATGAAAACAAAGCAGCCTTGGCCAGCCATTTATGAGGAAGAAAATTGTTAGAACAGCATGTTTCAATAAAGCAATAGGTTCTGCTGTGGTTTTGTGTGTGATACAACTGGACATCCCAGCTAGTCAAGGAAACCCAGCTCTAGATGAAGCCAAAAGAAGACATGGGGAATAAGATAAAGCTTATCAGGACCACGTGTACTTACAGCTTGTTGGCTAAAGGGAGCCCAAAACCAGCTCAGGATACTCTGATTTTCAATCAGAGCCTGACCTTTCTGTCTGAAGTAGGGTCCCAGACGACGTTTGGAAAATTGTCTGGAACACACTGAGAACATTCTTCTCTGTTTCTGAGTAGGTTTTTTCTGGTTAAGACTCTTCCCAATTTTCATACCTAGTGAAAGATATTCAAGTCTGAGAGTTTTTCACTTGAAATAGATTCTGCACAAAAGAATGATATTTTGAGCATAAGCAGCTTATCAGGAAGTAACAACTTGAATTGCAAATGCTTCCTCAGAAGGTGATCTGCCAGAGGTATTTTCTACAGTCCCCTCAAAACTGTAGGTTTTTGCTCTTCCATCATGTGATGGTCTAAGAAATGAGGCTACACACGTTCATTTAATATTATCGTTCCCTTGTGATATGTTCACTTTTCTTAATGAGGGCAGTGTTGCTAACTTGTTAGGAGCCTGAGGACTGTATCAAATTAACATAGCATGGAGGAAAAATTAACAGAGAGAGGAGCTCCATGTGTGAAATGGAATGAGATCACTGATAGTCTTTTTGTCAATCTTTATTTTTGTACTACAGACAAAATGCTAACAAGGATAATATAGAACACTATTACTCAGAACTGGGATGCCCTTGTTTTTTTCAATAACCTGAATGACCAAATTAATTAAACCTTCACAGTAATGATTATATAATAAAACAAGCACAACACAGGTGTTTAACTGTCAGAAAGAAAGGGGAGGAGCGTGGATCTTGGTATAATCATAGGGGAGAAATAACAGTGACTAGAAGAATCTTCTAGTTTTTCATGACAACTTTTTGTTTCGCATGTGTTTACGTGAGTGAATCAAAAGTCACACTATTGTCTCAGTAGGATAATGCTCTGCTTCCACTAATATGCAAGAGACCAGAATGCAGCTCTTCCCATTCTTCATCATAAAGCAAAACTGTCAAGGGCCAGAGAAAGCAACAAAGGAATGCAGGGGAGAGAAAGCCAGGATTTGTGAAGTAAGGGGAGTTTCAGCAGAGACATCCACGCTACATTTTTCTTTAAAATTTTCTTTTGCAAAACACGGTTGGTAGAATACACCATCTCTGCAGTGATTTTTGTCAGCCATACATGTCACTCTATTACAAGCTCAAAAGATACACAGAGAAGTCAGCAAACTGGGAGGATATGTGTAATACAGAGTCCATGCAAAATTTGTAAGCATCAGTTTGCTGCAGCTTTGGCCTTTTAGCGGTTGTGCCTTGCTTGTGCAATGATAGTTCCTAAGAGGGGCTGTAATCACTCCTTGCAGGATGTCTGTTCTGCAGTGGCAATGGAGGCAAGGTGCTGCTTCCACACAATGCTCATTTATGGTTTCCCTGTGCAGAGGGGGTGAGCCATTGCTAACAGATCCAGGGAGCTGTACACCCAGGCATAATCAGTGTACTGACAGCAGCAGACTTTCTGCTACGTAATGATTATTGCCAAATATCTTTTTTTTTTTTTCTGGCAAAGGCTTCCTCTCCACTTCTATGATTCTTGAATGCTAGCAATGCTGGAGGCAAAAGCCCCCCATATCCTCTTGCCTCAGTGCCATGTGCAGGGGTATCTTCCCGTGCCTGATGGATGTTCTTACAAGAAAAGCTAATGAGAGGCTGAGCCATTCCACAGAAGCCTGTTAATTAACTTTAGGACACACCTGGTTGTATCTTGTAGTAATAAACATTTCTATCAAAAGAGACCCACAATCAGCAAAACCAGCTCACTTCCTCTCTGGCTTTAGGCATAGAAGCTATGCAATGTCTCTGAATCCAGTAAAGAAGCCGTGACTGGCGTTTTGCTACTGGTGTAGTCATGCGTTAGGTTTGGAAAACGTTTGGTGGCAGCCCAGGCTTGGGTTGGCTTTGGCAAGGTCAGCGTGTGGGTATCGTTTCCCAGAGGACACTGCCATCTGCTGCTGGTGGGACCGGGGAGCTTCACTACAGTTCGCCAGCAAATGGCTACAGAAGACTTGTGGTCAAACCTCACTTGCTTAAAGATAGCTCACAGTCATGGGCCAGATGGACTTGTCTTGTTTCTTACCGTTCCAAAGACAGAATATACAAATACAAATATAAAGCCTTACAAGGCATATCCTAAACTAAACAGAAGTTTAGGGAATGCAGCTTCTGTGGGGAGAGGTGCTAATTAGTGACACCTGCTCCAGCACCCAGCAACAGACGGGTCTTACTGTAAATGAGTGGTTGGTCTGGAAAGACAATGCTCTGGGGAACCTGCAGGAGTTAGGCAGATTTAGTTACACCAATTGGTAATAATCTGTGGACAATGAATACAGAAGCTAAGATTTGTCAGCTAATAACACAGACAAAATAACAGTAGGATGTGCTTTGGAAAAATGACTGCAAGGTTGTATCTTATATATATTTTTTTTTTAACAGTACCATGGGGAAGTGATACCCATCCTTCTCTTGGCAACATTGGAAGAGAATTGGACAGCATTCTCTTCCCCAAAGCTGGAAATATTTTGTTGAAAAACCTCTGGTTAGCACACTTTCAATTTTCAAGCACAATCTTGACATTTGCTAAGAAAATCAGACATTTCATGTTTGTTTTTTTTTTTCTATTCCCTGGATTCTTCATTTTTTATCAGGACAAAATTCCCCATCTGTTATCTGTAGTAGCCAAGCCTGGTGGACGTATTTCTGGGATGTGGGACTCCTGGATTCAAAAGCAGAGTACAGGTTAAAATAGGCCTTCCCTATTTCAGTGAATGCCCTGCACCCTCTGGTGTTGGCTGTAACAACACAGAAGCTCTTACCTTGGCATTCCCTTCTGAGTGGCTCAAGTGAAGAGTTGTTGCTCAATGGGCTGAAACATTTCCTTTCCACTGAGCTTCCAGCTTTGCATGAGGATCCCAGGGAGATCCCTGAAGGTTGCAGGCTCTCCCAAATGATGGAGAGCAGACAAATGGGCCTCAGTCCTTCTGTAGAGTCAGCCCCAAAGGATTAAGGTGGTTGGTAAGAAAGGAACATCTTTGTAAATAGACCTTCTTTATGTACAATCTTTAATGAAATCCCTTAGGAGTCCAAATTAGGGAGGATAATTGTCACCACCAGCCAGTTTTGGAAGTTGAAAATGCAAAAAAATAATTCTCCGGTCTGCTCTGTAGGAATAGCACCCCATCCTTATCTTTCTTTTCCCTTTACCTTTCGAATTTTTGGAGGATTTGGGCACCTTCTATCTTCAGTAATCTGACTGCATCTAAGTGACAGGGCCACACCTCTTCTCTGACCCCTTATGCTTGCACCAGTTCAACTCTTCAGCTTGTTTCAGGCTTGTTTAGGGAAGGAAAGTGGATGTCAACGAAGCCATCCAATCGTGTGTAGTGGGATTTGAGGACTTCTAAGTCTCACAGTCATCCTGCTAGGGCCAGCAACACACAGAAGTCAGCGGGTTCAGGCAGTAAGGAAAATTGTGACAGATCAGGACTGTGGCTGACAGAAGGGCTGCATAGGCCCAGGTGAGCCCCTGAAAACATGCTCCAGAGAACCAGGGAGTAATAGTGCTCTGCCCCATGGATACTTGTCATGAATGAATGTTTTAAGGTCGCTTAAAGAATAAGCAGAGCCAGCAAGTGAAGCTTGGGAAATTGCCACAGCTCTTCATCTTTTCCTTCTTCCTGAAAACATGCTATCAAACCACAAATCCTTTTATTTTATGAGATGAGCCTTTATTGAAATACTTGACATTTAGTTCCTTTGCTGATGTAACTTTTTATTTTTGAGGGGACATTATATTTTTTATGTGGGTCTCTTGCTGGGTTCTCTAAGCCGTTTTTAAGAAACAGTCCATGTAAGTACAATACTGAGACAAAGACTCAGGCCCAGGCTGCTGGAGGTCAGCGCTACAGCCCCACCTTGGAAGTACTTCTTATCAACATAGTCTATGATAGTTGTCACAGCCAACATAGTCTCCTCACACGTGGGCTGGATTTGGTTAGCGGGGAGAATAAATCCATGAGTACCCGTGTCTCGCAGTTCAAATGTGTAGGAGAGGGGAATGCCAATTGTGTGGACCCAGTCCCGTGAGGAGCCTGAGTTACTGTCTGTGAATTTAAAAATAGAGAGGAGATAGTTGTACTAAGCATGGTTCTTTGAAAATACTTCTTGCTATAGTTAATGCAAATTTATACCAGAATCCCTGAACTAAGCAGTAACCATATATCACTGTGACACAGAGAACAGTTTCTAGGTGCTGTAATTCTTAACTATACTAAAAGTCTTCCATGGAGTTTCCTAACTGACACAGTTCTTCATAAGATGGTATTGTACCATCTTGAAGGAGATGAGTTTCAGGGATTCTGTGGTTTTAGCATTTTACTGTGACTACTGTGGGGTACAAGATGGATTGGACATTTGTCTGTTCTTGTACTTCATTTCCTACTTTGATACTGACTAGAATTTCTTTTTTTTTTTTTTTTTAAGCATAATTTTGGTCAAATCTGAAAAAATTCTGGCTTCTCCCTGTATCTCTGTTCATCTTCCTCATGGATTGTTTTTCTTACCTATTCAGTGTAAGTACAAACCCTGGCAAAATGCAGTCCTAGGCACAGGCAAGTTGCCTTGCACTTACACTGCATTGCTCATGCAGTCTGTGACTCAGAGACTGGCACGTGGGGACTGGCAGAGACAGCCACTGGAATATGCAAACCACATGGGTTCTGGAGCCAGCTACTTACTGTTCTCACTGACTAGCGTGACTTATTGCTTACTGGGAAAATATTGGGTTTACTAGGCAGTCTCTGGGGCCCTCAATCCTCTTTGTAAAGGCTGACAACTCATATTAGCTGTGATGTGTTCGTGATGTGGCCATCCAGTCTATTAGGGACAGGGCCGAAACTGATATATTTCACACAGAATTGCAAGCAGCTGCCATGTGATAATGTCTGATGGAGTAACTGTAGACCTGATTGGGATTTTAATTTTTGCTTGATTCCAGTGAAGACAAATAGGAGTTTCGCTGCTGACTTCAGCAGGGTCAGGATGATCTATCACCAATCTCCTTCTGTCCCCTGTGATGGATCTGTGAGGAATCCATGTAGGAACTAGCTTCTGATCAATGCTTCATTTGTTCCTGCAGTCAGCTTTATAACTTACAGAGTTATCTTATATTCAAATGACTGCTGCTTACATGTTGCACCAAACTAGCCTTTAAATATTACTCAAAGTAGAAACTCAGCAAAACAGTACTTGCTGATGCATGTGACACAAGAATTCTTTGAAACACAGAGCAATCAAAGGGAAGCATAAAAAAAAACTTACATAAAATTAAAGCAGTTGATCCTACTCTATAGCTGGTCCCATACTTTCCTGTCAATGCAGCAGCTGCTTCCTTTGCAACTTGCATCTGGAGATTCAAAATAGGAACAGCGTTGTCATCAGTGGCAGTACCTTTGGCAATTATTTTGAGTGGACCAAAATTTTTGTCTCTTTCAGCTTTACATTTACATATGATCAACTTAAGTTTTGATATTACTTCAGGTCTTTAGAGGAACCCATTAGAAACATTTGGACAAATTGTTCTCAATTTTTTTTTTAATGCAAATTGTGTTAAAATTTTAAAAATTACTCTGCAATTAGAGATGCTATTTGCTTTACTATAAAGCTAGAGCCTGTATTTTTGAGAATTAGGAGTCTGTGCTGTATAACACACTGGTACTGACTAGAGCAGTGTTTGACCTCTTATTCATTTTATTGCCATAGACTCTGTATCCCACCATCCTTAGAAACTGAGCCATAGACAAAATAAATGATTTCTCCAATGACTCATATGAAGTCCAAACCCAAATCCCTCATGCTTTTGACTGGGGTTTCAGCTACTGGAATCTTCATAAATACACACGTTAGTGAACATAAATCAGAACACTCAGAAACTGAGGGAAGAAGTAACCAGGAAATAGGTACTTACTTTGCTCCCATTCTTCTGAGAGCATGTTTGGAATACCCTTTCTAGACACAATCATGATAACCATATGTGATTAATGTGCTGGCATCCTAAAGTGCAAATTTATTCTTGTATGCAGCAAAAGTTGGTGCTCTTCACCACTTACCTTGCTTTGCATTAACCCTATCTGTAGTAGTTCAATTTTCCTGGTTTAAGATAAGGAATTAGGATTTGTGAGGCAAATGAACCTTACTGATGCTGAACAGAGAAGCAGTAACTCTGGGAGCCAAGTCCCTGAACAACCCCAGCTCCTCTGAAGGAAAGGCAAGAGGGCAAGTAAAGTTGCACCACATGCTACTGCCTGTACTTGCTCTCTACAAATGTAGAAGGTGAATGTTTTGCCCTACCAGTTCTTCATTGTTACTTGGAGGTTTAGTTGTGGAACCATATGGAGTGAGGATGAGCTGTCCATAGGAGTGAATTGTTAAATAGCACAAAATGTCACTCTTCTTGCTTTCGATAAACTGAGCCACAGCTCTTGTCTCAAGCTCTGATTCTGGTCCAGATCCACAGAAGACATCACTGCTGCAGTTAAAAGATACACCAACACCTGGGGAGGAATACAAACGCTGAATCAAAGGAGAAATATAGTACACCAGTTCAGAGGGAACTGGGAAATTTACCTTGTAGTGTCAAGGCATGTGTTTATGTGGGCAGGGGACTAAGCTGAGGGGACTTTAGCATTACACTCTGTAGCAACTAAAATTTGCTACAAGACTGAAATATTTATTGCATTTTTACAGGATGGCTGCAACGAAAACACTCTGACACCACCATAGTGTACCACACACCAGGGAAGCTTTGGAGGCTCCTTGAAATTCATGGCAAATGTAAATACTGGCTGTTAAGTGACTAACTCCTAGCATTCCTGCCTAGAGCTGATGCTTGCTCCTGTAGTGAGTTAAGGGTATAGTTACATAAGAGCAATTTTCTGCTCATGAAAATAAGTGCTGGTTGAAAATCAATGTGTTAATATTTTGACAAACCAGGATTTTATTTTTACATATGCCTTGATGACAACAAGATGAATATTCCTTTCTTATAGGACTAAATTTCATTTCAGAAACTAGTTATTACTCTTGCTTTACATATGTGTTCATGATCTGAAATACTTCAAACTTACTGCCCCAGGATGAATTGAAATTTCGGTTCAGATCTGTGCCATAGCAGGTGCCATTCTCATATGGAGAACGGTTTTTCCTCCACAAACGATCCTAAAGAAAAGTAACTTCTGTTACATAATAAAAACTCAATGATCCATATGGCCCAGTGATAATATGGTGTAAATACTCCTTTATTTTCCACCTCTGCATTCTAACTAACCCTGTTATTGTAAGCGTACAACTCTGTGTACAAGGGTGATAAAGCTCAGCGACAGAACAATTCATCTACTACAGCCAGGCTGTCATCTGCCACAAACCTGCATGCACCCTGAAGTAAGCCTCCTGACTTTTTTTTTTTAAGTATGTTTCTTCTCTGGTACTCAACTGCTTCTGTGCAGTGTGGCACTCCTAAGCAAGACTTAGCATTGTGAGGGATAAGAGATGATGGTATGTTTCAGATTGAAGAAGATGAATTCTTTTTTGTCAGCTAATCTTCCTACTGCTCCTTGGTTCCTTGTTATACTCATGGCTATGCTTGGTTCTTTGCAGACCTCACTGCCCTGCCTGTATGATCTTCCCAGCTGAATTACCTGTGCATCCCAGTGCAGTGTGTGGTATGCCCCAAACCTGACAGGGAGCAAGCTGGGAGGCAGCCCAGTCCACATGGTTGTAGGCTGAGCCTCTTGGGCCATCCCAAGATCCTGCATTAAAAGATGCTTCAACTGGGCACAGGAGCCTGGAAGCATGGTGAGAGTGGCTGAAGACCAACATTTTGCATTATCTTCTGTATCAGAAAAGGAAGATTATTTGGGAGGGCACACCTGTTTCAAAACCAAATAGCCCGATATTTGACCAATTCTCCTCCTGTCCCATGCAGAGGTGCTAAGACCCATCTGTACTTGAGATCTTTTGTGAAGAATGAATGACTCTTCCAGACATGCTTAACTCCATCAAGCAGGCCTTGAGCTGTTATCGAAGAAGTAAGCCCATCCCCAGAAACACAAAAACAATTGATCTTGTGGTTTCGTCTTCCCAAAGCTCATGACATTTGCTAGGAATATTTAGCTTTGCAGTCTCAAATGACCACTGATTTTCCAGAAGAAACAAAATCTCTCTGCCATGAGAGGATTTATGTGAGTATTGTCACTGTTTTCTGTTTAATTGCTATGACTCTATCTAAAAGTAACAAAACATGCTGGGCACATCTGACTTTCAGTCTAGTTCCTGGATTTCCACTACTTACTTCTTCCCAGGAATAGATGTAGCCATCAATATTGAGCACTGGCAAGACATAGAGGTCCAAATTCTGCAGAAATCTGAGTATCTTTGGGTCAGATTTGTAATTTTGAAGAATCTGAAAAGAAATAATACAGAGCAATTAGCAGAGAATTTAGTGGTAATCACTGCAAAGAGCAAGTTTAGAACTATCATCAGGTGATCACTCACTCCTGGATATCACCATGGTATCCAACATCTGCTTGATTGCCAGTGTGCCAGGTACTTACTATACACATGAAACATGGCTATATCATAGCTTAGGGTTTCTTTATTTGAGGAGCACTGTGACTTTTTGGTATAGAGAGGCTTGATCCAACAGCCACTGTGGGAAAAGGAGAGGTTGCTACCAAATTTTAGAAGGCTTTGGAAAAAGTTAAAGTGGAGGAACTGGTGCACTAACTAATATTGTCCCATATCTCAGACTGTGATTTGGAATTTGGTCTCCACAGATATCTGTATTATATACTAATTTTGCAAATCACATTTTAACAGAAAAGCGTAATTCTTGGTACCACAACAGAGAAGAGAACTGAAGTGTCCAAAGTGATATGCTTTTCTTATTATGTAAATGGAAGAGTAAGGACTCACTTCTTTCACAAACCACTGACAGAAGGCTGGAGAGATCCATTCTCTGGCATGAATCCCACAGTCCATCCAAATTATCTTTTTGGGTTTATTTGATGGTTGACTGATCTGAGAGAATGTAAAAATGACAATTTAAAAACTGCTACATTACAATAAAATAGCTTAATGTAATACAAGAAAGCAAAGGATGTGCCTTGATATGCTGTTGAGTCGTGTGAGATTATCATTATTATTATTATTATTATTACAGACGTCTTTATGACAAGCTCTTTTTCCCAATAACCCCATCTCTGTAGTATCACAAGGCAAGACCTTTAAAGTGTCTGTTGAGCAGGAGTGTCAACAGAACAGTTAATAGAACAGTTTCTTTTTTTTCCTTTTTCATTTGTATTAGTCATCCACAGGAGTGGTTGTTCTTAGTTGAGGATTTTTTAATTATTTTTTTTTTAGAAGGGGAATCACAAAAAGGCAGGGAATCTAATACTACTCAGTGATAGGAACAGATTAGGCAATAACTAACCCAAATATTAAGACGATGTTTTTTACTAGTGTGTCCAATAAAAAAAGTCATGGAATACTGCTAGCAGAAAGGCTATTTGCTGTAAAAAGTAATAAAAATAACAAACCAAAAGTCTTTATCCTCACACACAGCTGTTGCCAAGCTAGTTTCAGCTTGATTTGTATTTCTAAACAAGACTTCAGTTAAATTTGTTGTTCTCTCTACATAATAGCAATAGCAAGCTCATGATGATAGTGTATGTGAAAGTTGGCAAATCTTACTGTAATGTAGAGGAATAAAACCATCTCCTGTTATTCCAGTGAATTGGGATGAACACTATCCTAGGAAACATCTGAATCCTGTCTTCTCCTGAGTACTTTTCTTTTTTTGTTAAGATAAGTTTTATTATTAAGGGAAAGTTCCTCCCTTACCTGTAGATAATACATTGTTCGATTCTCAAATGTCTTCCCCAGGAAGTGCTGAGACACCAGCTCACTGTTGTTCTTCTGGATCTGAGTCATCCATTGATAAATCTGAAATAGTTGCAAAGAATTCTTGATCCAAAGTGGGAGTTTCCTTCTCTTTCCCACTTCCATTTCCAGATAAAAGCATTTTCTTTTGTTTAGACAAGCAGCATTTTCCTCAGAGTTTATTTCAGTTTGTGATGTCACAGGCATGGAAGGTGTTTCACATGCCTCTGTGCAAAGGCATGGTCATATCTCACTGAGTTTTAAAAGAGAACATGTCTGCAATGCAACACGGTCACTCCATTCTGGATCTCATTCAACATGCCCATCCTATTGGGCATCTTCTTGTTGGGTTCACCAGACATGAAGCCACACCATCAAATCTTCAAAACAGTATTACAGTCTCTTCCCTATCAGCACTGATTTTCCACATCTGAGTCAGCAGCAGTCATCCTCAATGGGTAGCTCGAACAAAACAGACATGAGGGTTGACTGTCCTCTCTCACTTTTGTTATGCAGCTAGGAGAAAGAATTGCCACCACGCTCTGCTTTTGTCCAGGTTTGACACCAAGAACTCATCACTGCCCACCCCTATGATATTGTTTTCTCCTAAAGTGTCAAAAACCTGCCCTTAAATTACTTCTTTCTACAGATCTCCCAGTGTTCACCTCTTCTTCCTCGCTGGGGTTCCAGACACCACAATAGTCATTGCACTTCACATTTGGCTCAGCACCAAACAGACTGAGACTTAAATTAAAAAATACTAGAGATAAAGAATGACAGGGTAGAAAGGTAGCAAACCAATCACCTGAACCACAGAATATTATCTGCAAAACAGTGTAGCTGCTTCACACAGAGCATTTACGTTTTAGTCAGTAAAGAATTGAGAATTTAATCAAAATCAGTGGCAAATCCATGTTCAATTCAACCAGAATAAAATTCTAGTCAAAGAGTAAGGACAGATTATTCAAAGAAGAAAGCCAGAAAGAGGTCCTCTGACTTCAGCTGAGCTTTCTGCAAACACAGATTTGCCTGCTGCGGCATTTGCAGAACAGAAAACAACGAAGAACACAAGCAGACTTAGGTTCTTCTTTACCTCTTCCATTGGATGATATTCAGTGTAGACATAACCTCCTGAGCCCTGTCTGTGGCTGCTCCTCTCGCTTGGCATGCTCTGATCCACAAGTTTCTGCACATCAGGTATTACGACTCTGAAGGAAGGGGAAGGGGAAGATAGAAGAGAAAACAATCCTGAACAGTTACTGCAGAACTACTACGGTGGGTACATTGCTTACATCAGCAATTGAAAGGATTTAACCTCTTCTGTTGTGAATTGCCTGGCAAAATCATCACCATCAGCATTATGGTTACTTTCATGTAAAACAAAGTTCGGAGTACTGAGATTTTCACAAGGTTTTAACAACAGTAATTTTTACTAGATTTTTAAGTCGTCAATTTTCTATCAAGAAAAAAAAGTTCAAGATTTTCTTTTCTTCAACACTTCTACCTTTGAGCAAAACTCTGAAAATACCACCTTTTGGGAAAAGGAAGGGAAAGAGAGAAATTTAAGATTAGGGTTTCATTGTATTTTATTGAGACATTTTCAATTTGCAAAGATTTCACAGAAATACTCATTGCAATTTGCAAAAATCAGAACACACCCCTTATTTCCTTCAAATAGCTCTTTTTGCTTTTTACCTACAGAAGTAGCTCAGAAATTAGTATAACACTTGGCATGATTCCATGATCCAGGGACTCAATAAAACCTTTTCCTTGGCTTCAGTGGACTTTGGATCCGGGGCTGCTCTTTCTCGCTGCAATCAGCCCCCTTGTAACTGCTATAAATCTGTGCTCATTGTAAATGCTTGCGATAAGACAATTGCAAAGGTAGCTCAAACACTGTTGATCTCAAATGCTGGAAGTGCTAACAGGCTTTTCTGCTGACAGTGGCACTGACTGGCATTTCTGGAAACTGCACATAAGAAACTTTTAAGAGTAGTTGCAGCTGACTTTCACTCTGAGCTTTGGTGTTTATTCACATCTAAACTTCAAACTAAAATTCATGCAGTGAAAATTCCCATGAACTGAAACCACACACACAAAATACCTTATCAGTGCTCTGGAGAATTGAAACGACAGAGTCTGACACAGTCAGAATATTGATGTCCTTATTATAATTTGTCATTTATGTCTCTATCGTTATATACCTGACTGTCATATTACCCTCCCTGCATGTCAACTGCCTTCTAAAGGGTGGTTCCTGTTTGAATCTGTTATAGGAACTTTGAATCTAGTATTGTTGTACTCATCTCAGCCTCTTTGCAATACAAACCCAAAATTTTCATCTTGAGTAATAATTACTCATCTCTTTCTTTAGAACCTGATGTAAGGTAGATACAGTTCTGGCCAAGGGAAAACAAAGTTAAGCTGCTAATTTCAGTTTAGTATTTAAATTTCCACTAGAATCACTTGAAACCAGTAGAAAATGAAGAGTCTTGACATAAGTAAGAGGTTAAATTATCTTCTGGAATGTTGTCTAAGTACTGACTATCTAAACCTCATGCTCGATAATTTGTACTGGCTCCAACCTCATATCTTCCTCTCTGGTTGTCAGAGCATCACACTTCCTAAAGGAACTTGTTGGGCAAGATGCAGGATGTCAAGATCAGCTTTAACTCAAAACAGCTTTGAAGTGACACCAATCCTCCTTAAACTCATCTTTGATTGGTAAATGTCAGTGTATGTCCATAGGTCATTTGTCATCAGCCCTGAATGACTACAGGATTGTTTATATTAAATACAGTTAAATTAAATTAGCTACTGGTTACCTGAAAAAGTCAGTTCCAAATGCAAACAGGACTGTATTTAATCCCATTTGCCTTTGTAAACACTCTTTGTATCTGGATTAGATCTTCTGGTTGTAAGTTAGGAAAGACATGGTTGGGTGGGTGTGATAATGCACCGTGGGACATTTGCAGGCTGTGGCTCTCAGTTGTGTGCACAGTGGACACCTGCCACTGGGATCTTTGTCCCAAGCTGGGATGTCTCTTTTTGGCTGGATGGTGTCAGGAAATTCTCACCAGCCTGGTAAAGGGGTTAGGGGTAGAAAAATGGAGCTTTGAAAAAAGTGGCTGAACTTTCACTTTGAAAGGTCTCTTCTCCAAACCAGAGGATCTACAAGAGATGGGGAAGGGAAAAGGAGAGCGAGAGACTGCTTCCCTGCAGTGACACCAATTAAACCTGCGGGCTCTCCAGAAGACCCTTCAATTCAAATATCCATGCTTTCCAAGAGCGAAGCATGCTCCTATAAGTAGTGGTTATACCAGGCTTGGCCTCTTGAGTTTAGACTAAAAACTGAGTCATACATCCAAGTGCCATCCTCTCAGTGACCACTGAGAAGGCCACAGCAGGAAACAAGACAGATTGGGCTGTCTCACGTTCCAGCTCCAAATTCACAGTCCAGGATAGGTGGAAGGTAAATAAATAGAGCAGAGAGGAATGAACTTTTAAAGGTTCATTGAGCATGTCTGCATTTGCTGGTCAAGGTAAGTTGAAGGCATTTGGAACAAAGGTTGGGTCCTACTGCCAGTACTTGCTGACTGTTTATCAGACAGGGCTTAGTCCTTTTCTGATAGCAAGGAAGATTATTAGAGCCAGCCTTCTCCATCAAGGTATTAGAGATTGTACCTGTAAGAGATCATATGCTGATCTAAGCTGTCTTTCACCTCCTGCACCAGAGGGGCTGGGACCCTAATGTGCAGGTCTTCTCCAACCCTGATGTCTTCAGGCAGCAGGGGCTTCCACAAATCCAGCTGTGCAGAGAAGAAAGAAATGCACAAATGAAGCTCTGTTTTCAGAATGACAAAAATATAGTAAAGATAGAGTAGTTGCATGTCAACAAACAAAAGAAGTTTTCCTTCAAATTGTCCCCGTTACTCTCCAGTCATCTGTTCATAGAGCACGCAGCATAGGCTTAGTGTTTTCATTAACTCAGGCACCACTGATAAGGAGCAGCATTTTCACAGAGCCATTCAAAGAAACTAACTTCTTCACATAAATTCTTTCAGGTAGTAGAAGGGCAATTCCACACTACACTAAGACAAAAAATAGTTAGATAAAGCTTTTTCTGGTTTACTTTAACCTTCATTCCTGTCCTAAGCTACATGCATATCTGTTTTACAGCCCAAGACCCCACTCTGCTCGTTGAGCACGTGGTTATTTTTACTTACCATTAAAGTACTGCAAATAAGCTGAAGATGCTGGACTTGCTGAAATGTTTCTGGCACAATATGCAAAACCTGATCCCTGGAAATTCAGTAGAGAAACCAGATCAGTTTTAAAGTCTCTTAAAGTGTCCATGATTTCATATGTCAAAAGGAGATACTTTGTTCTTCGTTCTACATGAAGGAAGACAGAGCACGTAACAGTGCTGTTCCAACAAAAACACCTCTGAATTATGAATTTGTGGAATGTTTTAGCTGCAGATAGGACTAAGTGATGTGACTTCTCTGTTGCTAGCGCATTAGCCACTCTGCTTCCTTGCCAGTGGCAGTCCTTTATTCACCATACCAGCTTCACAGAAGCCAACAGCTTGCACGAACCCTGATGTGTGTTTCTGCCTTTGCAGGACCAGGGCCAAAATGAGGGCATTGGTAATACATGATAAACTGTTTATTTGATAAGATGTCACTTTTTTCCCCCTCACATTTGGGATTTATTCAATTATTCCAGATTAACTTTGTGCTTGGCTGGTCTATTTCAGCGTGCAGAAACTTTTGATAGTCGTTATAAATGAACATTGCTAAGAACTTGAGATGTCCACAAACTGCTTGTCATAAGAATAGCCAACTTATTCCAAAATAGTGAATATTGTTGTCTCTAGAACTGCATGTTCCTACTCAATTCACATGAAATAAAATTTTCTAGTACAGAATCTATCATTTTATATTTTTAGAAAAGACACACAGAATCCAGGGCCTTAGTATATATTTTCATGAGATCCCATGAAACTTTCATCTACTACAGGCTTAATCTGATGAAAATTGTTAAAGTTTACAAAGAACAAATTAAAATGGATAGAAATGCAGAAAAAGCAAGTCAGTATGTTCTGTTTAAAAAGCCCTTGTAGTTATTTTTGTATTTTTTTTCAGTGTTCATTCAGATCAGCTTTCCAGGACTGACAGCAAGTGTGATGTTTCTAGTGAAAGGGTTTCAGAGTGAGGAGTGGATGTTGATGACTACATTGCACTACTCACAGGTGAGAGACCAGTTACGCACTACTGATGAGATAGAGTAGGGAACCCTAGAAACTTTCCTATTTGCTAACAACCAAAAACTACTGCTTCACAGTCTCTTTTAGTGACTTCAATGGAATCTTTACAGGACGAGTACAAAAAAATGAACATTTTATATTTTAAAGCTTTTGTAATAGAAATTCTTGTTGCAAAAGTGAGCTGTGGTCATTATAGTCATCAATATAATATGCTTTCATCATCTGAACTGCAACTGCCATCTTTTGTGCTTCCATGCAGGAATGTACAATTATCAGCTTAATATACATACAAATAGAATTCACTATTCATTCACTTTATCCCCAGAGAAATAGGGGGATTTGCGGGTTTTTTACATCTCTCTTGAAAATATCTTTGCTGATTGAAAACTTGATAGTTAAAACAGACAGTTTACTACTGGTTTATGAAATGCTGATAGCCCCATATCTACGGGGCAAAATGATTATATTTGCATTTCTCACAGCAATAGTACAACAGTCATATTGTACAGATTGGTACAACAGTCATGATATCTTTGTAATAAACCTTGTAGATGCAGGATAAACATCTTTGCAAGCAGAATAAACATCTCAGCTGCAGTTCAGAGTTTATTCTCTCTAAATGCCTAGGCTTGCTTTGTTCTTTGTCTATCAGGAAGGGAAACAATATCCTGTAATATCTTTCTATCCCCATTGACATTATGTCTTAATTACACCAAATCAGAAAAATTCCAGACAGTCAGATTGCTGCCAGATGGCCAGCTCTTATTTACTGATAAACCTTTCACAATAGCCAGTGTGGAGACAAACCATTTTTAATAGTAAACTAAGATTAGAAAGCATACATTTGTTTATGATTATGGACTAAGTTCCCAGTGGAGAAGTGCAAAGTCAGCCCACGTGACCCCATGAGAACTACAGTTTTTAAAATTCTACAGTTAAGCTTTCTTAACAAATTAAAGGACTGTTCTCAGCACAAGCTGTGTGTCCTTGGATGCTCATAGATGGGATATTTCATTCCATTGTTAAACAGAGCAGATGACAATGAAAATGGGCTTTATTAGTAATTTCGTCTTTGTGCAGGTGCTGCCCACCCAAAGTCACACTGACCATTCAATACCTGTTTTTAAATTCCATGCAAGTACTCAACAGGTTCAATTCTGGACAATAATTAGAAACAAAAATGAAAAATACATTAGCAGCAATCCTTTGAATTCTATTCACGAAATCAGGCTCTAACTGCATCTCTGATACAAATCTAAAGACTAAATATTATCCAAGGAAATGACACATTTTAAGTAGTGACTCTGTATGCTCTACTAGGAGATTTTCCAGGAGAGCTGCTGAATGGGTACGCCATGAAGGAACTTACTTGCTGTAGGTATTGCTTGGTTTTCTGTCCTTTTTATGACTATATTCTAGGGATATAATTCATCTAGAGGCATTCAGCACTAGACTACATTCTCTGTTTACTTTAGAAAATTCCATGTATAAACTTGCATGTGGATAGGTGGCCTCCACACTATGCTCATTCCCACCTTGCAAATCCCAGCTGCCACAATGGCAGTTACCTATCATTCCTTTAACGTTGAGGGTAATGAAATAAAAATAGTTTAGATAGACAAACAGCATAATTTTAACATCACTCATTTTCTGAAGTGGAACTGAGAATGGAAAATAAAGCAAAACTAGAGATTTCATACTTTTCAAAACATTAATCAGCAATAAAAAAAAAAAGTGACAATCTCATTGTCTGGACACCTTGGAGTGAAGATTGTCTGGAATAACTCCCTTAGCTTTTTTTTTTTTGTAATTGTTACAGATTCCCAACTGGGCTTCACTATGTTTTTCACATAACCTAATCCATCTTTTATTAATAGATACCGTTTTGCTCAGTCATACTCCTTGCTTTATACTCAGAAAAGGCATTTTACTTCTGCAGCATCTGGTTGCAAAGTTCATTATGAAAGAGGCTAAGCCAAATGAATTTCAACTAATGGAAACAGAGCATCCTGAGATGCATTTGAGGGCCATTCTGTGGCTCCTACTGCTGTAGCTGTATCTTTGTTGGCTTTGATTTGATTCACTCATTCTTCATTTCCCATCTTTATGTTTTCTTTCCCAATCTTAAAAAGCTTACAGCTTTTACCTGTGTCCAGTTTTTCAGCTCATAATTGTTATTATTATTCTTACACAGTTTCTGTGAATTTCACTGCACGCACAATTCTTCATGAAACTCCGTTCACACTCACCTGTCATATCGCAATTTCAAGCTGAATTTTCCAGGAATTAGTATCCCCAGAGAAAAGATGATCCCAAGAGAAAGCCACATCTTTGTGCAAAGAACCCAGCACTGACAGTGCAGGACTTAAGAGGAAGAGGACAGATCTGGACTGAACACGTGATTTGTACAATTATAATATACAACTAGACTTATCCTGGAAGGCAGCCTGCCCTTGGTGAACCATAACTTCACTTGTAAATAGTTCTACTTTTTCTTAGTTCTTAAAGGTCTCTTCCACACCCCAAAACACAAACACAATTAGCAACATTCTTACTGAAACACTTTTTCTAAGATCTAAGAACATTTTTCTTTGTGTCACCTTTCTATCATTGAAAATGTTTTGTGACAAAATTGGTAGTATTTAGAGAAAGTGTTACCTGCAAGATCTATGGCAACTATAAGATTAGCTTATAAAAATCATAGAGATACGGAAGAACAGAAAACCAGTGGTAAAACAAGCTCCATCCCTACTCGCTTTCTTTTTGTGTTTCGGCCTTTATGGAACACTTCTGTGACCTCTTAACTGCATTTCTACCACTTACCTAACTTAAAAGAGGACATGAAAGAACAACCAATGCTCCTGTAGAAGGGAAATACTAGGACATCAAGGTCTCATCTAAATCGCTCTCAGTTGGTCCAGATCAGTCTCTGGCCACAGACAACAACTCTACACTGTCATAAGGAGTGTTTTTGTTATATATTTTTAAAAAGTGGGTTGGTTACTATCTGAAATATTTAATTTCTTGTTTAGTTCACATAGCAAGAGTAAACATTTGTAGACTGCAATTAGACATACAGCACAGTTCTTCAGAAAGAAATTGTTTCCCTCATCCTCTCTCTTGGGTTAAAACTATTTTGTGGTGATTTAATGAAGAAAACTGCATGGATTTGGGGTGCAGAGACTCCAGTAAGTCAGTTTGTGTACATACGTAATGGACGTGATACTATACTGTAATTGTGGGATATTTATAGATCCTTCTCATCAAAGTAGGAAGTCTTCTTACATTTTTACGAAGGCTATTATCAAGGAAATAGGCAGCAGAACTGTCCCAGTATAACAGAGGAACAGCTTAACTCTAAAGGGTGTTCTCACAAAACCAGGCTGCAGGCAAGAGAAGAATACGCTCTTCTTCATAAATGACGCCAGACCCTTTCTGTTTTATTGGAACCTTCTCAACAGCCTGGGCCTGAAAATTCTGAGTATTTCTCTCCATGTAGATATCCAATCCACAATGACTTCCAGAAGAGCTGAAAGAAGTCAAGTTTACAGGATTAGATGCAGCTTCATTTGTGAGGAATCAGCAAAATAAATTCATGTTGGAAGTTCATATTAACTCAGGACATCTGCTCAGATAACCTTTGCTTTTGTTTCCTTTGTCTCCACCATGGCTATGAGGCAGACTAATGTTTTTAAGATTTCTGCAGTGTTGTCTGTGCCCTTTTAACAGTCCTAGCTTTGAACGGGGGTTCAAGAGACTCAGAATCTAGGAACAAAAAAAAAATGGAGGCATCAAGAGAAGTGGAGCAAATTACAATAAGCACTAAAATTCAGCTCCTGCCCAAAGCTTACACCTTCATGTTGAAAGGAGAAGCTGTTTATTCTGTGGTGAAAACATCACTCCTATGATGCCAAATAGTTATGAAAGATAGATAGATAGATGGATAGATAGATAGAAAGATAGAGTGAGTAATTTTGCTTAGTGGGCATAGAATTCAGAAGAAATGACAGTTGCTTGCTAGGTCTTTGATTCGGATTCTTTTGAAGTCTAGTTGACTTTAATGGGATTTAGATGAAAGTCCTGTGCAAATAATCACGGACATTTCTCTGATTTAAGAAATGGAATTTTTTTGGGATTTCAGCAGATTTGTTCATAAAAGACAATACTGCATTTTCTACTTGTGTTCAGCTTGCAAGCAGCACTTCTGAATTCAGAATAAAAGCCATTAGAGACATTATTCTGCCACCAATGCAAAAAAATATCTTGGGATGAACAAGTTAACTTCAACAAGCCTATTGCCCTCTTGGGCATAAATAATGTCTCTCTCAGTAATAAAGTCTGTACTTTGGTCTGGTTCTTACTGGTAGCTGCTTATCTTTCTAGCAAATGTGGAAGGCAGCTTAATCCATTTATTCCCTCCTTGAAAATTGTGTGCAAAAAGGCATGGCACTTTCTGGGGAGAGGAAAGGTGGTAAATATGTGGCACAAACATGCCACATGAAACCATATGAAGTCCTTTCTTCCAAACAAGTTTACTTTGCTTGTCTTCCATACATTCTTCTCAGAGCTTCAGAGCTTTTTTTTTCAGCATCAGTTTAACCTCTCAACTGCCCTGTTAGACAAGCAAATATTATTTCCACTACTTAAAAGATTAAGAAAAAAGTGGAAAAAAGTGACTCCCCAAGGTGACATAGGAACACTGCTGCAGAGCCAGGAATAGAATTCAGATCTCCTGACTCCCTGTCTGGTGCTTCCTTAAATATATGACCATCTGCTCTACTGCTGGAAGTATAGATACTATATGCTGACTCCAACAAGCTGGCTGCTAAGCCTGTTAGTTTATCCTCTTTTTATCCCATACTGATATCATCTCCAGCTAAGCTTTTGGCCTGGAGTCAAAGTGATTTCCAGTGTTTGAATGATTCGACCTGCTTGTTATTGTTTTAACCTTGCACCACACATATGCTCAGCTATTTGTGACTGATCTGCATACAGTCTGTGTAGCAAAAGCCACAAGCTAGAACTGTTTTGTTTAAAGATTGCATACTGAAGCATACCACATGTTTTAAACAACTATCATACAGCAGTGAGTTTGATCCTGGTAGATGCCTGCACCCAGATTCCCTACTGAGCTGCATGTTACTTTCAAGGACAAAGAGCTTGTTAAAAAGACAGCAAAATGTACACACGTATGTGTCTCTACAAACATCAGTTCATCATGTTAAGCTTTCCCAATTCACAGCTAAATCCTACACTGAACTGAAAACCTAACTAAACTAGATGGAATTCAACACAATCAACATTTTTTAAAATCATCGTTTTGATTCAGAGAAAATCATCGTCCAGTAAATTTCCTTCTCTCATTGCTGCAGAAAACTCACTGTATGTGTCCAAAACAGAATCATCACTCAGTAGGGTCAAAACAGTAGCAGACTAACATGCCTTAAATCCTAGTCTTGTGCTCCACTGAAGAGGGGGGTAGATAATTTGGCTGTTTTACTAAAATATCCTCTGGTTATCACTGTAGTTTTACTTGGGAGAAGCACACAAGGAATTGATAGTTCTGTTTCCCATTGTCTTGTCACAGGAGATAGCATATTCTATAGGTATTGTCTTCTTCTGTGAGTACAAAAAGATTTCTGGTTTTTTGTGAGCACTGTTTAAAATATTCCAATTCATTCTTCAAGATTAAATTTTATATATATATATATGTTTTTATATATATATATATGTATATATATAGTCACCATTCTGTAGCATTTGTGTATTCAGCAGTATGTTGTGTGATCTGCAGTGTGAATCATTGTTCCTCTCAGTATTCCAAGCCCTCAGCATCCACAGCTCTGTTATAGAAAGGTTTTACTGAAAGTCTCTGGACTCCATTGTGATTTGACAGTGCTAAGTGTTCTCAAACTTCATTAGTTCCAGCAACAATTGGAGCATAAATGGGAATATACTGGAAACAATGCTGAGTTACAACAATTTTGTTCTAGAGTCATCTTGCTGACATTTCCTTGTTCTCTCTCTTTCTCTGATATTGCATTGAAAACACCCCATTAACCTTACATTTGGGACTTTAAAATAATCACAAACCAGAATTCCAGCCAACATACACTAGATTAGAATTACATTACTAGCAAACCTTAAAATTAATTCCATTAAGCCAACCTTAAATGTCCTGTGGATCATCAAGCGACACAGGGTACATAAGCTTTATCTTAGTGGGACTAATTTGGCTATTGGCACATTATCTAGCAGTTTCAAGAAATACACATTTACAGACACTGTCAAGGATGTTTCAATAGATTTTACAGCATTTATATACAAGCATACTCACATATTTGAGCACAACTGTAAAAAACAGTGTGTTGTGCCAGTGTGGGAAATAACACCTGCCTTTTCTCTACAAGTCCTGTGATGCAGCTTTTAGACAGCTTTCCTATCAGAGAGGAGCTTCAAGTACCCATTCAGCAAGCAGCTCCTTATGGAAGCGGATGGAACCAAGCTGACAAAACCTGTATTGGTTTAATTAGCCTGGCAGAGCAGCTTCCTCAGACACTATTTTCTTTAACCAGGAAAAAAAATGTTAGTACTGACTTGTCTTTCCTTAATAACAGGTGGCCTGAATGGTTATTTTTGCTTCATCCTTTAGACAGCAAAATATCACTGCTTAAGGACCTTGAGCTTTAACATACAGCCTGAATTCAAGATGACATTTACCGTATTTTACTGAAAGGTAACAAACTCTTTTGGTTCTCTTCTAAGGGTTAACGGTGATCATGTTTACAAGGAGTTGTGCACGAAGTCCTACAATCCTTATGTAAACACAATTCCTATGGGAAATTATCCTGCATAAGGATTGTGCAATTTAAAAAGTATTAGCAGTGTTTTTCAGGTGCAATGGTAAATTGCTGAACCCCAAGTCCACACATACAAGGCTGGCTGCAGATTATTGCTCTTGTAGTTTGATCAAAGATTCAATTTTCTCATAGATTTTAATGTGCTTGAATCCACTGTCAGAAAAAACACTTAGTTTTTTTAACTCACCTTCTCCAGTCCTGAAAACTTTCCTTTATAAGAATACCTTCCGATGACATGATTAGAACTCATGATTTCAAAGGTATTGCTCTAGGGGGAAAGAATTTGCAGAAGTGTTTGATCCTTTGTTGATGTTCTGAGTGGGCAAGAATTAGGCAAGAATCCTTTATTTTGTGAAGAAACAAAACTTCTTGTAAAGCTTTCGCTGTCAAAGTAATGCACTGTTTATTTTAATTAGGCCTTTTTACAGAAGATGTCATGTAACATTAAAAATCTGGCTTGTATTTTAAAATAAAATAATTACCTTTGTATGTAAATAAATTATTATTATATTATTGCTACTAGCAGAACTGTAAAGGACAGCACATAAGTCTCTATTATTGCTTAATGGTTAAAAAACAAGCTTACTGCACTGTATCCTAGAATAGCCAAGATTATTTTTAATGAGTTCTGTTGCAAGCACTAAAATACTTTATGATTAGATGTGAATATGCTTGCATATGATTTCTTAAACACAAACAATATACACTGTATATTAAGTAATTAGCTTTTGCAGCTATAAAACCTGTTTGTATTAACCTTTGTCCTTCACTTCTATCAACAATGACACACACACTGAGCTTTCTGTGATATGCCAGCACCGCTGAGCATAAACGTATTGTTTTTGTGCATGTAGTTATGTATGTGTGGCCGTGCAAGGGGAGTAATGCTCCAGACCCCTCAACCACTGTGAAAAACTGTTAAAAATGCTTATGGTGTCCCTGAAGAATCTCAGAGATCATTAATGAGCTCAATAGTACCTGATATCTCAAAGTGGATCTTGCCTGAGCCAAACAAGTCCATTCTGCATAACTTACAGTCAGTAGAATTTCCAGTGTCTTTTTGCAAATGAGCCTTAAAGAATTTGTAAGCCAGGTTTGAAGTGTGATGTGTATGTGATGCCTTAGGTTTTAACTTTTATGTTTTTCAAATTCTGTTTTGCTTAGTGTGTAGCTCTGAAGTTTCTTGTAGCTTGCTAGCTGCTCTCCCAGGCCAGATAGACAAAACAAAATTTCTGTGAGCTTGCTATTCAAGGACACTCAGACTCTCCTAGGCCCAAAGGTGTAAACTAAGGCCTCAAGAGAGGTGGAGCAATTGAAGTTACATCATTAGCTAAAGTTTTAATTGGTGAATTTATGCTGATATGCAAATGGACCAAACCTATAAAAGTGTGAAGAACTCGTGACTCGTCGTCCATCTTGGGGTCCATCTGGCGTCCATTTTTGGAAGTAGCCTCTGGCTCCCCAGGGTGTACCTTTGAAGGCCTTTCAAATAAATATCCACCTTTATTCCCTTACTCCTGTTTAGTCTCTGTTTCTAGGTAGCCCGTCAAGGCATCATATGTATGGATGTGATGTGCAGTAGAAACAGCTTGTATTTTGGTGTGTGATTTTGTTAAAAATAATTGCTGCTAATGGTATCCGAGTAAGTGTAGCTTTGAAGTGCTTGTTGTGTGACGTGGCTGGGTAGGTTTGCAGTAAGGTTATTGATGTGGCTTGCATTGGTCATGAGCTTTGGGGTTCTTCAGCAAAGGCAGCCAAGACTTTCTCCACTCTCATGTCGGAACTGTTTCTACTCTTTGTATGAGGAGTGAAACATCAGTCAGCTCTGCCTGGGAGAGCTTATAAATCCAAGCAACTCAACATGAGGGTGTCCCCATAATACGGACAAGGAACACAGACACCTGGCTGTGCTGGAACTGTGCCTCTGCTGCCAAGCAGATGGGTGCAGAACCAGGAATCTGGGTGTGCCCCGAGGACCTTCTCAGTGACATTCCTGTGAACAGACAGATAAGCAGTCGCAAGCAGGGTACTGAAGTCAGATTTCCCATGTCTCTGACTACTACCTTAGTGTCAGATCATTTTATGTCTGTTCAGAGAGAGCGGGTTTGATACCTTCATTGTTCTTTTTTTCCACTTCAAATACTGCGTTATTAGGTTCAGCAAATGAATGTCAAACTTACAACAGAAATTTTGGAAAGTTCTTTTTTTATTCTACATCAGCAGAAATCGAACCTACCTTCATCCTCCTCAGTATTACCTTTTGGGGGAGATTACTGCCTTCTGAGAAGAAAGTGTTCTTGCTCACATCAGGTGAGTCACTCACCATTTTGTACTGCTCCTTGAGCACAGACTGACACAGAGCAAATCTCCAAACACACATGCACACACATATTTTTTTTGTCTGCTTTACTTTTCAGATCTCCATCATGTTCCTTACATTTATACAGAAGTGACCCAGACTGAAGATTCATTTAGAAGATAGCATGTCCCTGGGACAAATCATTCATTGGCAAAATGAAGCATATTCTAAACCAAGAAATACAAATGCATCATCTTTGCCCTCTTTTTGTCCCATCCAATGCAATTTGCAAGGGATGTAGGTTTCTTTTGTTTTTTCTGGAGAGTTCTGTGTGTCCAAGGAACTGCCTGTTGTTCTGATAAAGCTGATATCTAACTGCTGAGTGATGACAAAGGACAAATGATCACCCTTTGGTCTTCAATATATATATATTAAAAGATTAAATAGTCTTGTATTATGTGAACGACATTTCAAATGTGGGTTCCTCCACAACAGGCCATTGTATATTTCCTGAATCACATCTCATCTGTGTCAGCAAAAATCAAGACTCCAGTGACAATTGTTGCTATTTACACCAGCCTCTGTGCAGTCAGAGGCCAATTCACCAGCTGCTCCCTGCTGCAGAACAAGAAAACTCTGTTCATTTAACACTTGAAGTTTTTTGCTTTGAAGTTGTAGAGCCACTGCCTCAGCTGGTGTATATTTGCTGTAGTGCCCTGACTTTAATCTAAACCAGCTGAGGAGCCACTCTCCCTTTCCCCATAGTCCCCACACACTTCCCCACCTTTCTAAACCGAGATTGAGCACAGGTGACATTTTATGTGCAGAATCTGTACCATGAAAATCAAACGGGGAAATACAGATTTAGGAAGTGCCCTTTGTGGATTGAACTGATAAGAATAAACTATGGCACCTACTCAAGAATCAGGAGTGTTCAGTAAAAATTGCCCCTGTCTGTAGGCATGGATAGAGTCCCTTACCTATAGCAGTGAAAAGTGAAAATAAATTCTCCTGTTTATAAAACAATTTCATCTTGCTTCATAAAGCAAGAGCTTTTCTAGGTTTTAATAGGTGCCATGGCAACAATGTTACTGGAATACTCATAGGAACATTTTTGGAGAGAAGAAACAGGATGAAACAAAAAGCTCACTGGTTATCTGTGGACACAAGAACTTTTGCTGCAGACAAATACAAATTCTCCTTCTTGTTTCTAGGTGGCTATTTACAGTTGCCACCACATTCATATACTTCCAGTTTATACTGTTGTTGCCCAGAAATACTGAAAAAGGGGGGAAACTGCTACAACTAGAAGGACTGATTTTAAACATAGTTCAGAGTTCCATTATATTTGCATCAGTTGAAAGAGATGAACAGTGCAGAACTACTAAAACCACTGTGGTTACTAGCAAAAAAACCCAATACCACAAGATTTATGTGTTCAGTAAAACCTATGCTTAAGTACCATAGTCCCTTTAAAAGTATGCCTGTCACAACCAACGGATAACTATGGCTCTGTTTTTGTTCTGAAATAACTAATTTCAGCACATTTCACCTAGGAGTGAATGTTCCACTTTTTTTGATCTCTGCAAAACACCTGCAGTTCTGTTTTAATTCCAATATTCTAGTGTCAGTAAAGAGATATTGAAACTGGAACCTCATTCATGCAAACTTAGGCGTGCTGATATTTGTGTGCAAAGAGAACAGCTTAAGATTAACAAATGGTAATATACAATAATACTTACTGCAATGACCAGAGAGGGGGGGAAAAAGCCAATTAGAGGGAAGTCCTAGTATTTTCTTGACTCTACCAATTAACCAGAGCCACATCTCTAGGTCTGTGCATACAAAGCATTATTCAGCCTCTTGTCCATGCAGAACCAGTTGCCTGAGAAACAGGCTTTAAAACAAGATCCAGTTTATTTAAATTCTGATTTCTTAACAAAAATCACACTCTTGCAATGAACTTTTAGTCCCTCTTTCCCACTAACTTATGGATATCTTTACCATTTTGAGACCAACGTGGAAATTTTAAAGAGACCTCCTCTATGTTTCTTGTGAAATGAGTGGCCATAAAATTTCATACCCTGAGAAGGCTGGAGTTAGGGTTCAAAAGTAGTTTTAGACATGAGAAATCCAAGCAGGAGAGAACTGCAGATCATCAGGGTCTGCAAATCCAGGTGTTTAGGGAGAAACTTTGTTTTTCCAAATACTCACTCTTCTCATTTTGCATGAATTCACAAAATTTGTTTAATTTTCACTCAGATGATACCAGTTTATTTTCTGTTAATGCAAGAACCTTCCTGACCCTTGCAGCCCACATCTTCTGCCTGTTTCTTGCTTTCATTTTAGATCTGTTCACACATCCTGCAATGCTTAACATGGATCCTTGTGAAATTTGCTATATAACTTACACCTGTAAATCCTTCTCTAAATGTTTTCTTTTTGACTGTGTGATATATGAGAATGATCTAATCTTGTCACCCTTTTGTATGTATAGCCTTCAGATGATGTGAAGATTTCACAGGACGAACAGGATATGCGTTATTCTCAAGCAAAAAATTACCAGATAATCCAGCTTTATCATGGCATTTTACTGCTTTGCAATAAGACAAGATTTATGAATGAAATAATGTCTAACAGCAAGCAGCATGTAAAAACCAGGAATCATAAAAGGCAGTATCTGTTTCTTTGAGATTGGCAGAACAAATACGTAGGTCCAGTATTTCATAGCTCAGAATGAAGGAAAGATATGCTTCTACTTTTCTGACTTCTTTGTGGCCCAGGAATAAAATACAGTGCTTTCCTACGACACTCTGGTCAAATATATGGTTGCTTTGTGCAGCTGAGTTCACTGTCTTTAAGTCATTGCTATATAATTACTCTAAGCCCTATACTTTCTTTAACAAGCCTTCAATTCATTGAAAATCCTCCCCTGCTTCAGCAATTTAGTTTACTTAATGAATTACCTATTTTCATTTCACATGGAGTTGAGAACCTTGCTATAGATTCAATACACCCTTGAAATACCTTTTGTCAGTCAAACATCACAGCAAATGTCTGGGTTCCATCTGTTAATAAGATACACCCATGGACTGTATGAAATAAAGCCATATACAGCTTCCTTGTTCTTCACTCCTCATTGAGAAACAATTTCCAGCCACTGCACTTACAAAGTGTTCCAAGTGTGAATAAAGGTTAGAAACACATGTTCCCAAATCTGCAGGCAGACTCTGAAAATGGTAGAAAAAGATGCAGCTTACATCTCCAGTTAGCCTCACTGGCAGGTCAGCTAAAATCATCCATTTTGTATCTGTTTGGCTTTAAAAAAGGGGATTTTGCACCTTTTATACACCAAGCACTCCATGCAGTGACAAACCCCATAATTACAGACACAAAATAATTATTGTTGATCTTCATTGTGAGTCTCCCACTAATTTTAACAATGATTCAGGAGAGGAGAATGGTATTCTAAATATAGATTGTAATGCACAGAACGGGGAATTAGATCTTCCTTACTACATGAATTGGACACCTGAAAAACCTGGGTTTATTTTCACCGGACTACCTTTTTAGCATATGTAAAGATCCGAGAAACCCACAGCTCTGAAGTCTCTGGCAGCAGCTACATACTGCTTGGAACTCTGAATCAGTTTAGATGACACAGGAATGACATAAATTATTGAGAGAACATAGAGCAAGAAATTTTAGTAAGCAAGGTGATCCTTTCGGCAGATGACTACACTTCCACATTGCTTGTTTAAGTTTCTACCTACTTACAAGGTGTTTAAGAAAGAAAGAATATATAGTGATTAGCTAATTTAGTAACGTGCTATGCTATTTTGTGCCCACTGGTGGCTAATTCTGTCCAAGCTGCTGGCACCTCTGCCCGTGTTCTGTCCCTGAAGTTATGTACCCACAACTGAGGACCCGACTGAAAAGCTCGGAGCAGCTGGAGGAAGCAGCACCCCAGCCCAGGCAAGAGCCACGGCTGACACTGCAGTATTGGTTTGCAGGGTTCCAGCTTTGAACAGCACCAAGTGATTTCTCAAACACAGGTCTGTGTGCTACCTGGCCCTCCAGCACAGAACATTTCAGACATCTCCAGTGCAGGCTGAGACCACAAGTCCAGCTCAGAACAATAGAATGGCACTGACCACTCTGCTTCACAATGCTTCCTTAAAGCAGAAGATCCAAAAAGGGAGCATAACAAACTTCTCATCAAGTCAAGCAGGTGACCTCTGCTCTGGCTGTTAAGTTTTACAATTGCATCAAATCTGTTTTTCTGCATGTGCTGCATTTCAGAGACTGAAATGCTGAACAGCTCTCTGCTTTTTATGCCAGAGAGTGGTGACAATGCTGCTTTGGTTGCACTGCTTCCTTCATAAATATGCACCATATTCTATCTACATGTCCCACAAAAATTTGGGCAGTGAATTTTTCTAAGCATATTGCTTCTTTCCACCTTATCTCATTACTGTAATACCTTTTTTATATCATCATTGTAGTACCTTAACCATGTGTCCATGCTACTTCAGAAAGACAAAGAACACAGTGCTTGTAGCTTAGCAAGTGAAGCAAGGGCACCACGGTTAGGTAGCACACAGTCACTGCAGAAAGTATTGCTGTTTCCCTGTTTCCCTTCATGCCCATGGGCCTGTGACTGTGCTACAGTAAAACTGTGAGTGAAGATCTGATTACACCACAGAAACAAGTGAGCTGTTGTCCACAACTTCAGCAACTCCCACAAAACAAAACGCATTTCATCAGTTACATGTTACCAAGAACAGAAAAGATGTATCAGTTCACTCTGCTCCTTTCTATCAAAGGTCCAAAGCTGCTTTGCAGTTCTAGAATTCTGACAACATTATCAATTGCACCACTACATAACAGGTCAGTGGAGATGCATCACAGTGTGTAATGAACAAATCTGAGTATTGCAACACCTCTGAACAGTAGTAGAGCCACTAACATCAGAAACAGAGAACGGGATTCAGTTTATAAAGGCATAGCAGATCTGTGTTCTTGTAGTGAGAAGTATGAAAATCTATTACAGTAGCAGTGAAGCAAAGGGTTCAAAAGAAAAAGCACACAGCAAACAGAACCATTACTGGCCTAAACTTCTGAAAACTCAGCGAGACTGATTTTTTTGGAAACTTTCTACAGAACTGCATCTTTTAATATACCACTTAGGCTCAGTTATTTACTGATACACCATATATAGTTCTGCATAAAGAACTATACAGGATGTTGAGAGGGAATCCTTCTAATGCCTAGCTGTAGGCCAGGTTCCAATAGCACTTGACATAGTTATGTCTTTTCCCTGGCCTAGCTCGAGAGAAATTTGATGAGGGGCATGCAGGAGGGGAAGCAAAGTACAGATTATATTAAGACACTGTAACAGCAATAGATGTCAGAGTGCTTTTTGGATTAATTATTTCCTTCCACTAAAGAAAATCTGCTCCCACTTCACAAAAGAAAACCCTCACTATCAGCAGGCAGTGTTCATTTCACAAACTTTCTTACTCTGTAATAGGGTGGAGTAGGCAGTTGTGTATAAAACTATTTATCTCTTCTGTTAAAATCCTTACAGTAAGTATACAGGAAAATGAGAAATCAGAAGACCCAAAACTCTTAGTTTATTTTAATTATTATCCTGCACAGTTGCTTCAGGAAAAGAGAAAGCATCTTCTGAATAAATTTTTCCTTTCAAAAACTCAACTGCATCTTCATTTGTCATTTCCTGAAACTTCTTGCTCTGGATCTGTAAGAAAGGAAAAGGAAAAGGTACATTATTTCTATTGTCCAAACTACCCTGTCCTACAAACCAAGTGCTCAGTGGTGACAAGACCACAGGAAGTTGTTGTATTCTGAAAAAAAGTTCACTTGAATCATTTATTCTACAAAAATCAGGGAAATAAGCCAAAGACACATAGGTTTCTTAGGTACAAAGCAATTCATGGCTTGATTTTTTTCCCTCAACTATTTATTAACTGATAATGGTAAGTAGTAGCTCGTCCTTTAGAGTTCCTCTCTCCTTTCTCCCTTAGTGACACCACCACTACCCTCTAACTAGAAATGATACACAGTTATCACTCTGGAGAAAACCCACCATTCCTGGTGAACTTTCATGCTTTGCAGAACAAGGCCTCATCTACCAAACATCCTCATCACTGTGCTGATAACAGGACCAAAACAGAGACAGGACTCTTCTTACCAGAATCACATGATAGCCCAGTTTATTTAGATGCCGCTTCTTCATTGCCAGCTTCCCCTGGGGGTGTGTTGTGCCCAGACAGAAGGCAGACATAGGAGCAAACAGAAAAGCCAACCTGCAACCAAGAAGAGTAGGGAAGACTTCACTGTACAAATGCAGAATAATAATTTATAAGACAAGGACTCAATGATGTCCGTTAACACTGCAGAATATACACATGTCTTTCTGGTAGGCAAAAATATCAGGACTGCACAAATGTCATTATCCTCTTCCTTCTTCAGATTTAAGTAATTTAGACTCTTTTCTTTCATGAGCTTCACACAAGTACCATCTACCCAAATACCTACGGCAGAATTAAGTACTTAGATCTCCACTTCTCCCACAATGAGAAGGAAATAGATCATTCAACATTCTCCAGTAATTTGACAGATTCTGCATTTACTTTGATCCTTTGCTAATGATATTCAGAATCAGTCACTTCCTGCCTTAAAAACCTACTTGGAAGGGTGAGGAAAGCTGAATGCCTTGGAACACTGAGTTTCTGTTACACAATTCACCAGCTCTCCTTTTATCAAAAAGCAAACTGTACAAAATACATTGCTGTGCAGTGATCCAGCAGACAAATGTTAAGTATTACCCAATTCTGCTTAAGCATTACTTAAATGATAAATGTCCTGCTTCAGTTACTGAGAGGTCATTCTTCTACACAAGATTAAAGTAATCACCTAAAATGTGGATATGATGATCCTTTTTATTCAAATTATATTTCAGTAGCTGAATTAACTGCCATAACACACCACTGAGATGCAAATTTTTGAGACTTGAGAGAATAACTGAATGTTTCATCGGACAAATACTTCTAAAAAAATTGCTACCTGCATTCATTACAACAGATCACTGTGATGTTTCCTGCCTCTTTCTCTGAAATGTTAAGTGCTAGCCTCTGTTAGAAGAAGGTATTGAGCTGGATAGATTGTTGCTTTGCACTGGCATGGCAACTTTTGCATATTCCAGTAAGCACAGATAACAACTGAGTTACCTACTTTGCTTCTGCAAATTAGTGAACCAAAGAATTAACTGGATGGGACACATGCAAATAAAACTAGCCTGCTCGAAAAAATATGTAGTCAAAAAAAAGACACCTCTGAACACGTGAGTCATCATCTGTTGCAGCTATGGGGAGCACTTTCTTTCTGTCTGAATCCATTCTGATTTCAAAATCTGAAAACAAGACAACAAAACATTTAACTCTGCAAGATGTTAAAATTAATGTTCTCATTTGAACCCATTAATTGTTCAAATTATTTTCAAATGAACAGCTCATTTGAAAAAGTTAATAGACACCACCACTGGTCTGTTTCTAATTGCTGTTCTCTTAATAATTGAATTATTACTGATAGCTTTTCCCTCCCTGCAATGAATATAAAGTTATAGCTTGCCCATCTCAAGAAGAAATAAATTTGTTTCTGGAAACTGCAGATTTAAGTTTATAGAGTGAAATCATCATTTAAAGAAACTACTCTTGATCGCAGTCTGTCATGCCTACTCAGATTTTCCTGCAATCCAATTCCTCATTAGAAATACTTAGGAATAAAATTATTACTAGTACAGAAAAACTGGTAAGCTGAGTGGCTGGCAAAAAAAAAAAAAGGCAATATCAAAACCAAAAGAAGGTCATATCCCATTTCATAAATGAAAGTAGAGCCTAAATCTCAGCCAGAACTTCAGAGAAGAACTAAGAGAACAAAAGAGAACAAAAGAGAAAAGGCAGCTGCTGTTTGGCTTTGTTTCTAACATGATTTGTATTAAAATGTCAGCTCTCTCAAAGTTGGCCACATTGCATTTAGGTACAATTAACATCTGCTTGCTAAAGCCGAAAAAAAAAATCCAAAGCATTTTGTAAACAAGAGAAATCATAAAAGTTTTAGTAAATGGACTTACAACTTTAACAGAAGCATCATAAAAAGTAGATTCACCAATCAATGACATCATTTGTTAAAAGCCTGTATCTTCAAAGTGTTAAACTTTTAATCACTTGCACCCTATGCAAATTTATTACCATCTTGGTACTTTGGGGACTATAAATCCATATTAAAATAATATGACAGTTATATAGCTTCATACCAATATGATATTTGTATGGCAGCTGAACATTTTGCCGAAACATGTTCTCGTCTCCCAGAAGTTCTATCAGTGCCTCCCGAGCCTTTCTGAGATTAAGAGATACTAATGAGGACAAATTCTCAGTCAGCAGAAATGCGGGCTTTGTGAAAGAAGGGCTGTCAAGTTCCATACATGTTTTCACACAGCGAAGCATCACTGTGTTTTGTTCTTTAAGATCATCTGAAAAAGGATACAAAAAATATTACATACAATGTATTATCCCACAGAATTTTTCATTTTATTATCATTTGTAGTCTGTTCTAGCACAGCAAACTTGACTTGACTACTCTACTAGCTGTACAAAATCGTAACACAGAAGCCAAATTCTTCTACAAACCATTCCAAGGACCTCATTATAACTCAGAGCATTCCAAATCCCACTTTTACTCATGATTCCAGGTACTAAAGCTAATTTGCAAAGGTTAAGACTTACTATGTTTTTAAAAATGCCTGAACATCTATTGAGTATAGAACTCCTGTCCCTTACACACTTCTACCATTTCCACAAATCCCATCTTCACCCTCACCATTTAATTGCACACCTACTGTTAAACTGTTGCCACCATGGGGCCCAAGACAATGAGCCTGATTTCCTACTGCAGGCCCACGTCATTCAGATCACCATCACTACATTAACTTTGTCTTGAGGACTTCAAATTTAATATTAATCAGGCCTGTGTTCTTTAATTTCAAATCTTTTAACACAGTTACAACCAATTACATACACAGGCAGACATCCTGTTTAAAACAAGAACATGACAAAGTAAGGTCTGACCTGACAGTGTAAGTTCATCCTTGCTGTCCTTTTGCAGCAGCACATCAAGCGCGTGGTGGGGAAGATATCCTAAGACGCCAAGTGAATACACTGCCTTCAGCAGTTCTGTGTCGGAAATCTGAGGCAGGCACTTATTCAAGCAGCTATGAAGAATCTCAAAAAACCTTTACCAAAAGCAGAAGAAAAGTATCTCAAAACACAAATAAGGCTATATAAAATACATATTTCAAACAAAAATACAACTTGGAAATCTTTATTATCTTGTATAATTGTATTTTGCGTTTTCTAAAATGAGCGTTTAATTCTTACTTTGAGGATACAGCTACCTATGAACAGATTTAGTAGCCTGGTCAGTCTAGAACCAAGGTCTTCATTTTCAGTTAAAGAAAAAAAAATCATATTCAGAAAAAAAGTGAAAAGACACAGCAATTTACCTTAAAGATTAATGAAACAGGATTATGAGCTCTTTCAGAAATAAAACCAAATACTAGTTGCCATACATTACTCTATAATGACTATGTAACATATTATCAGGCAGTCTAAATGGAAACCTACAGATGCTTTTGGACTCTGGGAACATAGTTGAGTCGTGAATACACTCGAAGAACAATCAAAAGGTTTTTCAAGTTAAGGAATTCAGGGTCTTCTGTCACCTTCTCAGTAAAAATATCCAGCAACTCCCTAGGCTGAAAGCCAAGTGTCCCGCAGGCAGAGACAAAAAGGATAATCTAAAACAAAAGATAGCTTTGTAAGTCAAGAAAACCAGTGAAGTTAATTCTACCTGTTGATATCATAGAAGATATTTTTAATGAAAGCAGATTTTTCAAAACTTTTGTTTCTTTACTTATCAATAAATAGAACAGCATTTTAAAAATGTAACTATCAACTTCATCAGATTGGTATTCATACAAATTTGTTCTCCAAAGATCAAGCATAAACATGAAAAAAGGTAAGATGGAAGCATCAGATACCCTATTAGTACCACTATAAATTATTTGGTCTCAAATACTTTACCTGTCTTTTGTCCCAAAGGTAGGAAGTAGAATTAACATAGTCTGCTAATGCTGTAAACAGTTTTACATTACGGTACTGGAGAGTGTGACAGGCTTCTAGAATGAGAATGAACTGTCGAAATGGAACATCGTGGACATTTTCTGTAACAGAAGATCAAAGAAGGACAAATGATAAAAAACAATGGGAGCTGTAGATTGGAGACACTGAGACACTGGGGGAACAGTTTGGTTAAGGGATGGAGAAGGGGAAAAATATGATAAACTGTGGAAGACTGAGACTAGCTAGGCAAAGCTCAACTGAGCTAAAACACATGAAGAAACTTGAGAGACAGAAGAAACCAAACTGAGCCAGAATCAAGCTACAACACATTAATCACCAAAAGGGGACAAATTAACAAAATAAGCAAGAATATTGTGTTCCCGGGATGTCTTCTGTTCCAGGATTTTTGATTTTCAGCATGCACTAAAAAAAAAGCTGAAGAAAGTCACTGTTCCCTTCATGTATGCCACCTGGCCTGTGTGCTGAGTGTGGTGAAAGTCCTAAGGGAGAAGCCAGGATGTGTAATTAAACATCGTGTCCTAACATATACGAACAACCAGGACAAATAAAGGCTGTACAAGCAGCCTCAACACTTCTGGGTCATTTCTATTAAGAATGCTATTTTGCTAGCTTAATGCTTTTTGAGACACAAATTCTTATGTATTTTAAGTATGAATCAACACATACTAACCACAAATACTTAAACAATGTATTGGAAAGGTATGGAGAGAGGTGAAAGCATTAGCTTTCATTTAATGTTTTTATGGGCTACAGCATGAGGTTAATTATTAAGCAGTACTCAATAATTAAATCCAGTAATCAAGGAAACACTATTTTCCCTTTAGTTTACCAACTAATCACACTAAGTCACCAATCCATCCCGTAAGTTGTCAATTTTCAATTCAGATTCGTTATAAAACTTTATTTGAAATCTCTTTTCCTTGTTAGAATTAAATTCTTTTTCTTAAATCCTGTGTACAGAAAAATGTAAAGAAAAATATGTAAATCAGGTAAATGTTAAGAAGGGCAGAGATGACAAGAGCTATTTGCTTTTATTATTGATCAGTAATTTTCTGTCCTGCTGCTTGTTAAATGGCTCCACATAACTATAATATCCTGTAAAACAAGGATGTTTCCTGAGTTTTAAAGGAAATCAGAAAAGGGAGATGAGACAATAATTAGGAAGAATTTGGTATAAGGAAGGGAAATTTAATTAACATATTTTTTTCTTACCCTGGATCTTTTTACTGCAGGCATTCAGGACTGGAAGGGAACAATAATTCATTGCAGCAAGAGCCAAAAACATACGCAGAGCATTCGGAAAAGTCAAACCATCTATTTCTCTCAAAACTGCCATCTAAAGTGAATCAGAGTTTATTAAATCCTTCATTCTTCAGGTATATTATCATTGCTTTCTGGTGAAGACATTTTCACCAAAACCTTCCCAAAGTCCTTAGTTCAGATTTATATGAAAGAAAAAGAAGCAAAAAACAGTAAAAGCATAAAATAACTACCATCAATTTCTTAATACATAATTATAGCAGGTCAAGTGCTCTAGAAACGTGTCAGTACACAAGTTTCCAGCAATTTGCCTTTATTTGTTTATTTTAAAAGAAAAAAAGTCTCAGTAAAGGTAATTTCCAAATACTGTGAACACATATCTTCTACCAACTCTTAAGAAAGTAGCAGAAATAAAACAGACACAGTTAACAGTTAACTTAAAAGTTCATAGTAGTCCAATTACGGTTTTGCACGTGCATGAAAGCTGTAAGCCTCCAAAGTGATCCAACAGTATGTGAATGGCCTGTATTTAATACAAACACTCAGCTACAAATGTGGACTGAGGCAGAGAAGGTCAGCTCTGATGCCACAAAGGAGATTTCATTTATCAAAGCAGTAATTAGATTGATAAAAATGATGCTAAAAATGAAACTACAAAGTATATTGGCTGTTAAAATACAGTCTTTTTACTGTATATGTATCAGAGGTTAAATACAAAAAGCATGTATGATAAGAAATTACACTGTAAAAAAACAGCACCTTGTGGGCTCAGAAAATTAAGTGCTCCCTTTAGTTAACAAGTGCAAATATTACTTTCCTCTCAGTTTTATGATGTTTCATGAATGGCATTACAAACTCTGACACCAGAGCCCTTCAGTTATGTGATGAAAACACTAGCAGGCCTTCTATGAAACGTTTCAAAAAGGGTTTTTAAATCAGGGCAGAAACCCAGTACACCCTGCCATAAAACCTGCAGCCTGCTCCCAGCCATTTTATTTCCCAGGACACCTTTCACATACACAGAAAAACAAGACCATGAGCTTGGGGAGTTCTGGCATCTCACTCCCACCAGTCCTCCTGCCCCGTACAGTTACTGGACACAGCCCCATCACAGACCAGCTTTTTGTCACCTTGTCTTCAGTCACAGGCTGGGCAAGGGAATAAGGAAACAGCCCGTCAGCTCTTCTGTAAAACATCATGTGGCCAGCCCAAAGAGGTGAGGGCACTGCTGTTTTACTGCCTCACTTTGTTTTGTTACCAGCCTCCAAATGTAAGTTCTTCCTACAGATACAGGTGGACTATGATGCATATAGCAAATACAGTCACCTTGCTATTACATTTTCTCTTTCAGTGCCTGCAAAGAACCATATACATTTATAAACGATGCAAGAGCACAGGCTTTTGTGAGAGTAAAAATGAGCCTCCAACTAACTTTACCTCTAATTTCTTTTTCAGAAAAACTGGAGCATCTTTTCCCAGGCATTTCATCAGGTTTTGCAGAATAAAGATGTCTCTGATACTTGAAATGCGCTGCTCCACTAGTAACCTGATGGAGAAACACACACAAGAGCTCTCCTCATTCCAGCAGAAACAGGTAAGTACCCCCATTCTTATTCACTGATGTACCCCCCAAGTTAAACCTGTAATCCCCTGCTCCTCTCCCACCTCCTTTTTTTTGAATTGCTGGCATAACTCTACATGACATAGCTGCAGCACAGATATTTTACACATGGAAATAATTATAAATGCTTTCTTAATGTTAATCCTGATAGATGAATGTTGTTGCTGATACTCTTACAGCAGGGGCATCTGACCAGACTGCACAAGTGCCAGTGCAAATATGAGTGCTATTAAGCCTCAAGGAATTATCAGCCTTCTGCAGAAAAAGAAAATTGCACGTTTTTATCTTTAAATCATTGATGTGCAGGCAAGTTCTGAAACAGACAGAAAACTCAAGAATGGACACAGACAACAACTGGATGCAAGTGAGGAATAAAACCAAACAAGCAGTGCTGTGGGCTGCAAGAATAGGAGGAGGTAACACAGAGATCATACGCACAAGATGAAGGTGCACTCTTAGCACCTCCTTTTCTGGCTCAGTGGGTGGTACCATAATTGTTATGTCTGAACCACCCTTGAATATACCTGCACAGGTAAATACACCTACAAAAACATGAAGTGTCACTTTCAAAGGTAGTGCACTGGTCTGAAATTCATCCCTGCAAATGGGCCAGAGCTCCAGACATCAACACAAAGAACTCTAGATATGACTCCTGTTTTCCACCAACTTTTAAGATCTGTCTACCTGTGCCTCTAGGGGAACCTGGTTTTTGGGTATCACTTCCACTTTCTCAAAGCAGAACATGATACAGGGTAAAAAGTACTAATCCATGGGAAGTTTGGTGATAGCCTCAGTAAAAGCAATCTCATGGGAGTGAGCAGATTGGTCACTTACATAAACTGCACTGGCCCAGAAAAAATTCACTACAGCCAAAGAAGTTATTCTGATAAATCACTACACAGAGGCACTTGCTGGATGCAACTAGTCTTCATCTGAATTTTTACTTACTAAACTAAAAGAAAATATTCCCAGGTTGTTAAACAATGTTTTTCATAATGAAAAATCAGATCGGTCCCTAAGTAAGATAGCTTCATTACCTCCTGTCTGTATACAGATAAGGGATAGATATGTGAAGGGACTTGATCAACATCACAAAAAAACTACACTAGTGGAGCTGCAGCCAGAACACAATCCCCTGCAGACCAGTCTGGCACCCTTTACCATTGGAAGCCCTCCTCCTTGAAACTGCAAAGACAGTGCCATAATTCACTGTCTAGCACAGCTCTTATCTCATGTGGTCATTTAAATCCTAAAACCACAAGATGTATTTTATGTGTAGACATACCCTTGATGATTTCTAACAGACATGCATTCAAACAATATTTAAATACGAAGAACATGTGAAAGATATATTTTTCTCACTGTAATCCAGCTTGAAGAGCGCTCACATTCTTGTCTTTATCCATCCCTGCTAAAGTAGTTGCCAAAACTGAGATGCATCGGTTATCAAGTTGATTGAGCTTCTCCTGTTAAAAGTTTTGACAATGTCAGATTACTTCAAACCAGTAAAAGTTTCAGAAAAGAAAAACTGACCACTCTTAATCTGCACCTGCCATTTTCTTTTTCCCCTCAAAAGTCAATTTACAAGCTTTAATTCTGCAGAGACTCCACAAGGTCTCACATCAGTCAAACTTAGTTGATTTGAAAGGGGTAATGATTTTTGAGACTTCTCCTTTCTTTTAAATCTGAAATCAGGCAGTGGTTTCAAAAGTTAAGGAAATTAGAAGTCCACACAAATGAACTATGGGAACTGTTTCCATGGAACATCAGACTAAACCAGGGATATAATCCAACTCTCTCTGATGCTGCACAGCCTCCCAGAATTACCCACGAGGTTTCAGCCCAAATTTAGGAGAAGATTTTCATACTGACTTGGCACACTCTCACCAAAGTCTGGACTAGGAGCGTGTTCTGAGGCACGCCGAGGTGCACCACAGCGTGCAGGCTGAACACCAGGTCCCCGCGTGTCATCCTGCGTGCGTCGCGCAGCAGCTGCTGGCACAGCTTCACGAAAGCCGGGTGCTCAAAGATGAGCTGCTTCTCATAGCGCTGCTGCTCTTCTGACAGGTTTTTGAAGAGCCTCCAGGTCATGGTTAAACAGTTTGTGTAGTGCTTAATGGAAACAGCCGCCTCTGCAGCCAAGTCCAGCGCATCACAAGGACAGGTGCATTTCCGGAGACTGTTAAAGAACGGGTCGCTATGAGCCTCTACATGCTTCGGTTTGAAGCTCCCAGAATCAACCAACTTTTCAACTTCCAAGGAGCTCTGGCAAGCCTTCTCACTCACCAAAGCCTCTGCACCTGTGCTAAAAACGTCTGCCTTTTGAGATAAAAATCGAAGAGATGATCCATGCAGAGGAGGCAAAATATTTAAAAATAATTTCCTGAAGTTCACATTTCCCAAAGGATCCCTGCATCTGCCAATCCATAAAATGTGTTTTCTTGTTGCAGCTGAAGATTTGGGAGTGAGCACAGAACTGTACCTATGCAGGCATCTAACAGTATTTAACAAATAACTTATTTTATTATTCATTTCTGCTAATGCCTCATGAATAGATTTGAAACGCCAACTCAAAGTAAGGGATCCAGTGACATTCTACCAGTGGAAACACTTCTGGAGAAACTGCACAAGATCACTCATCTGTAAAAACAATTGAAAATTATGGATTAGTTACCAGACTTTCAATTCCCACAATTTCAACTGCCAAATATATGCACTTTTACAGGAGAGGAGAAGATTTGGTAAAAGACCCCCGAAAAATGGTTTGCAGAGAGGCTTTTATTTGGTCTCCTACATTTCAGTCAAACGTCTCATCACAAGGACAGTCCGGGCATCAACTCTTGCTTCCCCTTTGCTGCTCTACCTGAGAGCTCTGCCGGGAAGCGGAGTCTTTTCCTAAATGACGTTTCCCCAGCCAGACGCGTCTCCCGACAGGGCTCTGGAGGGTCCCTGCAGACCTTCACCGGGGGGTAACAGTATGCCGCCCGCCATCCCACGGGAAAGCCGCCTTCACGGTACACCCGCGGGCGCTCGCTCTCCCGGCGCCGGGGAGAAGCCGCTGGGTTTCGGGATCACTTCCCGCTGCCCCTGGGAGCGCTGCCCAGCAGGGCGGGACAGTACAAGGGGACAGAGGTCTTTCGGCGGCTTCGCACCGGCTCGGAGCACGCGGGACGAACGGCGGGGATGGCGCCGGGCGGGAAGGGGCGGGAAGGGGCCGGGAAGGGCCGGGCCGCGGCTCCGGGCGGCTGCTGTTACCTCGCACGCGGCAGCGCCGTGACACCGGCCCGCTGCCCCGCGAGCTCCCGGCGGGCCCCGCGAGACGGACGGTGCGTGCCGAGGGACAAACTACCGCGGCGCGCGGCGCGTTGCTGAGCAACGCCAAAGCGGCCGTTGGAGGGCGGCGCGTGCATGGCCAAGTTCGTGGTGGCGGGTGAGGGGGGACCCGGGACCCGGGCGGGGCGGCCCCGGCGGCAGCACCTTGTACCGGGACCCGAGACGGGCAGCCCCGGCGGCAGCACCTTGTACCGGGACCCGAGACGGGCAGCCCCGGCGGCAGCACCTTGTGTCGGGACCTGGGACCCGGGCGGGGCAGCCTTGGCAGCGACGGCAGCTTGTACCGGGCCCCGGGCTCGCCGTGCTTGCAGCGGTCTCCCCGCTCTGCGGGCTCACCCTTGTCCCCGTCTTTGCAGCTCTCCGGGAGCCGTGTCAGCACGGCGTGCGGCCTCAGCCGGTCCCGGGTCAGCGTTCCCCCCATACCCCGTCGGTGAGGCTTTAGCCTCTCTGCTGCTGTCCTCCCTGGGGTGGCCTTTCGGCCCCTTGGACGCTGGCTCGAGAGTCTGTTTCACCTGCAGAATTACCCTTCCTTAGCTGGCTCATATTAAACAACATTTGGTCTTTTAAGCCCTTATCACTGAATGTCAAAATCATCCGGTTGTGCTGCTGTTGCTATGTTCACAGGTAAGGCAAACTGCCCTTACTATGCCAAAGCTGAGCTCCTGGCTGACTATCTCCAGACTAACTTGCCCAACTTCACGGTTCACAAGATTACTCAGCACCCTGACAAGTGGGAGGTAAGAGATTGTAAGTCAAGTCACTGGCAGGTGCCTCAGTGCTCTACAAACCAAGAAATGTGCTTCTCTGTAGTATGTTTCTTCCTCTCTTCTATTAGTGGTTTGATATGTGGCTAGAGGTGCTGCAGAAGCAGCTGGGGAAAGGTTACAATGTTTTGAGCAACTGACATCTCTGAGTTTTACCACAGAAGATGGGCACAAAGTATGGACTAGCCTAAAGGTCTGTTATAAAAAGTTCAAAGTGGTGTTGGTTGGTTGGTTTTCTGCGGTTTTTTTAAGTATAAATGGCTGTTCAGCCTGTAAATCTTTTGCTCACTGTGATTACATATGTCTTCAGAGTTCTTACTTGTCAAGAGCCTTCGTGGCATTCAAGGGCTTTGAATTACAGTGGAAATGTGAAGTTAAACATCACATATTTGTTTACAATGTGGATGGGCCTTTCTGAGTACTTATGCTGTAGACATGCTGCCTATAAGGCTCTGAAAAAACTGCAGTCTTACTCCATGAGATAGACAGTACTATGATATTTATTACCTCATATATTTTGCTTGACACTTCCATCAAGTAACTTGAACAGTTAAGTGAAAAGCAATTAACCTCTTCACCTTACTTACCTTCTGTGGCTAAGTAAGAATCCTCAGATTACTCGCTGCAATGTTCACAACATTGCTGTCTTCTGTATCACTAAGACAACTAAGTGAAATCAAGATCTTCAGGGGAGCCATCCCAGTGTTTCAGCATACCTTGCTTTATGTTATTCCTCCATTTTTTACCCACTGGTACATAAATTCTGAGGCACCTTGTAATTATATATTGAGGGGAAATAGTAAGAATGCTTGTAGCTGTGCTGTTTAAGTGTTATCAAATGTGGCATATTAAAACATCTGGTGGGGATGTTTACATCAGCAGTGGCTTCATGACATTCGTGAAACAAATGGATGGGAACACAGACAGTCTCCTATCATTTGGAGAGAACTGTTGGACCGTGGAGGGAAGGGTCAGCTTCTGGGAGGACTTAATGATTTTCTGGAATATGCTCAGGTAATAAGCTGCCTTTAATGCTGTAAGCCCATGTTTTACAACATTGTTGTTCCTTTTCCCCTCTTCAAATGTAAAATAAAGCTATTGTTAATGTTACCTTGATGGGTTTGAGCTGCCGTTTGATTAGAAGTCATCCTTTTTGTTCTTAGAAATATTATGGCATCACTTCAATGATGCTGAGTGAGGAAATGTTAGACATTGCTGAGGAGAACCTGCAGGCACATCTTGGAATTGTAAAAGAGGATGAAGAGATTAAAAGTCTTATCAAGCCTATGCAGATCTGGATCACCAGGTGAGAGTGAAGAGAGTATCTGTGAACTTTTACTCAGTTCAGAAGAATGCACTTTTTCCTATCACATATAACAGGTGCAACCATCTGAAGTTAAGCACAAATCCCTGTAATTTGATTATTTGACTTGTGTTCTGCACCCCTCACTATGAGCAATGAGTATATAACTTAGAAATAATTTATGCTTTTGTTACATTTTACACCAGTTCAAATGAGGGGTGTGAACAGGCATCATTTAGACCTCAGACTAGGGAAAAAGCAAGTATTTACAAAATAAGCTAGAAATGTTATCGTGCACCTATCTTGCATTAAATGTTACTGGAAATATTAAAGTAGGTAAAATCTCTTGCAGCTTTACCTTTAGAAATTCCTGTATTTCTAGTAGACTTAATAGACCACCTTAAAAATCTGTGGTTCTATAAAGACATCAATTTTTAAGTGACAGCATTGACTGAAATGCACAGGATGGAAAAGCCTTCAAATGAAAGGAGGACCCAACTGTTTTAGTTCTTAACCTGTTAGAATGACAAAAAGAGCAGTAAAGGATCCAAGCAAATGGTATCTTTGAATGTAATCAAGTACAAATAAAACACTTTTGTGTTTATGTAATACTTCCAAACAAGCAGTGGTTCATTATTAACGTAACTTTTCTACATCTTCGCTTACCAGTGCATCAGTTCCAATCTGTTACCATCTGATCCCTCTGTTGGCAAATGGAGAAGTGTTTGGGATGACCACAGAAATCAGTATCCATTTGCTTGACACTGACCAGTTTAAGGAAATTCTTCGCAGTATTGTAATGGAAGCTGAAGACATGGCATTCCCACTTCTCCGCAGTATTTCAGAGCACACAAAAATAGATCAGGCTTTTATTGATGCTGATGTTATCATTGTTCTTGATGATGTCCTCTTAAACCTTGAAGTCCAATCCCTTGAGAACTACATCAGAGAAGTGAGTGAGATCTGCCAAGTGTATGCTCCCTTGATTGAGAAGAATGCCAAGAGTGACGTCAAAGTAATTTCATCAGGAAAAACCTTTGCAAACCTTAAGGCAACAATGTTAAGGATATACGGCCCATCCATTAGGCCTGAAAATATCATTGCCGTTGCGACATCCTGGGAAAGTGCAGCTAAAGCCATGCTGGCCAGGAAGCTGAATATGAACACAGCAGGTGAATGTTTATGTAGCATTTGGGGAATTCAGCACACCTTTGGGAGTACATATTTCATTCCAGAACACAGTTGATGTGCAGGCAGAAATACACAGTGGTGCACCCACTGAATTTTGTGGCTGTACAGAATGCCAGGATGTCTTTTGCTTGCTCCGGGATGCAGCCCTGCCACTCTGGTGTGTATTTCATGCTGGAAATATGCTAAGGAAGACAGTTGTGTTGCAGATTGGGAACTAGGATTTCAAGATTGCATTTGCACTCTGTAGTGCATTGTTACTTTGGAGCTGTGAATAAACATGACAACATACTGCTGTGCAGATAATGAGAGTAAAGTAGAACTGTGTTGTATTATTATTTTGAGGTTAATTAACTTTCATTCTCAGGTCAATTGTTGTAGTTTGGTTATATTTGCACAATTCTGCACTGCATAGCAAAGGTGTGCTCTGACAGTCTGCTCAGCATCAGGATTCTGTAAATGTTGCATAGGTAGAACTGGTCATTGATGACAAGTCTAGATATTTTGGAGCCTAATAAAATAGAAAAGCAAGTTAATAGGCTGAATAGCCTATCAGGAGGTTATTTGAGAAAATCCTTTTGCACCAAAGCAGGTAGTTTTTATTTTTTTAATGAATGTTTTTATTGTTTATATATTTCTTTTTACAGGATTTTAAAAGGAATGTTGCTGTATGTTTGCAATATGATTTGTTACTGTTTTTAAGAGTTAAGTATTTACTAGATTTTGTCTATTACTTACAGTAACATGATATAAATTAAAGTTCCTTTTTCAGCTTGTGATGAGGTTTCATATGTTATGGAGATCTTGGTTGCATTTTCAGATCAAATAATTTCTGCTAGCAAGGCAGGGCACTGATTTGAGTAATTCATCTTGAAGGGGATTTCTGAAGCCTGTTTTTCTGAAAGTATTTGTCTCTTCACTAATCTATGTATTTTCCTCTGTTACAGGAGTTAAAGATGTGATTGTTTGGGGCAATATTACTGGCTCTAACTACATTGATTTGTCACATGCAAAACTTTATGGATATGACTGTGCTATTTGGGGCCCCGCTAGTTTTCAACGTCCTTTGTTGAATATGATTTATGATAGGTACAGTACAGATTTATGTCTTTAAAGTAAAATTAAATAACTGCTTTTAATCCCTGTGTTATCTGAACTGTGTAATAAAACATCAAGAAAGGTTTTTGTTTTCAAGATTTGTCTTTACTGATTGGCACTGTACATAAAGGAAAACAAAAGTTGTAGTACTCCATCTGCAAAAGAAGTTGAGTAGTTCTTAGTGCTATACATAGTTCTGGCTCTCCTGCCAACTTTGTTTATAACTATATTTTTCCTACGTTTTAAGTGGGTTTCTCTTGTATCATGAGCAGGTTATAAGAACCAATGAAAGTCCAGGTAGTGACTTAGATGTCTAGTTTGCATGAAGAAACTTTGAAATAGTATTAAACAGATATCTGTACCTGAATTACATGAAATAGGCCTGAGCACGTTAATGTTGTCAGTTTCCCAAAACAGATGATTTGTTAACATATGTGAAAAGGGTACGTGGCAGCTAGGTAGCTTCCTGTGTAAAGAACAGTAGCAGAGAAAGGGTGGGTGCAGTGAGAGGGCAGCAGATGTGACATACACCCAGGCCTGGCTGTCTGGAGCTCCCACTCTGGTCTAGATCTAGCATTTAATAGAGAGCAGATGTTTCTTTTGTTCTATGCATGTACTGAGCCTCACACAGGCAGACTATGGTTCATGGCTGGGTTCTTACATAAGACAGTAATATATAAATTACATATAAAATATTAAATTATATATAATATAAATTACCATAGTGATAGAGGTTTTTACTTGAGTGAATGACCTAACTTTCATAGGAAAGTAGTACTTGTTGTTACTTTTAAAGCTACTTTTTGTTAGACCTTTTTTTTCCCCTGTCTGTAAATGCCTTGCCTTCAGCAGCAAAGTTTGAGTGAGTGTTGACTATTTTCTTTCCTCGGGTTTAGTTCTTTTTTTCTCTAGGAAACTACTCTTCCTGCAGTCATCTTAGTTTTTCATTCCTTTTTTCCCCATTTTTTTGTCGGTAGCGAATGGATCCATTCAGAATTCCTATCTGCACAGAGTACACTGAGTTCCCGGGTGTCTCGTTGTACGGGGATGTTACCTGCTCATGGGGTAGCCACTGTACTGCGATACTGGTACCATGGCTCTCCTTCTGAGGAGATCGTTTCTGTGGGAATACTTAGTGAAGGTAAATCTGTTTTTGCTTCACATGCTCTCTTGTAGCTTTGCCCTACATATAATAGCTTTCCCCTATCTATAATGTTATTTTTTAATCAATATTTCTAATTTAATAAAAACTTGTAAAACGAATTGTGTGAGGCTAAGGGTTTGTTTCATCATAAGAACTTCCAAATCTAACAGATAATACTCACTTTTTACAGGCATCTCTTAGGTTAATATTGTCTTTTTGCAGATGATCTCTTAGTCTTTTAGTTTAAATGCTTTTCTGATGTACATGTTTTGTGCAAGAACTCTTATCGTTCTTAGAGCCTAGGCTATAAAAGTGTGTTTTTCTTGTGTAGTTATGTGAACCAGTAAATGGAATATTTCACAGCAGCCATTTAACCCTTATGAAATAAATAATTTTTCCCCTTTTTTAAGATGTACAACTGATACAGCAGTTGTGTTATAACACAGGAAAGACACCTATTGGAGATGGTCCAGAGGAGGGCCACACAAAATCATCATGGGGACGAACGCCTCTCTTATGAAAATAGGCTGGGAGAGTCGAGGTTGTTCAGCCTGGAGAAGAGAAGGCTCTGGGGAAACCTTATGGCACCTTCCAGTGCTTGAAAGTTCTTATAAGAAAGATGGGGACAAGCATTTTAGCAGGGCCTGTTGCAATAGGACAAGGGGTAATGGATTTAAAGCGGAGGAGGGTCAAATTAGATTAGATTTTTACAATGAGTGTGGTGAGACACTGGAACAGGCTACTCAGAAAGGTGGAAGATGCCCCAACCCTAGAAACATTCAAGGTCAAGTTGGATGGGTCTCAGACACATTTGAATATGTCTCTGCCCATGGCAGGAAGGTTGAACTAGAGACCTTTAAAGGTCCCTTGCAGCCCGAACCCGTCTGATGCTATGATTCATGTACATCTAACTAAAGTACAAAGTTACAGTAAAAGGGACATTCTTTTTTGAACTGTAGATTGAAAAAGGTGGTCTCCATTTATAATGAGATCTTATTCTGCAAGTCTGTAGGACTTAACGTTGACACTGGTGAGGATGTAATCAGAAATAACATGTTTTGTCATTTTGTCCTCCTCTTCTTCAGGTCAGTTTTGCGTTCCTGAAGGAATTACCTTCTCTATGCCCGTGAGGTTCCAGAATGGTAACTGGGAAGTCATGACAGAATTAGAAATTAATGAAACGACCCAAAAAGTTCTGGGGCACTTATCCCACGAGCTGGTTCAGGTGAGGATTTTTTGAGTCTTGTGTATGCCCATTCTGCCATCTATGGGCATGTTGTGATACAGCTTTGAACACTGAGACCTTTAAGTGTTAGATGAAAAAACTGCACACGTGCGCTTATGCGTGGTAGAGACCGAGTATTTATAAGTGTTAGGTAGTATTTGTATATTGAAATGAACAGACAACTGTTCTGCCCAGAAACGAGATGGTAAAATGTTTACCTATATAAGTATAGAATTTGTACTCCAAAGTTCTACAGGCTTTGTGCAAAACAGAAACATTACCTTTAATTTAATGTTTCCACATTTTGTGTTGATTTTGCTTATGTGGTATTCAGAGTATTTCTGTGCTAGAAGACATATGTTTTGGCATTTTTATGGCTGTGACTCTGCATGAATGAAGGCCAGACCTTACTAGAATTAGGGATTTTTCAGAAAATACAAAATCATTGAGCACTAATTTCATCATGAACTTCTTACCACTTAGTGAGGCAAAAAGAATTTATTTATACTATTGAAATACTAAAGAAGACTGGTCCCAAACTCTACATTCTAGCTTTTATCAGATTTTGTGATCTTCAGTCATGCTAGTAAAGTGTAAGAATTATTCTGCTTTAACATATTTTAAGTTTGTGCTAGAAATTATAGCAGATTAAAAGAATGGGTGGTATTAAAAGTGCTTTTTCTTCCATTTAGGAAAAGCTTGTTGCACTAAAGGAAATAAACGAAATGCATCCGTATGAAGCAGAATAAAAGCTCTACGTCTTCTCCCAAGTGTTTCTGTGCTGCTTTTCCTATTTAATTTGCTTTTCAAGTTCCCTGTCCTCATTCATCAGAATAAGAACAAATGAACACTGAAGTATGTTTTAGTTTTGTTTTTTCACTTTTTCTTCATTGTCAGGTTGTGAAATTCCTACACTTTTCCAATGTTCTAGCCGTTTCTTTCTACTTTTCATTCCTACAGACCTTTTCCCTGGTTTGTTTTCTTTCTCCCTTCCTTCAGATTCTTTCCATTACTTTTATATCAGCCCTTTCCATACTATGAGCTGTTCTTCTCCATTAAGGGCAGGCTAAAGAATGGGGAAACTTTGGAGCTTGGTGCCCAGAGCCTCTTCTGAGCACAAAGCCTTTTGGTTATCCATGCTTGCTTCTTGGGAAAGGACTACAGACACCATAAGATATTCTTGATGAACGGAGAATTTAATTATTTGGCTAATCATGACCTTGTTTAACCCAGACGAGGGATTCCCAATTAGATAAAAGTGTCCTTCCCTGTCTGCTCTCTACTTGTATGGCACTGCTGTTCTGTAGAGCTGTTCCATTCCTCTTGTGTCAGTATTAAATGCCAAGCAGAGGCCTTCCCATTGCTAGCAGTGTTGTGCTTAGTTGTGGCCTTCTCTTGCGACATCAGTATCAGGTGTTCAAGTACTCCCAAAGTGCCCTGCTTATCTCCTTGCATGTGGAAGTATTCTAGGAGGCTAGCAAAAATACCTCATGTTTTTGGTTTTTTTTACAGAAATGGGAACCTTGCCTACTGGGTCACTTTAGCTAGAGTTGTCTGGAAGAGAAAATGCTGGAAATTCCCATATTAGAAGAAGGTTTCCATTGCTCAAAAGAGCAAACTACAAAGGAAGTCTAAGCATTGCTGTAGCTTTTGCTCTAGGTGGAAAAATATTTCAAAACCAGTGTGAATATAACATTTTTAACCTGTAGACCAAAGTAAAATTCCTACTGATTTTAATGAGTCTAGGATTTCATTTGCATCCAACAACTTATTCCTTCAGACCAAAAAACTATTGCAAAAACACACTAGAATGCCTAAAATGTTCCTATGAAAATTTTGAGCAGGACTGTCACATGCAGAGTAGCAGTTTTATAATTCCAAATATTTTTTTCCAGAGGTAGTAAAGCACAGTACTTTTGTAATAAAATGTCTTCTTAGGCAAAAATTATTTTTAACACAAAAATGTAAGTTCATACATCTCCTTAGTGACAAGATCATCTTTGTTTCTGTGTTTTTTTAATTTATTGCATGAGTTTCAAGGGAATGCTCATGTGTTTTAAGTCAAATGTAATTAAATTCGTGTTGCAACAGAATTGTTGAGGTACCACTTTCACTTGCATGTCTTTGGTGTCTTAAATGATGGAGACTGTGTTAATGAAATGTTACTGTACTTGCTAACTTCTTATCAGATATGTTTAAAGCAAAATAGAAAGCTTCCTGTTCTTTGAATCAGTTACATATAGTTGCAATAAGTTCATTATTTCTGTTCAAATGGAGGTTCAAGCTCTGAATAGGAGTAGACTTCTTATATGAGGAAACCAAGAGAAGTTACTGACTGGTTAGGACAGGACTAGGAGGAATGTCTCACTGGTCTTAGAAAGAGGAGCTCAGAAAGCTGGGGTATCACAAGGGATCTGGAAGAATGTGCGGTTTTATGTGAGGTGTATATGGGAGAAGCAACATTTAGAGGAGCTGAGATATTATTCTAAGTATCTTCATGGAAGAGTTCACATGGAAATTGTAGAGGCAAGTGTTGTAAAAAGTCTTGAAGAAAGGGGTTAGGAATCATTCATTTCATGAGGAAGTGGTCTCCAGGGAATTAGTTTCCAGTAGTGTATGCACAGAAGATTGGCTGAGTTTTGGAGGAGCATCTGGAGGCACATGTCTCAGGAGAACATAGCAAGGAGGGGTGCTACCCGTAGTCTCTACAAACTACCTGGTTTTCTATAACTCCTTCTTCAAGACAGAAGAGGAAAAGTTAGCTTCTCTAATGTGTATTTACATTTGGGCTTTTTCTATGTGAATAGGCTTTAGCAGTCTTACTCTTTGAATCTTTTATTCTGCCTGTGGAGATAGTTCAAACAAACTGCAGTTCAAGCACCAACACTGCACAGCTGTTAATGAGAGAGAAAATAACTGTTCCTGTAATATATAAGTAGGCTTATCTGACTTCTAAGTCACCAGCTGACAACCTTTCTTCTCAGAGGCTGGGAGTAGAAAGAAAAAATTGTTTGGGATGTCTCGTCTATCCTAGATTATTCTAACTGGATTTGTCTAGTGGTCTGCAGGGAAATTCAGGTCTTTCCTCATGGAAGCACAAGTGAATGGAGAAGTTTCTTTTCCTAGTTTTTGCTTAGGAGAAAAAGAAAGAATAAAACTAATAGGAAAGCTAAAATATGGTAACATATTCAAAGTTGGTTACAGTTGTAACACAGTGGTTGGCTTAGTCATCACTAAGTTTGGGTTTTCTATAAGTAATAAGCAATTGCTGGTACACATTTTTTCACAAGTTACTAAGTAATGTTATGTATGCAGGATGTTCATGGTATTGATGACTCTTACTACTTGGATGTTAAAGTAACTGTTGAAAAATTTATGAAAAAGGGCTTTACGCTATATGTATGTCTTACAATGTTATATATAGATTCCTCATAAACCCTAGCATTTGGGTGTACTGAAGAGCTTTCTGGTGGGTCTGAACAATTCTTATTCTAGGACTTTACCACTAGGGCTTACTATTTTTCTTCTTTGTGTAGCTGCCCCAACTCTTTGTTACGGCACACTGTGCTTTCTGCATTACTGTGTCAGCTTCCACCCATTTTCAGTCTCTATAGCAACACTGTTTCTCAGCAACTGGGAAATTCTTAGTAAAGGATCCTCAATTTAGAAATACTGCACTCCAACCATAAAAAAAAAAAGCTTTGAAACAAAGATCAAAGAAGTTTTATCTTTAATAATTCAGGATATTTATTACTAATTAATTAGTGTTCTCTGTTTTGACTGCTTAGACAATTACCTGATACTTTGATCTGGGCCTTTGCTAGGCATTTGTTGTGAGCGGCTTTAATTTAAAAGCAAAACCTTTAGAACTGTGTCTTGAAGTCAACTTTTAAGTGCTGTAAAACTACTGGACTTCTCTGGCGATGTCATCTGACTTCTGGACCTTTAGTAAGTAATGAGAGGAAGGTAAGCGCATTTAAGAGGATACAATACTTTTGGCCTTTGAACAAAACATAGAATGTTTTCACCCTTCACAGGAAACAAAAGTAATTGTAGGTTCTTTTGTGCATATTTAAAATGTTGATCATATGTTGTCTGATTTCGAAAGAAGAAAAGTCTCCGTGATCAAGTCAATTGATCTATTGGGAGGTTTCTGCCTTACTTCATGTGGCTTGTCTTTCTCTGTACTTTAATTTAATTATGTAACATGCTTCAAAATGCATTTGATTTGCTAAAGTATGTATTCTGAGAACCTGTAAGGCAAACAAAGTACATGTAAGTAATTAAATGTTACTTTTCTTTCACATTCCACTAAGATTCAAGAAAAAGGCTACCCTTGTTCTGCACATAGGCGTATTCATGTTAATAGGACCAGGACTTATAACTGTAACAATTTATTTCCTGTACATTTGTACATAATTTTAATTTTTTTGTTTTCTTAAGTGGTTTTCATTATTAAAGTGCGCAAGTAACTGAAATATAACACACAGGATGAAATAGTGTATCAATAAGCAAAGTTGCTTCAGATTTCATGGGCTTCTACTTTAATATTATGTTCATGTGCTAACACTAAAGTAGATTCTCTTCATTTCACCCAGGCAGTCCTACTGCAGTCAAGATCTGAACTGTCCACAGAGTTTTGTATATGAAAATGTTGCCTGTACATACACTAATAATGTCTTTTGTAACTTTTTGGAGGGAGGGTTCATTGATATGATGCTTTACAATGATGGCCAGTTTGGTAAAACACATAAACACGTGCTTAACTTTGAGACCATGAATACCCTAGTACAAGACTATAGAGTGTTTTTCCATATGGGTAATTTAAATGTTAGACATTGTGCTGTACTGGGTAGAGATCTGGTCATCTTACAGTAAGTATCAAGCACTCATGGATTATGCATGCTGTATAACTCAGTAAGTCAGTGGATCTGTTCTTATTTGAGTGAGCAAATTCTAATGAGTTCTAATTTAAGTAAGTTTAACCTGGATATTTTTACATTCATCCCATCCACTTTCTTTATTTTGTGTACCTCTGGTACAAAGAAAAAAACAGGAAGCAAGCTGTGTGTTTGTAAGTCTACCTTCTAGATTGCTACATGTAGCTTTCACTAAACACTTACGTTTAATTCATTGCTCAGTGTCTTCTGATTTCATTGATTTCCATACATGGACTTTTCTGTCAAGCTATGCAGAGACATCTACTACTGCAGCTATTTTAGGAGCAGTTGTATCATATTTTCATATATATTGCATATGAATATATATCTATAGGCAAAGTTACATGTCTGTGTAAATGCTGGACAGAGCTGTAGTCTTGCAGAACCCTTAGTAAGGAAGAAAATAGAATAGTGGAAAAGAAAGATAGTGGTATTTCTTTCAAAGAAGGATTTCGGTAAAAACTGTGGCATTGTAGTCTTGAATGAAAAGGACTATGAAAGTAAATCTGTATCCCAGTATTTTAAGTATCTAAATTTAGGTTATGACCGAAATTTAGGGACTGAAACACAAAGTTGTGGCTTTCACCAATTAAAATGGTGAGAAGCATATTTATGGTAGACTCAATAATTTTAGATCATTGAATATTTATGCTTCATAATTGACCAGTATTCTGTCATGTTTATGACAAATGGTCAATGATTCTGACTGAAAAAATGTAAGATGTGAACATTTAAGTTCAGATTTAACCCCGAATTTATTATTTGAGTTTTAGATAATTTCCAACTATATAATTTTTATTTATTTTAGCAAACTTTCCCTTTTTTCTCCACAATAAGTCATACAGATGGCCTTTGGAATCTTGTGCAACTTAGATTCATTATACCTAGTGTTTTGCAATTGCAGTGGTAACTGAAAGATAGTTACTACAGTTAATTCATATTTCTGTGTTTGGAAATACAATGTAGTTTAGAGCATTAGTGAAATAAGTCCTGAGGGGAGCCATTCAGTTTCCATTCTTACAGGGACGTAACTACTTTTGCTTTCAGAGTTGTTTAAACAAGTAGAGTCATGGTTAAGCTTCCTTTTCTCCTTCCATATCAGCTTGATAAGAAATAATGTCAGCTCAGCCTAAAACTTCAGTTCTGCTTGAAAATTTTAGAAAATACTTGTGAGTAATTGCAATCAATTAATCTTGGGAAGAGTCTGATGTAAAGATAGGCCCTCTGTGCCCTGAAATTGTACACTACAGATCGTGTAGTAATCCTGCGTGTAAGCACTGGACTCTTAATAGTGAAAGATCCCATTTCCTGTACTTAAAACTGTTTTGAGGATTGGTTTTGCCCTGTTACAATTTTGCAGTTACTTGAATTACTCCTATTTTGTGCTGAGGAGAGAGCTTGCAATCTGCTGGCATCTCTCTGCACGTGGCACTGAAACTATTTTGTTTTATGTAATTCTGTTTAGTTTAATTTCTGAAATGCATCCGGTAAATTGTTCAGATTAAAAGGTTTAATTTGAATGGTTCGATATGTCTCTGTCTAGAATATGTGGTTTTACACTTTGGTTTGTTTTGTTATAGAATGCCTAATGCCATCTGTTCGTTACAAATGGATCCAGACTTGCAGGGTAAGGATTTTTCTTATTTTTTCTCAACTTTTCTCAAAAGGCATTTCTGTGTCTTTTTGAACAGAAACTACTGAATTGTAATGAAATCATGCCACCTTGAGAATCTCTGTGCTGTAGCACGTAAATGTCAAATTACACAGCTGTAATATCCTACCTTTATTGCTGGATCTGTCCTGGCACCTTCCTTGCCATTATCACATTGGCTTATGGAATGGTCAGGCATACAGGGGCCATGTTCCCTAATTTATAATATATGCTAAGTTTTTTTTCCCATATTCTGGAATAGGCATGAAGGATGGTCATACGCTCCCTTTTTGAATGCAAAATCTCAGTGGATACCTCGTCTGCCACAGAGCAAATAGCTCAAAATGCAGAATAGCAGGTAACCAGCTGAAGATGTCAGGAATCAGCACGCTCTTCTATGTGTGTAGGAGCTCCTTTGTCAGCTTCTTAACAAAGGGCATTTATGCCTCTTGAGGTGAAATTGGACCCACAGCAGAATGATTACATGTTGGTTTTCTGTCCAGAGGGAAAGCTCCCTTCCTATGAGAAATGAAAGACTTTAATGTCCCTAAATAGCGTCTCATCAATAATATTTCTAAAATGCTTTGTATTGTAGTTGGGGTTTCTTTTCTTTGCTATTTTACTTGTGTGCCCTCACAAGTTAATTCTGGAACTGTTCTTGACAGGCACAGAATGCCCTACTTTGAGGCCACATTTTGTCTGTAAGAGTGGACTTGAATTGAGTAGCAGATGGCTACTAAAACAGATTCCCTTCACTTAGAAAATCATCTTGTGCATGGAAGGTGTTTGAGTTGGATCATGTGTATATTTCTAGCATTTGTATTTGAAAATAAGCACTTGGAACTTAATCCATAGCCTACTGAAAACTGTGGGAGTTGTTATGTTGCTTTCAAAAGGGCTTTGGATCAGTTTATTGAGGAAGGAGAACCGATGATGCGTGGAAGTCAAAACTCATTTTTCACCTTGTATGACATGCTACACTACATCTCCAAATAATATCACAGAACATAGTATGACAAGAGCAGGACTAAACAGATGGTATAGCAGTTACTGGCATCTTTCTATAGCTTAGACAGCATCTGGGAACCAGCAGAGCCCAGAATTAGCTGACTATTAATATTAAGCTGGTGTATGTGTTGGAAACCATTTCACACAGATTAGCTCATTTCCAGACTGAACAGGTAAAGTATTTTTTGAGTTATTTCTACTCATTTATACATATTTGTTGCTTATTTTTAACCTTAATCAGCCGTGTGTAACTCTTCCTCTCTGAAGTACAGGGAGAAAGAGTCTCTGAGGACAGAAGGATAACTGATAAATCCCTTTGTATTTTCTGAAGTTTAGTGGAGAAGCCTTTTTTTTTTTTGGTCTTGAAGTTCTAGGTGTGTGTGTGTAAAGTATCAGGTATAGGGCATGGTCAGTATCTCTTACTTTCCACTCAGAAAAACATCCTTTAGAGATGTGAAAGAAATGAGCTGAAATCATATAAGGATATGGGATTTAGTCAAGCAGATTGAATGGGTTTGCTAAACAGAGATATCAAAAGTCATTTGCTCTAGTAAATGGCTTGTCTTCTTCTGCAAGAGTCCCACATGTTGATCTTGACAGAAGATTTGTTTAGTGCTTGAAACAATATGCATCCAAAACAATGACCCTGCTGTGCAGGCTGACATACTGTTCCTTGTAGAAGAGCATCTCTGATCAAAAAACCCATTTGCCTGAAGAAATACTATTTCTTTATGATCTTGGCTACAAGTATGTGCAGTGCATAACCCTCATAACCCTTGTTCTGGTCCATGAATAAACTTGATTCCCAAAGAAGCAGATGTGCTCTCTATGTTAAATTCTGTTTTTACAAGAGGTCGTGTCACTGTTTACAAGAAGACTGTTCCCCCCACAAAGTTATTTGAAAAAAAAAGAAAATGTTTTCTTTTTGTTTTCTTTTTTTTTTCCCCAGAATTTTCCTTGAGAGTTTTGATCAACTCCAAACTCCAAATTTGGTTGTTTTAATTTTTAGTTTGTTTTGAATGAACCACTCTATTGAATGTGTGTTTGTTTTCTTTCACAGAGGCCTTCAGTGATGTTCAGAGCTCCGTATACAGAACAGCCCTAAAACTACGCTCAGTACAAAGTCTTTGCCAGTGTTAGTAGCCAAAGAGAATCCTGTGCTTTTACAGGGAGGAGAATCTGCATAGCATTTGAGTTGCTGTCACCATGAGATATTATGCTACTTTGCTCTGTCATTTTCCACCTTAGAGTTTCAGAATGCAGTACAAACACTTAAGATCTAGATAGTGCTTCATATATGAATTGATTTTTTTACCTTTGGAATGTCAATGGAAATACATTAGTGAAATTATAAAATTATGGGAGAATCAAATTATTATCACAATCTGCAACACTGCTATGTAGACATCACTGACAATTATTAATCTTTATCTGTTTATTATTATGCTCATGAATAGTCAAATTCAAATGTGTTTCTTAGGAGCTGATTTATTGGAAATAATCATAGCTTATTGAAAATGCATTGACTGGACTGTAAGAATTAATGAGAGCAAAATAAAATATTATAGACTAGAAAACTCCTGGTTAGTATTCATTCTCCCTGTCTTTGAAGTGAGTGAGACTTCACTGCAAGCAAAGAGTTGTGCAACAAAGTCCTGGCCACCTAGCTCACTTTGAAATTACTGGATGTAAATTCCGTATTAAGCTAAATTTCATTGAAATCTTGAATTTTCCATTTGAAACAATCCGTTGCTGAAAATGCCCAATATTGCAAGTGAGGTCTTCAGGGCAGCACAGAGAAGGTGACTAGTTTATGGGCCTTGAACATATTTTTTTCATTTGAGGATGCTGTTCTATGAATATATTTAGTCTGGTCTCACCCCGATATGGTTTATCTGCCTGATGCTCTGTGTCAATGTGGAAGTACCAGTTCATACAGGTACTGGTTTTCTTTTTATGTTGTGTGCTATTGTAGGCTTCATTTTACAGACTTGGTTTAGCTAGGCATTTCTAATAAAAAATTGTCATGCTTCCATTCATGAAAAGGCAGGGATCCTCATTCGTTTTTTCCTTAATTTTCCCACAGTGGATTTGATTGATGTTTCTCTGATTCAGCATATCCTATCAAGTGAACAAAGCCAGAGGGAAGAGCAGATTTCTCTTAACATGCAACAAATCTCTAGAATGCTGATGAAACTGTTCCAAAAAGCAAGATTAGAAAAACCTGGCCAGGTAGATCCAAGAGCCGCTGAATTCACATTGAGCCTGCTGGTTGCCATGTATGACAGGTGAGAAGAAGAATAAATGTAGATCCATTGTGAAGTACCATAGAGTCATAGAATGGTTTGTTGGACAGGTCTTTAAGATCATCTGGCTCGCACCCCAAGTATAAATAGACTAAGTCTGTTTCTACCACTCTTACATCATTTCTGTGTGAAACTCTCCCATTTTGATTGGATTTGCTTTGTATAAAAACCAGGAGTAGTTCAGCTGTAGGAATATGAGGCGCAAAGCTGCATCAAAGAAACAGTGGTCAAATGTTTCCAGAACTATCTGGAAATCCAGACTTCTGCCAATCCATGCTGACTTTTTCTCTGAACAGCTTTACAGAGTAGCTCTTCTTCTGACTTCCAAGATGTTTTGATACACTCCTAAAAAAGAATCCATATTTGCCTCTGGAGAACAATACCCATGCACAGGTCAAGAATTTGCCAGTCACTTTTCATTATTCATTTTTCTCTAGCTTAAAAAGTTAATCTACCAATTATGAAACAAAATTGATGTCTCATAACTAAGCTGAGCAGCTTAGTGAATAGCAAATAGTTTCTGAAAATAATAAGGAAACAGCTTACAGAATGTATTTTTCTTCTGTATTGTTTGTGAATAATGAGTTAATTCGCTAAAGGCAGGATTTGTTTGTGATTGTATCAGATTTAAGAGAGAAAGACTCATTGTACAAGTTACTTAGCACAGGTGAAATTTTTCCCTTCTTCATCGGAGCAAAGTTTTTACTGAAAGTAAATGAGATGTAAGTGGTCTGCAGGACTTTTTCTTGAATCATTATTCATTACTAATATGATCACTACTGCTTAAGGTCCCATTTTATCAATTTTTTTTGTAAAAAATCAATTAAGGCTAAGAATAAATGGTGTATTAAGAAACAAACCTAGAAACATCAAGAGTATTTTGTAATTTGGGTGCACTGTAGGGATATGATTTAGAAGAATCTTTTTAACAGGACTATCTTGGTCTTTTAGTCTGTTTTCTTAGGACTGTGTCATTTTCTTTTTGCTGCAATTTCTTTTTTAAAAAGAATTTCACAAGTTTCTTGACATGTATATAAGGTAAAAAAGCTTCTTATAATTTTCTTCTAATTATGTTTTCTCTATAGAGTGCTGTTCTCCATTGTTAACACTGGAAAGTATTGCATAGGAGGAGCACATAGGAATTTTCCATGTTTGTGTGGTAGTTTACTTAATAAGCTTACATAAACATCTTAAGGGAGTTTGATTGTGTACTTTAGCTTTAGTGTTGGAGTTTTTTCTTTGAAATTTCTGGAAAAACAACAATTTCCCATGCAGTTCATACTTTAGAGATGATATTGCAGCTTTATACAAAGCTGTGTGGATTTATCTAAAGACTCTTGAAGACAGTTTTATGTAACAATATTTTGAAGCTTTGCAAAAGTGATATCTTAAATATAGATTTCCAGGATTTCCTGATTTTTAGCTTCCGATTCATGTCTGCTTTGTCTTCACAAAAAATTAGTTGTGTTTTTTGTTAGGTGCCTATGTCACAAAATTAGGTTCTAAATTAATGTACATTATTTATTATCTAACAGTCAAAACTAAAGTCCTGCTCCTGCATATATCCTTTTGATTAAATTGAGTTTCAGTGAAATTAAATGCAATCAGCCCAAGAGAAGCTTAGTGCAGATCTGGGGCCATAGTGGAGCTGCCTGATGATATATGTAAAACTCAGATTGTATCCCTTATTCACTATCATATTTGGGAAGGCTTTCCACAAAAAAAAGAGCAGAAATTTTTTAGGTCATAAATTGTTAATGTAAAATTACATTTTACTTGGAATGTGAAGCCTTTGAAGGAGATGTTGTCTTTTTGTTTTATGATCGCATGGTATCTTGGAACAGTTAACTCTGCAGTTCTGTTCAGTGACAAAGGGTTCTAGACATAAAATATCATTGAAGTGTTACATTAGTTACATTTATACATATAAAAGGGTACTTGTGTGGAAGTTTTCTTCCTACATAGTAGTATTCTATTCTTTAGAAGTTTCAGTTTTTATATTCTCAGTGAATGTAGTGTAACTTATTTCATTTTCCTAGATCTGGAACAGGGTATATCAAAACTAGGTCTGCTGCGGCTGCCTTAATTTCCCTTTCAGGAGACACTCTACTGGCTAAATACAGAGGTGGGAAATGTATGATTTTATACACTGCCTGAAATCCTGAACATTGAGGAAAATTTCCATTGTAATTTTTTTACTTTAAAAGGAAATACAACTCTGCCATGCAAAAAGTAAATTATGTTGACTGCTTAGTTGTAGAGAAAGGCTGATGCAGAATAATGCTTTTCAATCAATGTCTGTAGCTGTCTTTGCAATAAAGAGCGTCGAAAGAGGTCATAGTAAAATGTAAGATAAGGAGAGCTTCTATTTGCCTAGCAGAAAAGAAGAGAAACCCCATAGTTTTAAATTAGCAATTCACGATTTAAATAGAGCACTTCTTGTATAAACATATTTAAATATTTTTCTTAATGTTGTGAGAATGAGTTCATTGCTTTCTTCCTTGCTTTCCTTCTCTTTCCCTCACCCTAGGGAGAAGTATGGTCACAGAAGTTGCTGAGAGCCTGTTAGGTACATAATAAAGTGAAACTTTCTTGAGGGGTTTATTTGATACACTGCAATTACGATAGCAGTTTGAAGATAGCTTGAAGACAGTTCAGGCTCTGCCAGGATTCCAGCTTCTTTCTTGTTTTCAGCTTTCTTCCAGTTTTATGCTGTCCCTGATGGGAAAGGGACCTTGATTACCCGCAGTGCCCTGAGAAGCCTGCTAACAGACTTAAATCAGGTAATGTCACTGCAGTGCTGTAACACAACAGATTTTGTAGGAGTGTACTAACCTAAAAGAAAAAACCTCATGATTGATACCTTTTACGTTTGATTACCTTATGGGACTGAAGTTAATAGGAGACTGTGGACATAAGGAACTACCATGCAAAGTAGGTAAAAGAATCAAATTCTATCCCTTTTCTAAGAATAACCACTCGCATTTGTGAATGCCTCTGTGCATTCACGTTGCCTGAGCTTACAGGTCCTGGAAACAGCTGGATACAACTGTTCTAAAGCAACTCCAAACTTCAGATGTCTGTACTCACTAGAATAGCTTACAGTTGCAGCAAGCTGCCTTAGCATACAGGTATTTCCAGCTGAACTGGTGCTGAAAATGGAATCTGAAAATGACCTCTGAGATTCAAACTCAATGTCTTTCAGTATTATAGTGTGGAAACACAGTATGTTGATCCATTACAGTAAGTGAGTTGGAAACAAATCGTTCTGACACACCCTGAACTATGGAACTGCATACTGATGGTATGAATATGAACGGATTTTCTTCAGAATAGTGTGTAAAATGGCATTGCTATAGATACTTCACCATCTGTGTGCTGTCACCATTGCAGCAGAGCATGATGGGAACATCTGTTTTTCACTGAGGTGTTTCTGAGCCTTTCTTTTTGATGTAGATCCTAGCCATTGTGGGAGAAGGCTGCACTCTGTCTTGTGTGGAAGTTGCGGTTCATGACTGTTTCCATGGGGTGAGTGAAATTCTGATGTCCTGGGAAATTATTCTGAATGTTGCTGATTGATTAAAAACTTCAAGTGTATCACCACATAACATCCCCAAGTATCTACTTTTAAGGAGCAGGGCTGATCATCAGTCTCACAGTATGGGAGGATTTGTGTCTATAGAAAAGATGCTCAGTAAGATACTACTGAGGACTCCTGCATTTATTCCAAAACCTTTGGAACCCAGTAACATTTTACATGAATGGAAAATCTATGCTAGCAAAATCCAATATCAGAGCTTTTATTAGAGACTGTAGATGAGACACCATTTCTTTTCAAGTGAATGTATAAACCTGAGACATGTATTTTTTCTAGGTTCTGAATGCAGCTATTGTCGAAGAAAAATTCCTGTCTTGGCTGAAATCGGAGCCTGCTGTTCTCCTGTGGCTCCCTACATGTTACAGATTATCAGCCACGGAAATGGTTTGTCACCAAGCTAGATGCAGAGTCTGCAAGGTTTTCCCCATTACAGGCATCAGGTGTGTCAGTGGTCTTTACCATCCACATAATTAGTTTTTACCATTGTTTGCATACTTTACAGGCTGTAACTGATGTACTAAACACCAAACTTTGGACGTAGTGTAATTTAAACAGGAAAAGAGGGAAAGAGAGAACCACTGCAGTCTAGTGCTCAAGCCTTCATCCTACTTCTCTTTAGCTCACTAGCACAGGCATGACTATGAAAACTTGCTGAAGGTAAACTGGCAGTCCAAAGGTAAAGCAAATTAAACCTGTGTATCTCAGATCTTTTTCCTGTAACCAGTTATATTAACTGGCTTGTTAAGTTTTCCATCTTAGCATCTTGGTCATCTAAGTAATAGTATAAAATGGCGTAGTGGTATAAAAAGAATACTATCCATTACCTCCTGACCAGAATGCTCAGGAAAGCATTTTACTGTTACTATATTCTCACTAATAGTAAGCTTGCAGGTTTTGTTTCTTGCATTTTTAGTTTTTTGCTTACAAATCCTATGTCAATATTACAGTTCCATGAGAGCAGCAAATAGAGGTAAGCTGGTGCATAAGAAGCATACGACTTAACTGCTTTCTCAAAAATGGGAAACGGTGCTAGAACAACGGTTTCTTCCATGGGCTGCATTTCAATGCAGCAAATAAATAGTATCAAAACCACTTGTGCGTTTGGAGAATAGTCCACAATCATTTGGACAAAATAACTTGAATTCAGAGAATGCTGAGGAAAGTCATTGCTCTAACAAAGATGTTTCTTTTCCAGAGCCCAGGGATCTGGATTTCCAGTAATCAAGCTTACTTACACCAAGTTCTTACTTGTGGGGAAGTAAATAAAGCCTTTTTCTTTTCCCTCACAGGTATCGCTGTTTAAAGTGCCTCAATTTTGACCTTTGCCAAGCCTGCTTTTTCACTGGCCGTCTCTGCAAACCACATAAGAAATCACATCCTGTTGTGGAACACTGTATGCAGGTAAAGTCCCATTGTACTGATTCATTTCACTGTTGAGGTTCTTCACGTAGGCAAGTAGGCAGTAGATTCTTGAACTACATTCATTATAAAATTGTGTATTAGCCATAATGGCCATGACACATTAGCATGAGTAGTCTAGGAACAGTGAGACAGGAGAAGGAAAAAAGCAGGCTTCTAACTTTAGAATGAGTGTTTTGTTCTGAAATAACTGAATAGAGCTATGAAATATCCCAGTCCAAGTCTTCTTCTTAAGGAGTTTTATGGCAAGTTTTCTGTTAGCAGATAATCCATAAACCTGTGAAAAATCCCTTCAGTGTCCCAATGCTCCTTCATCCCAATCTCAGTGCAGACTCATTCAGAAATTACTTCATCCTAAAGTTGTACAAACTCCTGCATGAAGTGTGTTTCTTTTTCTCTGTTTTCTGAATGTCTTCAGTTTTTCCATTTATTGTAAACCTTTTTGACTCATTTGTCTCTGTCAGTTAGAGATACAGCACAAAGAGGCAGCATGTGCCCAATTAAGATCACATACTTGGACTCTGTTACAGGGGCAACTTGTGCTATCATCACATTAGTGGCAAAGTACAACACTGGGAATTTGTGTTTAGAAGATCAGCTTCTCCTTTGAGCAGGAGATTCCAGACACAGCAGCAGACGGGTTTTTTGTGGATCTGTATAACAGTATCCTTCTGTTCCAGTAAATGAGCTGAAAAGCACTTAAGTTTCACTAAGCTGTACTTCCTGGTCTCCTTCCCAATCCTCTGCAGTTAACATGAAAGATACCTGGGTAGTCAGTGTCTGCACTAAAACTAAAGACTATTAGACTGCTCTTGTAGTTACCCTTTGTCTGGGGTAACACTAAACTGTTGCTACTTCATTGCTCTCTTTCTGAAAACGAAACCCTATTGCTAACACTGTGAGAAATTATATCTGGATGCTCAATATCTGCATTAAAAATAATAGTTCAGTCTTCCAAATATTGTTCCTCATATTCCATCTTGTGAGAAAGTAGCAGAATCAAATGTTAACTAATCTCCTCATGCAGTGATTTCTAAGTAGAGACATTGAAATTAGTGTGAATGGAGAATGAATGGGAGAGTGTGTTTGTGGAAACACCAGAAGGAGGGGCAAGAGAAATAAAACAAGGCAGGAGATGTTGCAGCCTGGATTGCAGCCACATTGTCACTGCAGTATTGCAATTGAATCACTGAACTTCGGTTTCCTTTATGAAACCCTACTCTTAACACTAACCCTGTAAATATTACTTTATAAACCAAATATTACAATACAGGCCAAAATCTATACCAAAATCTAAAAGATAAGCTGCTCACTATGACAGATAGCATTTTTATATCTGTTGTGTGGGACATAAAATAATCAGCAGTAAGTTGCTATCCGCAAACCTTCCACTCTTAGCAGACGCTGTCCTTGTCTGGGTAAGTTTTCACATTGTCTTTATCAGGGATTGAGCTGCTGAGTGGGGGTTTGAAATATCAGCGCTGTTTTTCCTTACCGTGCTGACACCTTGTGGTAATGTTACTACCACGTTGAGAAGCACTAGGAGGCATGTGGCATGTTTTCTTTGTGTTTTCCTGTTCAGTCTGTCAGGGCTCACCCCATGTTCTGCCCCAGTCACCTCCTAGAGCAGAACTGGTTTATGTCCTCCAATAATACAGCTACTGAGCTTAGTTGTTGTACATGAGCTTGACACTCCTGTGATAAATGGATGTGTATTTTACTGTATTCTGTGAGAGGAGGATGTGAGCCATGGAAGACTATATCTACTAATGCTTTATGCAAGTATAAAAGTATTTCTTCCTTAGATATTAGTCAGCAGAATTATTGTTGTGACTGTGACCTTAATCATTGTAACTACCAAAATCCTATGTTAGGCATTTCTGGGCTGCCTGATTTTGGTCCAGGCAGTGTTTTGCCTAAAAGAATTGGAGCTGCTCTTGCCTGTGGTCCTGCATCATCACCCACCTCAGCTCCCCTTCGAGGGCTCAGATAGCAGCCATGAGCCTCATCAGATGGTGAAAAGGTGGACCTTGACTTTCTGCCTTTGCCTTGGACTGTGTCTGCTTCTGGGCAGTACCTGTTTGAAAATTCCCTTTCTTCTTTATTATCCCTCATTCCAACAGATGTCAGCAAAGGCAAATGCAAAGCACTTTCTCCGCACCATCAGGAACAACCTGTTTCAAGAGCGCTGCAGAAGAAAGGAGGCTCAGAGGACAACTCTGGAATCAGTGGAGGAGAGGCACCTCCCATCTCACAAAAAGACTTTGTGAGTTTCAGTTTCAGATGAATTTATAGTCTCTGAATGTCAGGCTGTGGAATATTGCTTGATTATGTCCTTTGAGTAAGGGATTTTGTTATGACAGATACCATGTCATGATTTTTCTATTAAAAGGGGAAAAAATAACTGAGAAGTTGCTGCACATTGTTCTGTAGCTTAACCATGGTTACCATGCTGACAACCTAATGATCAGTTGTCTTATAAAATACAACCTGCTTGTGTCTTACTCTCCTCCTTCCTTATGTTGTCTCTTTCACTCCATTCCATTTCTTATGATCAGTCTAGGGTCAAGCATTGCAAATATTTACTACCTTTCACAACTGCATGGGTTTTTAAGCACCTCCTCTGTGACAAATCCATTGGAAATTAACTGTGACTACTTTCCACATGTGATTCACAGTGCATTCAGTGACAGGCATTCTACTCAAGTCTCACTAAATTGCAGGCCTGTGGAATTACTCACAATAGCAAGTAGCTGATCTCACCATTCCTCTTCTTTCAGACCAGTTGTTTTGTGTGCTTTGGTTAATATTTGAAGTCATTGTGGTATTTCCACTGATCAAAGTGGTTAATAATGAGCATTGGAGGTTATGTTGAGATTTTTCCCAATAGTTTCTCCTTCCTTGCTATGAGATACTTAGGTGTAGAAACTGAAGGGAATGATTATAGGAGATTAGCACTAGAAACATACAAAGGGTGAGATTCCTTCCTAGTTGTATAAAGATCTAGCAACTGTGTTGCATCTGATATGTGTTCTCCAAATGAGGCTTCAGAGAGACTGAAATAGGGAAAAAATGGTCAGTCCTCTCTAAAAGAATTAATTTCATCTTTATATGAAGGAGGAGAAAAATCTATAAAACTGGATTGTGCTACTCTGGTGGGTTTGCAGTTAGAAGACAATTTTTTATATGCTATAAGACCAGTGGATGATAGTTACAGTGATCCTCATGGAGAATATTATTTCAGTGTTTGTTTTTTAGAATGTATTGAAACACAAAACATATTTCATTGCTAGTGTTTCCTCTCTTGTATTCGGCAACAAAACAATATTTAATAATTTTGAATGTAATTTAATCTTTCTGGAAGCAATCAGGATGTCTCTTTAATTCTGTGGGGGTTTGCTTACCTACTGTTTGGGTAGCAATGAGACAAAGAAGAATTTGCGGTTGCTGTCACTGTGGGGCTGATAAATATCTAGGCTTTTCCTAGCATAGAATGGACTAAACAGCAGCATACTTCGCTATTTTTTGTAGTTGGATTTCCTAATATATTTAACTCTTGGCTATAGGAAGCAAAAAAGAGAAGCAGAAAATTGCAGAAACTAAATGAGTGGAAAGAAGAACCTGTTGCTGAGATTCTGTTGAGAGAGTGGAATTTGTTTTCAGGAATTTTAATTCTTTCAACCATAGCTAAACGTTACTTCTTGCTTAGTCAATAGCACATCTGTCTGTCTCTTTGCACTGCATTCGTTTTATTTCCATCTTTCTGGATAGCAAAACCATGTGAGTCCTGATCCTTTCCCTACTCATTATTTCTCTGTTGGTATACAGGCCTCCTGTGGAATTCAGTGCTTCATCACTACCTGATCCTGAAAATGCGTCTTTCCCAATGGACGGTTCTGTCCCAGAGTCACCCAGGTTCACATCTGAAAACAGGACTGTAATGCAGAGAAGTGACAAAAACAGCAAGACACCAGAGCAAGGCAAGACAATAGAGCAGGTGAGCAAAACACAAAGCAGTAATAGTACTAAAGCTGTGAAGAAGACCTAGCAAGTTAATTATCTAATTGCCTTCTAATTCCAATGAAAATGCAATGGGCAGCTTCACCTTCTTGTTAATTCCTCACTTATGGAAAAAAAAGTGGAATCTGAAAACTTAGTGAAGTTTGAATTTGATATCTTCCCAAGATTATTGACTAACTCCTTGACTACCATGACCTTCAGAAGCACCTGTAAGAATATTTGCTTTGGGGTTTTTTGAGTTGTCGTAGAATAGCACGCAAAAGTCTAGATGAGTCTGGAGTCCTCCCACTATTCTGACAGTAAAAAAGGCCATCATGTCTTCTGCAAGCAAATGCCAAAGAAGAATGATTGAATTCTTATTAGGCTCTTGCCATTTTTGTTACCATGGAAATAGCAAGAGGACAGAATGGGTGCTCTTAGGATAAAGCCAGAGCAGTGTCCACTCCAACTAAAATAACTAATGCACAAAAGGTCTCCATTAATCCATTCCCAGGTTCCCTCCATAGAAACAATGCTAAAAGAGTGGGTAGGACACTGTAGCTAAAAATAAGTACATAGCAGTTTTTTGTTTCTATATTTTTTGAGAGATTGGTAGCTCTGCATTTACTCAGAATACAGGGAACACTGGGTTGTGTTCAAACCAGTTTGTGTCATCCACTCATCTTGTTCTTCCCAGGAGCCAAGGGGTGCAGTAACAGAGAACTAACCTGTGTGTGTCAGGTCACTCCTTTGGCTGCTACTCCTGTGCTGGCCTTTGGAAGACCTGTCTTTTAGAACTCTGCTGCCCAGCTCAAGGTATAGTGCCAGCCAGCAGATATCTGCAGGAGAAGTTGTGGGCAGACATTGCTTAAACATAGAATTTTGACAGTTGGCATTTGTCATTTTAGAAAACAGCTGGACAGGACTTGCATCCCTGTGCTGGGATCCTTTCAGCTGCATTGCTCTCTTGTTTGTTTTCTCACTGGGCTGAGAATTCCTTTTGAGCAGTTTTATACTGATTTCCAAGCTCTTATAGTGCAGATTATTTCCACTTTGATTCAGAAGATGTGGACAGTAAATCTAATGACTGCTTTTAATAGAATCCATGGATATGGAGGTCCTGGGTGATCCTGCTCTTAGTCTCATAATTTCCTGGCAGCCCTGGTTCCTGCCCAATTTATATCATATCTCAAAAGTAGCTTAGCTGGAAAGTGTTTGTCTCCCTGACTTCTGGGCTCCTGTTCCCTGCATGGTCCAGAGAATGCTACTTCCATCTAAAGACCAGGAGTTTCTCTTCTCTCTTCTACATACAATCTTTCTCTCCATCTCCTTGTCTCAAAGCAGTTGTGGGACTTGGGAGAGATTTTTCCCAAATCAGAATATTCCATTTTCTAGAAATTCTTAGGAGTATGGATTTGTTATAATTTCAAACAAATTCTCATACACCTAAATTTGTCATAGAACAAAGAATTTGTTCCATAGAATAAGTTTTCCAGCCATTAGAAAAACTTTAATGCACCAGTTGATTGTAATACATTGAATTTAAAAAGCTAACTAGTAAATTTGTAAAACAGACCAAATCCAAAATTTGCCATGCACTCTTACAGTAAAACTTGCATATAAAAATGAAATGCTATTGCTGATAAAGTTATGAACAGATACTTCTTTTTGTTTTAGGCAATAGCCTCTTTTGAAGCAGATGTGGTAAAAATGCACGAATTCATTAAAAGCATTCACAGTGACAGCAGGTAGGTAAATGCTGTAGTACACTGACTGAAGACTGGTGGGCAGCGCTGCTCCAGCTGGAGGGCTAGAAGACAGATGATTTTTCCATACTTTGGAGATTTTGAGATTAAAAAAAGATCCTATCAAATGAGGATGAATAGTCAAAACTCAGCAACAAAAATTTTTTGATGGAGATCACTGGAAAAACAATGGAAAAGCAAAACATTTTGGTTTGTGTTCATCAGCATTTCTGCAATTGCTAGTATATATTCCTAAAAGTAATTTTTAGGCAAAAAGATGTTCTTCACCATAAAAATGTCAGAATAGCATACTTTTTCAAATTTTTCTCTGAATAAGGCTTAATCAAAACAAATTTCATAATTTCAATGAAGCTTTTAAATCAAAGTAGGATTTCTTTCTAAAAAATATGCTGTACATCAAATAGAAATTAATAGGCTGAATACAGTAACTATTGGTATAAAAATCCATAACAGTTTATCACATAAGTTCCTTCTGATATTCAAACCTTCAACACTGTAAAATATTAATTCCTAAATAAAAAATTTCGTGGGAGGCTTGTTTGCTTGGGTGGCATGATGGGGGGGAAGTTGGTGTATGAGCAATGATGCTTATCTTTTACTTGCATTTTTGCCTTCTGCTCCTTCATTTTTGTAGTTGTATATAAATGTGCTCTCTATATAACCATGCCTATGACCACTGAAACTGATGGAATTACAGTGAAGTGTAGAATTCAATCCTGAATCTACTGCCTTTATTTCCTTCAGTATGTTCAGTTCCCTCTGTTCCTGTTCTGTTTCATTCTAAGTACAATTAATTCTAAGTGCTGCTCCAAATTCGCACAAGGGCACTCGAAGATTAGAGCTGAACAATTGCAGTTTCATTGTAAGTCTGTTCTCACTTGGGAAAATAAAGAGATATGGCAAAGATCTTCAGTTTTCATTTAGATTAGCAATCGTTGAGAGGATATTTGGGATGCCTGCTCCTATAATGCAGCATCACCCTCTGATCCAGAGCTTATCATAGTACTGGGAGAATGAATCACATTACTCATGGGAAGCTCTTTATTCTTTTTTGTGGACCAGCTTCCAGCATTCACGTGTCTGTTCACAGAGGTGGGCTCTGAGTTAGCTGAAGGAAAGACAGCATTTTACAGTGAAGAGCCCTTAAATGTTGTTGTAAGGGACCACTGTAGTATTCATTTTAATTTTAAATGGTCTGACTTGCCATCCCATTCAGACAAATCTTGCATAATTCAAGTGAAACTTGAATGGGGTTCTTGTCTCTAAGCCTAAGCATAACCAAAAGAAACTGAATCAGATGAACTTCTGATTGTAACTAAGCAAGGCAGATTATTTCACATCTGTGATATGAAGCAGTTGGTTTATTATTGTAGTGTTAGCAAACTTTACTGTCTCCACCTCAGCCATGAGGAAAGCAAAACTATTTCTACCCCGACTTCTTAGAGAAATCACAACTAGAACAGAATTATGGGTGGTATTTTTATCATACTGTGCTCTGAGTAGGTAATTTCTAAATCTCTGGTGTGCATGGGAGGGTGGCACTTCTGATTGCAAAAATCACAGTGTTTTTTCAAGGACAAGTGGCCTGTGCAGAAGCTATTGGTATGTTCAAAGAAACTGCAGAGAATACCACGAGCAAGAAGAAACTCTATCAAAGGGGTAGAAGCTGTTTGTACTTCATTGTTGCCCAGGCATGTAATGGGAATATTTTTCAGGTCAGAGACTTGCTGTAAGTAGTTTGCTTCTATACAGAGGGACTGCTATTGTCTCTCCTGTTGCAGCCACCTTTTTGGGAAAGCTAAAACCCCAAGATGCAAGGTTCAGTGCTGGCCATAGTTCTGCTCATCTTTCATCTTTCCTCATCTAGAACACTCATGTTCTTACTAACTCCATGGATACAGTCCAGCTCCTGAAATACTGGCTTCTTATCCCAAAGCTGACAAAAACTTCCTGAACTAGTAAAGGGATAAAGTTTGTGCTAAAGTGTTTGCTTGTTTCTGTGACTGCATGTATTTGTGAATGTGTGGTCAAGCAAAAATCCTGCTCTGTATCTCTGGTAGATACATGAAGAAGCAGTTCAACAAATGGAAGGACAAAATGCAATTTCTTCATAACTGCCAGGAAGAAAAAAGCTGCAAAATAGAGGCAAAACTCCAAAGACTGAGAGTAAGCCATGAAAACCTGCAAATGATGCTGCAGCACATGAAGGAAGAAGTAAAGGTATAGTGATATATCAAGAATCATCACGGCTACAAGCCATTACTGAATACTAACAACTGCTTTTCCTGCAGAACAGCACTCTTAATACTATTTCATGCACCTTTCACTGTATTTTCAGTCATCTTAGGTTCTTCTCTTCAGAGAAAGCAGATAAGGTCTTTGTAGTAGGGATTTTCTTGTCATTCTGTGTATACCTGGCATTAGCACAGCTATCCATGTTAGGATGTTTAAATACTACTGCAATGAAAATAATGAATATTACAGTAAGAGTGAGAAAATGGTTTCCAACAGAAGTGTTAGATACTTCATTGAAGTCTGTTCTTCAGAGAAGAGTCAGAGTGCTGGCATTGAATAAATAAAATGTCATTCCTAATTGCTATCTTTTACTGGGATATAATACAGACATCTTACAGAAAATATTTTATCTGTTTTCAGTTGTAGCGATTCTTACCATTACAATTATTTCTGAGATTCTTAAAAGGCCCTTATTTCACAGAAAATGCATACATATTTTCCCCCCTTCAGCATTTTTGTAGCATTCTCTGCAATGCTGTTTTAGTACTACTGGCAAACTGAAATATCAATTATTTTCACAATGTATTTTCTGTGTTTTGTCTATTGTAGTCAATGTTGCAGTCATCAGAGCATCCTTTTGCACAATGTCATAATACAATGCCAAGAAATCCACATGTTCTGCTGGAAAGGAGAATGCAGGGTGAATTAAACCCTGCCCAAATAAGGCCTACTTCCAGAACACCTGCAGAATGGAAATCTTTGAATCCCCCAAACCCTATAAATAGAATGCAGCTTTTACAGACACCTAAGCTTCCCACTGCAGTAGACTTTATGTTCTCAGATGACCCACTGGAGTCAGTGTCCCTGCAGAGTGACAAACCCTTTATGGGACAGCATAAAAAAGCAAAAGAGAAACAAACATATCCGCCTAAACTGACAGAAAACTCTCCCAGTGGAATGAGGAATACAGCTCTTATTCCCACTGCAATGCAGATACCACCTGATGAGAAGGAAGTCAGAGAGGAAGTGGAACGGCTAATGATGAAACTGAAGGATACGTTGTCTCTCCAAACCCAACCAGGTATAAGTTATCCATTCATCTTGACACTGTCTTCTTACCTTCATTCAGTTTACTCAATAATATTGTTCATAATCATGTAACCCTCAGAGGAAACTCAGAATCTTGCTTTAGCCCTTGTAGTATTATTCTATATTGTAAGGTAGAGCATATTCCAAATATAGCCCAAAGCTCCTAAGGGGAAATCAATCTTGGTAGTCAATTAAGGAGCAAACTTAAACTGGTGAGGGCAGGAGAGGTCTTTGCTCTTGCCACTTCTGTGACACTGTAACTGTAACTGTAGTCCTAGGAGACTTCCAGCAGTACAAAATCCCTCTGTAATCACTGGTCTTACACAGCAGAGCTTCGTTCAACACTCAGGATGCCTCACTTTTGATAATGAGGATGTAATAAGGAATATGACAGAAAAAGCTGGTGTTTCTACAGAGTTATCTTAGAGATTTATAAAGAGTTTTCTTGTGCTCTGGCAGCATCCAAAAGTTTGGAAAAAACTTAAAATCTGTTCTGCTTTTCAGCCCAACAAACTGCTTTGCACCAGGAGTTCTTCTCTACAGCTGAGCATGTTTGCAGGTCCTTTTCTGACCTCATCAACCAAGTAATTTCACCAGCTTGTAAATGATGGAAACTACCATTCACCTTACAACTTCACTGAACTACTTAAGGTAATTGATGCCATGTCTCTTAAAAGAGACTCTTTAAACTGTCTCAGATGTTGCCTTGTAATAACACAGCATGACAGATTTCTGCATTTACTGACTTCACCTGGAACATTTTGGAGAGCTACTTTCCTTTTCTGTTGGTGATTTCCAGCTCCTGTGCTGTGGATTCCTCAGCACTGCAAACGATTGCCCATTTTTCTCTCTTTAGCTGTTGATATCCCATGGTTGAGTTATTTCCTTGGAATGGTGTTGTATTTCTTGTTGATGCCAGCAACAAGGAAAACGTTTTTTTCCTGTAATGTACAGAAGAATTTTAAAGATCTGAGAAATGGAAATTATTCAGTACCACTTCAGAGAGAAAAAAATGTAGAGTCAGTTACTTACTATCACTGTTTTGCAGGAGGTGCATAAAAATAGTAAATAAGTATATTCGTGTATGCTCAAAACCAGTTATGGTTCAAGAAAATTTGCATAATTTTAAGGATTTTAGTTATGTCACAGAAACGATACCAGCTTTCCAAAAAAGAAAATACTCCTCTGTGATTACAAAGAAAATAAATTTCACTCGGGTAAAAACAAAATATTTTTGGAAGCTCTGGGAGAAAAGTTAGGTAAATTATATATTCTGAAGCTTTGTTTCATATATAATCAAACAGTGTTTAGGATGATGTGATTGAAAAGGCTAGAGAAAAGCATAGGGCTTAAGAAAAACTGCTCAGCAGAACTCCATATAGATTTTCCACATGGATTTTCCTTGTGTTGTATTTTTCAGAATGAGTTATAATCATCAAGATAAAGGGACTGTCTGACTCATTAAAGAGGCTAGAAGTCTTATTTTCTGTTGGTAGCATCTCAGCCATCTTCTTGAAAGACCTTACACTGTGGTAGTGAGATTAATGAACTTACACTGTGGTACCACTGTGTTACCTTACACTGTGGTAGTGATGATTAATTCCTGGTTCTTTCTGCTAGTTTTGGTCAAAGGAGGCCTGAATTACACATACTTCAAACACACAGGAATTTACAGCAAGAAGTGATGGTATGCTACTGGAAGCTAACAAGTGGTTTGTCTCTAGCAAAGGAAGTGTAAAGAGGGTGAAAATTAAAGAAAATAAACTTATTGAGGGAGGAGGGAGGACCCCAGAGAACAAATGAGGTCACTGGAAAGTGGATATACCCATATCATAACATAAATAAATATACCATGAGATAGAAGCTTCGTAGCTTTTGCAATATGCCAGTGCCAAGAGACACACACAGCAATCCAAGGAACCTAACTGTTGATTATGGGAAGATACCCGTCAGCTTCTGATGAGGCTTTAAATCTCCTTCTAGTGCCTGCATCTGAATTAAACTTGGTTGGAAACAGTAGCAACCGACCAATGCTGGTTTGGTCTGAAGCAACATGAACAGACCTGGAGCACAAATTCTTACAAAAAGATATTCCTGAACTACCATGAACTCTTCTTTCATGGCAGTATGTAAAGAATCAAAGAAGTATTTTCTGTGCTAAGAAGCAGTTGTTTAGCTCCCAGATCCCTGTAAGATGAAAGGAACAAAATCATAAGGTCTTTATTTTGTTGTTATTCAGTTCAGATGACAGTGAAGGAACTTCAGTCAGACATGTTCATCTCATCCTTCTTCTGACATACTCTGAGAGAGAATCAGTAATCCAGGAACACTATCTGCAAAAACAATCCTAGCTCACTCAAAGATCTGCCATGAATTTTATAAGAAAGAGTGGTAGGAGGTAATGTCCTGTCTTTTAAACACAGTGACATTTTTAAATGTTCCTGTATAGCAGATCTACTTTCATCTCATACTCAGCCCTTGCTTTTTTTTTAATATCACCATTCTTTTATCACTTCACTCCGTCACTTGCAGGGTTACATGTAGTTAGTTGCATCTCCTATTTTATTTCAGCACAATTAATAACATAGATTGTCTCTTTACATCAGCGATTTCTAAGTGTTCTCCATAGTGTGATCTGTCCCAGAGATTCATCTACTTTGTTAGTCTTGCCTCCACATCCTTTCCTGCCCGTTGCCTCAAAGGCTGAATTTTGCTACAGCCTATTAATTAAGAAGCTTATTGAAGCAGAGAAGTATTGCAAATGTGTTTAAGCTATATATCATCTTGGATCATAGTGGTATTTCTGTCTGAAGGGAGGAAGAAAGCTGCCATGAGCCATTTCCTAAGGGATCCTGTTGTTGCAGGTGGGACTTTAGATAAAGTGGAAGCACTCACATTGGCCCAAAGGGCCCTGTGGAAAAGCATCTAAGTTAAACAGGACCTGTTCAGAGAATCTGTCTGATTTGACATTTGCTAGAGTTTGGGAGCCTATGGGAACAGGTAGCACCTGCTCTACTCCAATACCAGTCCTCCTGGGCAGAGGCGTCCAGCCCTTAACACTCTTTATCAGGTGCTGGTCTTGGTAGCCATAGGGACTGTGAGTGAAGACTCTCTCTTGTATTGATACAAAGTTGCAAAACAGGGCTTTTAGATGCATTAATATAATGTAAGTAATTAACAACATAGGTACAGGAGTGAGCAGATCTGTTGTAACAATGCTCCTGCTGCCCTCGCATGTGGTACCAAAGCACTCTCATAGGCTGTGGCTGCAATTGGGGGTCTGTTGCTGAGTATACTGAACTGTGTGTTCCTATGTTCATCCTGCTTTAGTGTTCTCTCCTCTCTTGAACATTTAAATGGTTTGTTGCATGCTTAACTTGAAGCACAAATTCAGTGCTATTGAAGCTGTTAGCCCTCGTACAGTTTTTTGTTTGCTTCCTTAAGTCAGGATTTCCCTCAATGGGACTGTGTTTAGGCCTTATTTTGTTCAGGCCAGTAACCATTTCAAGATTTCTTTACACATTTTGTTACTTGAATCTATTTCTGCAAGTTTATGAACAACCAGGAAGCCAGTTTTTTCTGTGGGCATTTGCAAAAAAGAAAAAAAAAACCACCAAATATTGCTACATGCTCAAGGAAAGAAACTTTGAATGAACAACTAAATGTAATTGCCCTGGAAAGATGAAATTCGTAGTTGCATCCAGCCAGTCTGGCAGTGGAAATAATTTATATCATAAAAGCATCAAATGTTACTTGCTATAAGTTATTTTGCATTAGTTTAATGTCGAATTGCCTATTAGGGTTATCAGTAAGAGTCAGGCTGAAAACTGATTTTTCTACAAATACCTTGTAAACTAAAAAAGAAGTAAATGCAAGTTATGCATGAGAATTCTTGTGATTAAACATTTTAAGTATGAAAGCAGAGGAGCTGGTAAAATCTGTTAACCCTTTTACTGGAAAACTGAAAACATTTTTGGAAGGTATTTTTCATGTACTATTTTTCTTTAGTGGGATGATACCTTTGAACAGGGGTTGCTTTGTACAAGTGTACAGCTATGCATACAATCAAACATCACCATCTTGACTCTAATCCTGTCTTGGAGCCAGTGGAGGTTTTTTGACAACTTCCTTTTCTGTCTGTTTTATTGAAGGATCAGTTATTTCCTGTTTTGGCACCCAAAAGACAATAGTTTGAACAGATCACATGTATTACAAAAAGCCTGATATACACACAGATTAAAGTAGGTAACTGCTTATAAATCATGCAGTTTAGTAAGGAGACTAAGTTCATAGGTAATTAAGAAAACCCATAAGTCCAAGTTAATCAGAGACGTAGTGCTTGAAGTTACAGGCCTTCTTCCACCATGTAAATTGACATCAATGGGGATTAAATTGCAAAAAATAAAGAGAAGTAGTTAAAAATTATCTACAAATCAAAATCTTAGACTAAATGTGTAATTTCCTCTTTTTTCCTAGCTCTCCAATGATTCTTCCAAGTAATATAGATCTACTCTTGTGTATGTGGATACTTATTAAATCTTCAAATGAGTCTTTCTTCTTCAGAACTGGCGACCTCTGAATATGAGAAAATGTCCCTGAAAAGTGACATAAAAATGCATATAAGTAAATAATTTCCAAACAGCAAAGAGCAGCTGAATGCTCAGTTTCCCATATCCACGTTTCCTCTGCCTTTAGCTGCTGCTGGTCCTCATTTTATCAGCATTGCCCCCAAGCCTCTTGCTCTGGTGATAGTCATATCCCTCCATTTGCAGGTTGCCTTTCGGTGTCAAGTCACTTTGATCTTTTCCCCCAGTATGGACCTTTTCCTTTAGTCTTCCTATAAAACTCTTCTACTTGTACTTAGCAGAATCAAAGTGCTTAAGGCTACTCAGAATCCTACTGATTCACCAGCTTGTTATCAACCTCTCTGCACAGTGGGTGAGATCTCTCACACTGTCTAGTAGCACATTTGTTATTTCCTTGAGGAACTATGAGGTGCTTTCCTTGCAATGGTCTCTAAAAGGCAGCAGGTTGGTTTTCTTTCTTTTAGACATATTTGTCTTCTGAAAAACTAACTGGTTAACACAGCATGTGCTTCTTTACCAAACCTCAAATGTACAATAGCCTTTACCCCACTACCCTCCCTGGCACCCTGCAGAGCTGGGACCGCAAGTTATGTCTGTCTTGGGCCAGGTGCAAGGGCTGGTCTGAGCCTAATCACCTGCACCTGTGAGGGAGGTGTGCACAGCTGAGGCCACTGAGTGGTAAGGGGCAGAAGGAGTGCTGGGTAAGGAGAAAAGAGGCAGAGGCTTTGTAGTCTTCAGATGTTTCTAGAGAGCATGTGTTATGTGGCTTCTTGAGGAGGATCTTGTATAGCTGCTCTTCAGGAAGGCTGCTGTGAGTACAAAAGCTATGTTTTCCTTGTGGTTCTGAAATCTTATTTTGGTTAAGAGTTGTAACTATAATGTAACTACAGTGTTGTAATGGGTTGGAAATGCATTGATGAAACCTGCTTTTTCATAGTGTTTGGATTGTGTTAGGGGAAAGGGATGAATTACTAAAGATAGTTTGGCAAGGTAACTGAAAAACTCTCCCTACTTCTATCAACTTAAAGCTGATTAAAACTTCTCTGCAGAATATCTAGGGAAGTTGAAATGCTGCTGGGTTAAGCAGGATTTTAGGTGGATTGAGATGGTTTGTCAGATTACTCATATTCAACTGTTCTGATTTTTGAAAATCTTTTTCATGGATTGTGTAGAGTTTAAGAGTGTCTTCAGGCTGTGAGTACAGTCAAAAGCCTGGAGGGATTAGACTAGTCCAGAAAACAGTGCTTGAATCTGTAAGTCTGGAACTGGGCTACTTCTACCACTTCTTGGTGCACACTTGAAGAGAATTGTTTCCCAGGAAGACCAAGTATGGGTAACTGTGGAAGTGCTTCTAAAATGTGACAAAATAGTTTTGTTTGGTACTACTGAAAAGTGCTTACCAAGGGCTTTGCTAGTTTTTTTTTGCTTTGAGGACTTTTTTTTTTTCCTTTAGAAAAGTTCCTGATACTTAATCTTCACAAGTAGGATTCATCCATTAGTTCTGAAATGTAATGCTGATAATAATACCTTAACATCAGTATTTCTGTGCCAAGTTCAGGTTTCTATCTTGCTTTTCTAATTCAGTGATATGTTTAAGGAACTACAAATAATGCAGTTTACAGATTGCTCTTAATTCCTGATTTATGATCCTGTTTGCAATTTAAACAAACCCCAAACATATGGAAATTTTAACTATAAGATGAAAGACTGGTATGAAGCAATAAAGTTATCAACTGTTGCAAAAGTAACAGTATAGAGCAAAAAAATTTGCTTCATTTTTGGATTTCTGGTACAAGCCTACTGAAAGCTATTTATACCTGCCCATGTAGATGTGAAGTACACCAGATAATTTAAGTGCTGTTAGTGCTGCTTATGGGGCTGAGAAAACAGACTTGTACCTTTCTTTATGCATAGGTGGTAATTCTGTTCCTCATCATTTGCTGTGCGATTTCTATCTGCATTTATTACCAACTGATTTCTACTTTCACTGATGAAATAAGGCAGTAGGATCACAGGTTACAAAGATTAAAACAGCTGACTTTGTTAAGAAACTGTGAGACTTGGATGAGAAGCTAGCTCCTCCAAAAAAAAAAAATTAGGCTGTCACTGCTATAAGCTGCCTGCTGCACACTGATGTTAATCAGTTGCACAGAGAAACCAGATTAACCTATTACAATTCACAAAACAAAGAGGGTGTGAATACTTAGTAGTACTTAAAATCTTTGTATAAGAGTAAAGAAAAGTCATAATTTATCATAAAACCCTTAATTTGATTCTTTAGAATACATCAGACTGTTACTCTTTAATCTTGACTGGAACAAAAGCTCTTTGTTTAGGAAAATCACAGGGTGATATAGATATGTAGAGCCAGATGTAAACAAAAGGCTAAGTGGGGGTTTAGACAGTGATATTCAAAGCTGCAATCCTAAACAAAAATTAATCTGGTGCTTTAGCCTGGTGGGTTATCTCAGTTTTTGACAATACTACTGCCTCGTGTGTCTAAAGCTGCATTCTGTTTGCATCCAAAAGTGCATCAGTCTGGTAAGGATTGAGCAACTTGTTGCCTTTGTGATGTTTAAGACCACTTGGAAACCAGAAGTGGGTTCTGTACTGCATGCCAACACAGTAAAGATCCAGTCAGAGCTATGTGATAGCTCAGATTCTTTGAAGAGCAGGATAGGATCCAGCTGTTGCTCTTAAAATGCAGGTAGTGATTGTTTGACTCATAGTTTAGAAACCAACCTGGTGTATGTGAGTTTTTCAGTCTAAGGGGATTGATTCAAACTCAACTCCTCTCTCAATGTCCAGGATACTGCCTGTAGGTAATAGGGTAAGGACCTCTCAGTCCTTCCTATCCCAAATTCTAGCTTTCAGTACTCAAAAATTTTTTAGATTTGTGGGCAAGACTGGGATTGTCCAGTGGTATATTGTCCCTGGGGTGTGAGAGCCCTGAGTTCAAGTCCGTTTTTTAGAGACACTCTAATGGGTACTTGCTCAGAGAGGCTCTTCATTATTCAATGAACATTCCCCCAAACATCATCATAACTAAAACACTGTTCTAGGAGATGGAGATAAGGGTCTCAATCCACTGAAGTGTAAAGGCAGTTCTGCCTTCTCACTGTGGGCCCGATGCACTACATTGTTGGTGATGGCAACAGCACTTCTACCTCTCCATCAATTTATAGCACCTACCCCTATCTGAAAGTGATTATTCTCCAGGCAAGGATACATCTGTTGGTAGCAGGATCAGAATTGAAGCCTTGGAAGGGACTGAGATTTAGGAAAAGCTATACTGTATCTCCTTTCTGGGCATGAGGAGGGTAAGTGACATGCATATGGATAGGGGCCTGGTGGTTCTTCTCTGGGGCTGGGAACATGGACACTAGGAATTGCAGTGTTTAGTGTCACCAGTGTTCTTCCTGGAGCTGTAGTCATGTATGAAAGCCTGCATACATCTAAGTCCTAGGTCTGTTTCCATTGTGTGTTGGGTAGAGTTACCAGTATGGAAATGGAAAATACCTAGTGGCTGACTGCTAGATGGCAAGTAGACATACCCTTACCCTTCTGCTGAAAGACTGCTACTCTCCCAACAGCACCAGTGCAATGCATTCCTCTCAGAATGGGGAGTTCAGAAGTAGCCTGTTCATAGCACAACTGTGGTAATAATGCTGCTGTGGAAGAATGTATTGGTATATTCAGTTGCTGAGCTGCCTTCTTTGTTTGAATCCTGCTGTATTATGCTTTCTGCTGCTTCTCCTGCCCCATCAAGCAGAAACTTAAAAGCTGTTGTTGGAGTTTTACTGAGATCACATTGAACATAAACATAGCTCTACACTTGACTGGGAGGACTAGGGGGGTTTTGCACAGCACTGTCCTCAGTTTCTGTCCTATTACCACATAGCACAATAGGTCTCAATCTCTTTTCTTTCCTGCTAGACTCAAATTATTGCCCATTAGATGCATATTAAAGGATTAGTGACCTTGGTTTCTCCCTGTGAACTGAGAACGTAGAGAAGAAATCTTCTGCTCAGCTTCTGCCAGCTGCCTTCTGCCTAGGCCATGGGTTCTGGAGAGCACACAGTCCACATAGATATCCCAGAAGAGCTGAGCCAGATCCCAGAACAAAGCCCCATGTTTCAAGTTCTCTGAGGATTTCAGAAAGATCATGAAGTCCCAAAAGCCACTGACGGAGTCAGAAATGCGAGGCTTCCTCATCTCTAGTAAAACAGCTGAGGAGGATTCCCAGCACTGGGGGTCTGCCCGCCCAAGAGCTAGTGGATCAATTTGGCTATGGCAGAAGAAAGGTTTCACACAGAACATTGCCATGAGTAAGAGAGAGCAGGTGAGTCTCATGGTGCAGTGGATTCTTCCTCTGCTTCCAAGATCCATTGTGTCACTGAAATATAAGAAAACCAAGAGAAGCTAAAAAACATCTCACTCTTAGCTGTAGAAATAAAGTCCTGGTACTTTACATGATATACAAGGCACTCAGATATTGTGTCTCTGCTCCTTAAAGATTTGTGTATGCTTTTTGCATATATATAAATACTAGAGGAGTTGCAATGCTCCATGCAGCAGAAGCATGTGTAAAAAATTTTCAATCATCCTCAAATCTTATCTGGAAGTTCTTAATATTGAAAGTCTTCTGCCATTTTTGCTTTACAGTTCCCTAATCTTTTTCAGTAAAAATCCATTCCTTTTTACATAATTTAAGCCTTTAGGCAGTCTTGCTTTTTTCAAAATTCTATGAACCCTTTAAAATAGTCCTCAGAATCACAAGGATCAGTGGACAGCAGGTCCAAAAGTGGAAAACTTTGGCTGCAAATGTGTTTTAATGGTTCTAATTAATGCAGGTTGCAAATTCATGCATTGACCAGGAGTGTTTACATGCTAAAATGCAGAACAGTTCTGAAAAGAGGGTATAGCAAAGCCATCACACAGCAGCTGTATTGTACAACATGTACACATGCATACAGAAACATAGAACAGTTCAGGCTGCAAGGGACCTTTAAAGGTCTCTAGTGCAACCCTTCTGCCATTGGCAGGGACATCTTCAACAACATCAGGTTGCCCAGAGTCCTGTCCAACCTGACTGTGACTGTTTTCAGGGATGGAGCATCTTCCAGCTCTCTGAACAGTCTGTTCCAGTGTCTCACCACCCTCATTATAAAAGATTTTTTCTTTATATCTAATCTAAATTGATCCTTCTTCAGTTTGAAACTATCACCTTTTGTCCTATTTCAACAGGCTCTGCTAAAAAGCCTGTCCCCATCTTTCCTAGAGGCCCTCTTTAAGTACTGGAAGGCTGCAACAAGGTGTCCCTGGAGCCTGCTCTTCTCCAGGCTGAACAGCCCCAACTTTCTCAGCCTTTCCTTACAGGAGAGCTGCTTCACTCATCATTTTTGTGGCCCTTCTCTGGACTTGCTCTAACAGGTCTGTGTCTTCCCTGAGCTGAGATGTATTTATATATATATAGTACAGGTGTGTATTGAAGATCACTAAGAATTGCCTGTTTGTTAAAACTGAAATTTGCTAAGCAGTATCTGAAATGGATGGGTAGAAATTCTGAGAATGACAATGTTTTGTGGACAGAAGGGCCCAGTTGTCTCCATCAGATTTCATTTCTAGTATGTACTTCTCTGTTGTATTTTCAAAAATGCTTCTAGCGTTTCTGATATTGTAACAAGTTTGGAGGTTGTTTTTAGTGTAGCTCATGGCACATGGAGGACTTCCTATTTGTGAAAATCAGCAACATCTGAGGTCAGCATTTAGGACAAAATTCTGTTTAATGTATGTGCTGATCTGCTGAGTATTCATGCTTGTACATTTTCAGTTTGATTGTTGGGAGTGGGGAAGCTGCTTCTCTTAATGAGCTAGATAAGCAACTGGCTTTTTGTATAGGAAGTCTCTTCCACGAGTGATCCTGAAGAAGTGTTTCTTTGCTATGTGAAGAAAAATGCCAAAGGCAGGATATGGATGTGCAGAGGGATTGTACATGAAAGGTAGCCCAGCCATGGCCTGTGTATGAGACTAGGGAAGAGTAGGCTGCTTTGTGGAACGTACTTCATTATAGAGCTAAAGGACTCTTCCGAGATTTCAGTCCTAGCAGTGATATTCTTACCTAGCCCCATGTCTGGCTACCTGGTCAGGTTCTGGGAACATTTTTGAGGTATTCAGACTTTACTTCCCAACTGCTTAGAGCCACTTTTTAATCCGAGTTGGGATCCTGTGAGAAGACCTGGCTTGACAGCCCTGAACCTGAACATTGCATGTAAGGAATGAAAGAGGGCCACACTGCTCTGCCTAGTGCATGTCACTCATGACAGTGGTGGTAGTAGTGGGGCTGTCCTCCTGCTGCTCCCAAGATCCCCAAGAAACATCATTCTTCTGTACCCTAGTCCACAAGGCAGGTTTTGATTGCTTTCTCAGAAGCAAGCCAAAAACATCCTGTGAGTCACTACTCAATCTTGTTTGTGCATCAGAGCCCTTCCACTGGGCACAGACACTTAGATATATGTGCATACTGCCTGGCTTGTATACATGTTTACTGAGACTTTTTCAAGGGACTTAATTAACTTTATCAAGTTTCTGGTTTTCAAAGCAATTTAGCAATCTCAGGTATGACCATGAGAGTGGGGAGACAGACATGGGACAACGGGGGGGGGGGGGCAACAATAGCCGATTGTTGAAATAAAGGAATAATACTAAAACATGCTAATAATACTAAATAATGATATTAAAATCCTTGAAATGATGGTTCTGTGACTTTGGCAGAGGCCATCTCATTTGTACAGGTTAACAACTGAACTGGTTGCTTTGCATTTTTTGCTTCCCAGCACCTATTCTAAACTTTTTAAGTTACAAAACTAGCTAAGACAAGGGCTCTGGATTTGTCAAAACAAAGGGACAGCCCTGGGCAAGGAGCTGGTAGGGCATTAATATGAGGATGGGTGCCCTTGAAAGTATGATGTGCATGGCATTAGTAAGGGCCAGTAGCAAAGGCCACTAGTCCTTACGGTCTGGTCAAATTCAGGACAGCATTGTGCTTTTAGTCTTCCACAAGGTTCAAGATTGTATTTTTTTAGATAGTTGAGAGCTGGAGGGGATGCTTGGGAAACGCCAGATTTCAATCATCTCTTACCTGTGCATGTGGTGAATGCTTCTATGCAATTCCTCCCCTACATCCTCAAATCTTTAGATCTTTCTGTCCATACACTGAAGTTTGTGTGTGTGGATGCTGTTTACACTTTCTCGTTCTGATTTTTCTCAGCCTCTCCCTTATACCTGCTTCTCCTTGCAGTTTAGGCTCCCGCTCCACTCCCCGTCATGGATAATGCCTTACAATAATAATTAAAAAGTTAATCAGTCAATTTGTTATTATCATTTAACTTGGAGGTCTCACTTACGGATAGTCCCTCGGCCGTGAGGCTGCCACAGCCGGTCCCGGGCCGGGTGCCCGCTCCGGCGCAGTGTCCCCGGGCAGTCCCGCGCGGCTCCCGAGGCTCCGCGCAGCGCCCGACGCCGCCGCCGCTCCCGCCCCGCTCCGCCCCGGCGCCGCCCGCAGCTCTCAGCGCTTACCTCGGCGCTCCGGCCAGGGCAGAACTCTCCGAGCCCGCTGCCGCCGCCGCGCTCTTTAAGAAGCCAGAGCAGGCAGCCCCGCTTAGTTTTTACGTCAGGGCTCGGAAACAGCCCCCACCTCCTGGGCCCGGCCGCTGCACCCGGGCACCCGGAGCTCCCTCCTTCTCTCTGCGGAGCTGCCCTTGCTGCAAGTCTGCTCCGCTTCCCTGACCGGCTTGTCCTCCTCTGCTTGCGGACCCTGGCCCTCCTGGGGCAGCCTGGTGGCCGTGCTGCCTCTGACCGAGGGGAAGGGGTGCGCAGTGGGGTGGAAGAGTAACAGACTTGACAAAGCTGTGGCCCTCCTCTTTCCCCTTCTCTTAGCAGTGCTGCACCGGGGAGGGGCAGGAGGGGAAGAGTAGAAAGCAAGTCCGGCCTTGAAGCTCACGTTGTCCAGAGCTGGCTCAGACCTGAGGTATCTTGCTTTATGTGCTTAGCTGTTGCAGATCACCCCAGAGCAGGAGTCTGTGTGGCACGACTAGAGCTATTTGCTGGCTAGGGCCCAGCCCATATGCAGCAGGTCCAACTCTCCTGGAAGTTAAAACAGCGACCCAGAGAAAAGCCACAGAAGAGAGCCAGTGAAGGCATTAATTGAAGCAGTTGGGCCGAGCTGCTCACTGCAACTCAATTTACACAACTTTACCTAAAGAAGAGCTACCTCAGAGCGCTGTACACTCTTCAGCAGAGAGGGGGTGGTCTGGTTACATTTCCTCTCCCAAGAAAAATAACGTGGTCTCCTGTTGTTGCATTTTCTCTCTGTGAGGTTCTCGGCTGGAGCCCCTCTCCCTTGTGACTTCTGTGAAGCAGCTGAAAAACCTCTATGTATTGGAGAAAAGGGCTAAGCTAGTAGGGAAGTGAATTGATGAAAAGGCTGTCTCCTGTTACGTGCAGAATGGAGAGAGAAGCCTAAGCACAACTCTGCCTATGATCCCTGTGCCTGCTGTGACCCCCTTGCATACAGAAACATAAAACTCAAAGAGCTGGGGCTCTGTGGCCATGCTGATAACCAGTGTAGGGCAGAACTTGCTTCACACCAGCTATTTGAAGCAATAGGCTGGTGAGACCATTCTTTTTTTCCTAACTCTGTAGTTTATAGGCCAAATCATGTAGCACCTTGCTGCCTGTCTGAAGCCAGTGCAGCTGCACCAGTCCACACCAGCTGGGGAGCTATTTGTTTTTCCAAGACTTTCACTGGCAGCTCTCTTCTGTCTTTGCACCTGGAACCATAACCCCTTCTCCAGGAAGCAACTGTGCTTCAGTAGCATGAGGCTTATCTTAGTTGCAGTCAGTAGGGCCACAGTGGTTCACATCAGCTGGAAAGTTGGCTTGAGACACTGATTTCTCTGATCAATGCCTTTATAATTTGCATTCTTTCTGTTCATACAGTCCATGTAAATGGAGAAGCAACTTCCTTTCCAAACCCTTGATCTTGCGGCGTGCCTATGACACTAAACACTGCTTTTCTTTTCTCCTGATGTTTTATCTCCTGAATAAGGAATTCCTGTGAAAGTATATTTTGTGTAAGTAATGCTACTGTTTAACAAAAGTGCAAGGAACTTTTTGGGGATGAAAGAACACTGGCTAGAACCCTTGTAAATAGCTATACTGTAGGACTTTAGCCAATTTGGAAATGTTCAATTTATTTAGCAAGAAGTGTGAGTTTGGGAATGGGGGGAACAATGGTCACTAACTGCTGAAACAGACTTCAGGATGAACTGAAGAGTGCAATACCTTGCAAGGGGCCATTGCAATGTGGTGGGGGAAGCCTCTCATGTGTAGGATCTCCAACATTTCTTCTCTGTGCTATTGAATACAGGCTATTCCCATAGACTTCCTTCTCCTGGGTTCTAGGGCTGAAATGATCCTTAAGGATCAGCTTTTTGTTTTATTGGTTTCTTTTTTAAGTCTGCTCTGTAGCTGATTCTGGACTCATGCGCAATCTGGAGCCCCCTTGGCAAGTGAGTAGCCAGCGTGCTTCTCCTTGCCTCTGTATTTGGGGGTTGAACCAGGGAAAGGAGAGAAGGAAAGTGTGTAGATAAGACCTGGATGTTGTGATGGAACCTGAAGGCAGCTCCTGGGTAGAAAAGGCTCTGGGGCTGCTTGTGTTCATGGTTGGCCTGGCTGCAGGGGCCAGAGCAGAAGCTCTGTGCCACAGAAGTGGGTTTTGCTGCTGTTTCTGAGTCTGTGGTGTGTCGCTCTATGGACTCTGCCCCATGTTGTTAAGGGTAGAGCCGAATGGAAAAAAAAAAAGGTAAAATGTTTCTTGTGAGTTGATAAGTTTCTGTCAACCTACAACCTTTGTGGATTCATTGTTAAGAAGTGAATTTGAGTCCCCTTCTGGGGTGCCCTTTATCTGGTTTTGGATCGAGAACAACATTGGTTTCATTCCACTCAGAATCCTGTCAGACCCAAGGGAACTGAACCAGGGGCTCTCACAGAAATGAGAGTTGCTGCTCAAGGGAAATACTGCTACAGATAAAATAGTTGGCTCCACAAATACTTCCTGAGCCTACTACACTCTGTTCCCTCTGAACCAGAGCACTTATATTCTATTTCTGGGAAAGAGGGTTTTGATAATTAGATTGATCACCTCAGCCTCCTAGTGGAGAACTAACATACCAGGATTGGCCATCTCACTCAGTTCCACACACTCCCTCAGTAAAGCTTTCTGTGCCCTTTTTAAGCTATCAGTAATCTTTCTTTAGTTGCAGTGCATGATATATTCCCCTGGCAGCCAGTGCTCGTATCTTCTATGGGTCTCCATATCTTATGAATTTAATTTACCTGAGCTGTAGGTCATATCCAGAGGCATTTGCAGAAGGATATTTTTATCAAGAAAAGTTGATTATTTACTCATAGACGAGACAGGCTTCAGATCATGTAACACTACAGAAAGAATGCTATTTCTACCAGAAAAATATAAAAATAAAATAAAGCAAAAGGTAAAATGATCAGGATATAGGAATAAGGGATAAGTAAGAAAAGTAGGTGGCCATTTCACTGGTATTTGCATTTTGAATAGAGCAAAGGTGTAAAAAACCTATATACAGAGTTGCTTCCTTCCTGCATTTGCTTCCAGCATACCTTCTGATGTGGTTTAAAATTAACATTTAAGTTAATAAGCAGTGGCTTATGGTTGCTTGAGCTAAGTAAGCATTTACACATAAAAAGACAGATTCAGCACTGAGACAGCAATGTGTGAGGGGATGCACAGTAACAGCTTGCCTGTTGCTTCCATAAGCAGCCACACCTGAATGCAGTATTAGGCTTTTTAAAATGTCCCACATGATGAAAGAGACCTGATATAGGCTTACTAAAAAAATGCTTTGCAGACACATTCTTAGCTGAAAGTGTGCATTTTGCTGAATTGGGTTCCAAATTATTCCAGACTTGTGTGAAACCTGGCTAAGTGACAGCAAAGGCAAAACTTGTGATACTCAGAGATGGCGAAACCCAAAGGTCTGTTAGCTTTAAATTCATGGTACGTGGCAGAGGCTTGATTTTTCTTCAAAGTCCATAAAGGCAGGGTGTGGCATTCCATTTTTAACTTTTCAATTTCTGTTTTAAGCAGGAGATTAAACTGTCCTTAAAATTGGCTCCCTGACAAACATACCTAAGAGCCTCTTGGAAATGAAATGAAATACTTGATCCAAAGTCTGCAGCTATAGTTTATTCATTTTTAAAATGATATGTAGAGGGCTTTGAGTATCTAAACATGTTCTTTTTAACTTTTGATGTCAAGTTGTTTTTTTTTGTTTTGGAGTTTGATGAGCTCACACTGCTCTGAACAACCCTCTAGGTCTATTCTCTGTTGAAATGGCCAGCAGGAAAGCCACTGGATGTGATGCAACACTTAAGTGTTTCTAACCAGTGGAAAGATGTAATTACTTAAACACACAATTCTTCAGTGCTGTACACTATTGCTGATGTCCTGAAACATTTCCATGGAGCTGGCAGACAAGACATGAGACAGGCAGGAGACCAGTGTATTTCTGTGCCAGGAGCTGGAGCCCTGTGGACACCCTGGCATGTCTCTGGCCTGTGCTAAGGAGTGGCCTTCTGCTAGAAGGTTTGAAGAACTCTAGCTTCCTATTAGAATAGACTTGTCTTTAATAATAAGTTCCTCTCTCTCTCTATGCCTACCAGCTGTTGTATGTGGGCAGCTCTGTCTCCAGGGGCATATTTGGAGTGTTTCCCCGAGAGTAAATTTAGATGCTATGTCAGAAGGGTGAACTGGCTTCATTGTTGAAGCCACTTATTTAAATTAATTTGTGGAAGAGGTAACAATTCTTCTGGCAAATGTATTTAACACAAGCTTTGAAAAGACATGTGGAGCAGGTATTTTTACAAGTGCAAGCTAAGCAATGTTGGTTAGAAAATTAATATATATTTTTGAAAACGTAATCTAGTGATATGTGACTCTATAAATGCAAATGACCTTAGTAAAGGATGCGACCACATTTTTCTCTAGACTAAAACATTCCAAGAAAATAAGAAAGAGCCCCGAACTGATTAACATAGTACATTAAAAGTTAATTGTTCGTGTCTTTTGGGCAAGTTGTCCCACATTAACCGTTCAGTTAGAGAGCTTTTGATTCATTTTAATGGCATTCTGGATATTTATAGCCAGACAACTATTAGTTTTTGAATTAAGGGATCTGTTGCCATTTGGGTACTGGACTGATACCAAAATGTTCCAGAATAAAGTCATTGGTTCTTCCTGATTCAGCCCTCCTGCTTCCTCATGTTCTCACGGACAATGGAGAAACCCTTCTCATCTTCAGCACTCCAGGCAGACAGGAGAGTCACCCTGGGTATGTCACAGTTAAAAGAGCAGTTCAGTGAAACATGTTTTCATAAAACTGCCACTAACATCTAACAAAGCAATGCTGTAATGGGATCAGTTTCTCCCAGGGGATTTGAGCTGAATCTTCTGGGGAAGAAAAGCACTTTCTCAGTGTGTTCTTTCCTGAAGTTGAGTAGGATTGCAATGTTCATGTTCAATGTACATTTTCTTGCTCTGAGGGTGTTTCTTTCCCGCAGCTCTTGGGAGAAAAGGGTGTTTGAGCACGCTTGTCTCAGGGCAGCTCCTGGGCCATGCCAGTGGGCCAGCCAAGGAAGGGTGCCAACCCTGGCACTGTCACACCCATCCCACAGCACAGACACTCCCCTGGCAGCCAGGACCCCATGCTGGGAGCCTGCATATTCCCACTCGAAGTTGGTTGGGGAAAATAGTCTTCAAGAAGAAATTGGAGGGGGGGATAGCAAATTATTTAGGGCCAAGAAATAAGTCCCAGGAGATTCTGGAGAGTAATGAGGCTATTCTGTCTTGTGTGAAAGGGAACTGTGGGATCTTCAGCTCTCCTTGGTTACCTGCTTATTCTCAGACTGTTTGCTGGACTATCTGCTTTACTCTGTGTTCTGCTACTAGTTCCTACTAGGGTTCTGTGGCACTTACAAAGTACTTGCAACTCTTGAAACCACAGATGTGAAGCCTTATAAGCACACTACTGATGTTGTCAGAGGAGAAAGTTGGGGGGTTTTTAATGTGCAAGATCTGTCATGAATAATTTATTGGCAGAGAAATCTGCCTTCTTGAATGATTTTCCAGAATGAAGTAGGACAAGCTCTGTCATTTAGAATAATTAGATGAGACAAAACCCATACATTATCACTAAGGAACCATGTGATAGAGGCACATAGAACATTGGTGGTTTTTTAAAAAATTAAGTATATATTTTATTTATTAGGTCAGGCCACTCAGCCTTTGAAACTCCCATTTTAATGTCACAAATGTACCCTTTGAAACCTGTTCTCAAAAGGGATGCTGCAAAGGTGGTACTAGAGTGGATTTCTATGTAGTAAGTTTATCTTCAATTTGGAGCTTCTGCAAAGACTATAGTTTGATTTAACAAAGTCCTTTCTTTCCTATCCTGTTACTGATTAGGCACAGCTAAAAAGCTGCATATTTCATGAAGATAATAATTTTTTTGAATACCTGGGGAGGGGGGTTGTCTCAAACTTATCAGCCAACCAGCTCTGCCTAAAACCAGTGCTCCCTGGCCTAGGTGCTAAAGGTCACCTTTGAGTATGACAGCTTCTGTCCTAGAGCTCTTGCGTTTGAAGTGAAAAATGCCCAGCCAAATCAGAGGGAGGAAAACTGAGGTAAAAATGTAATGGGACCTGAATCTTTCACCTACTTGCCCAGCCCTCTGATCCAACAGCACAGACAGGATTCTGTAATGTAAGGGAATTGTTTCTTTTTTTCTGCAAGTGAGGCAATTTTCAGTTTTATGTTCAGGATCTCCCCATTACACAAAGCAGAAGTTAAAATCTTTAATTTCCTGAAGCTTTTCAGTGAATGCTGGAGGGCACTAGAATAGTTCCGTTTCTTGGAACTGCTTTCTCATTGCACAGAAGTCTTGGTCAAGCATTCATTGTCTGTAAACTATGTTACTGTTAACAATATCTGTAAGAGTAACTTCATAGTGGAGCAAATCTTGAAATAGTAATACAGAGTTCAGATGTGCCTGAAAGGAAATAGGGGGGGAATGACTGACTCCAAAGGAAACAGGCTTGCTTGTGCACTTTGCATCCACCTGATTTCATTGTTGTGCCACTCTTAGAGCAGGGCATGTTGACAAGGGAAAAGGTCTGGGGAGGAAATGGATGGTCAGAATATGCCAAATGCCAACATAAATATATGAACAGAATATGGAGATTTAGACTGTGGTCCTTGTACTTACTTTTAAAAGTAACTTGAGCCTTCTCTTTGAAAGCACAGATTGAGACTGCTTAACAAAACCGTGAACACTGCTACTGCAAGTTCTGTACAGTCATTCTCTAATTATACAGTTATTAGTGTGTTTCGGAGCAAGCCAGACTGCTATAAATTGTGTTTTGGGAAGAGGTCCTTGTTAGGGAGATAAACATCTCTGTTTACATATGCTGAAGAGATGAGTGGAAGCATCTCTGTGTGACTGCACTAAGGCTGAAAGTCAGGCTTCGCTATAGACAGGCGGAGCTTTAGGTGTCCCCAATGCTGCTGCCACACAGCTCAGCCCACTGACCAGTGGAAATCAGGGGTGTGTTGTGCCAGTAGGGTCTGGGCACTTCCTTCAGCTTGACAGCACAAGGTGCTGTTCAGCACAACTCCCATCACCTTTGTGCAAGGGTCCTTTGGACATTGTCAAAGCTGCAGGCTCACAGGAACATCTCTTGGTGCTGCTGGTGCCATTTCCTTCTGTAACCCTCAGGTACAGAAACGTCCAGCACTGCTAGTCTGCAGCTCAGTAGCCAGGTGGGAGGGGAAGGAGGAGGGGGTTGTTTCTCTGAGAAAATAAGTCTGCTGTTACAAGTACTGTGAATTTCTTGGTTGTGCTGAAGTTCCAAAAGACATCCAGGTGCCCCATTTACCTGGATTAGACACTAGGGGTAGATCTGTTCAGTTTTCTGCAATACTAAATACTCCTTTCTTGGAACAATAAAGCATTTATGTACTGATTAGGAGTGATTCACTGTCCTGTGAATCCATAGCACCCTGAGTGATGTGTGTTGAGGAATCCCCTCTAAAGAGCGGGTACATAGTAGATAATTAAAACCTCAACAGTCCAAAGACCTCATCTATGAAAAACTGTCCTGAATTAATAAGGTCAGTGCTTATTCTATTTCAGGGCAAGTCGTAAATTTATATCTGGGATGTAAAGTGTGAGGGCAACATGCATAAGGATATTGAGTCTTGTTTCCATTATGCACAAAACACTTTCAAAGGAGTCAAGTGGGGAAACTGAGAGCTGTTGTTAGCCTATGCTTCCTGCAATTTATATGGAAGTAAGTTTAGCACAGCTGTCATGAAGTTACCATTTTAAAATTTCTCTTAAGGCTTATGCAAATAACACTAGGGTTTGAGGTATTTAGAAGTGCTTCATTCTTGAGGATAAACTGATCACCATCTCAGCTGGAGATAGGAAACCAATCAAAAGTTGTTTGCATGTGTCATTTTTTGGCTGGACACTGGGTTAGACTGCAGAGAAGCGGCGCATGTTATGTGTGGGGGCACTTCCTTTCTGCACAAGAGGCAAAACAGATATTATAAACCACAGCATGTTACCAGGGTGTAATGTAAGGAGTGTGTCATGCTCTTGCCTTTGTCACCAGTTAAAGTACAGCTTTAATAACCAGCCCTTCTCTCTCAACTTCTCTGTATAGTGCAGATGCAAACATTGCTTCACAATTTCTGAAACAATTTCAAAGCCTCTAATAGCTGGACTGATGGCTGAGGAAATCTGTGAATGTGTGATATATAGTGGTGGAGTCATGTGCTTATGAAGTCTGACAACTGGGCTTGGACCGTGTAAAATGCATTTAAGTTCCTCCATGCTTTGAGTTGCCAGCTTTGATGGGGAAATTCTTATACTGGCTCAGAAAGTACCACACTAAAGCATCGCCTGTTACAGTGTTAGTGGTAAAAATGAGGGCTATCCCATTGACTTATGACAAAACCAAGCTTTTTTAGAAGAAAATTTTAATAAGAAGTCAACTGACACTTGATTATGGCTTTTCTACAAATTGGAGCATTTAGAATTACGCTGCCCTCAGCAGTTTGTGGTTGTTCAGAAATAGCACATTAAGCGGCTGGTGATGCTGATCTGATGTGGAGTCCTTGTACTTATCTGGCGGTTGTATCCCCTCTTGAGTTACATGTTCCCACTAAATAACTTATTCCACAAACCTACAAAAATGTGCTTGCTGAGTTGTGAACAATAAATCACTGAACTGATTTATAGTATGTGCAGCTTTAATGTTTTTGTGACCTTTTGCTTTCATTCGTACTGGTTTGAGCATCTCTACTACTAAAATTCTTAGTTACTTTCTCTTATTTAAGCTTTCCATGGGCACTTAAACAGTCTCTATGATATTACTGATGGATGAGTCATGTTCAATTAACTTTTCAGCTCTTATAGGTAGGAATGTATAGGAAGTTCATTTAGAACAAAAGAGGGGGTTTTGGGTTTGTACAACATGGCTTGTTGTTGTGTTGGTTTTGTTCATGATAGTAAATGCTCCAGCAAGATCACTCTTCAGTGTTTTGTGCTGGAATTGTGAAAGTTTTCAAAAACTATTCTAAGATCTTTTTTCTTGTAAAATCAAAAGCAGGCATGTGTCTGTCTCTCTATTTCTTTTGCAGCATATCAATAGAAAAGCCTTAACACTCCTATTTTAAGGAATGTCTGTCTATTCTAATTATAGCCAAAATTTTGCATGTTTTATTGAGTCTATAGATAAATCCTGTATTCAAATGACAGGAAATAGAAGTGGATAATAGCGGATCCATTAATGAGTGTTCCCTCACTCTATAGTTCTAAATGAGAAGCATGCTTTCATACAGAACCTTGGGAGATACACTTTTGTGTTTGTATTTTGTTTCCCTGTCTGGAGCTGGAGAAAGCAAAACAATATCAGTAGTTATCTGGTAACTGTGATATGCATGCATGTAATTTTCCCAGGCTGGCTTCACTAGAGTTAGTCTGGCAAAATAAGAAAAGGGAAATTGAGTTTCATTCAGTATTCCATTAAAGTGATGGCCATAGTATTTGATTGTTACGCTGTAATTATTGAAAGAATACTTCAAAGGCCTCATTTTTGACTTCTTGTAATTATATAATTCAGATTCTTGAGCTGGAAAAGGATTCCCTCAACTAACAAAAGCCTCCAGGTCTCACAGAACTCAGTGTAGCCAGCAGCTGGGACTGAAGCAGGCCCAGCACATTCTGGGTGCCAAGGTGCTGGTTCCATGCACGGTGGAAAGGCTGCGTGCAATGTCCTCCCACAGACAGAGCCTCACTGTGAGATTTGACACAGTTTGAGATCCTTTATCAAAGAAAACTCCATTCAATTTCCACTACTACAAAGGTGATGATTCCTTGCCACGGAAATTAAATTAAACTGAGAGAATAAATAAGGAAAAAAAAATTGAAAATTAAAAACTACTCCATTCCATGTTCATGACATTTTTAATACTCATCTTGCTGAGATGCAGAACAAGGACTATTGAATTTCCATTCATTAGTAGCCAACAGGATATGAATGAGTATTAACTTCAAACAAAAACTTGATTTATAACAACATCAAGTTGTGCACTTAAAAAAATAATTACAAATCATTTTTAAAAGGAAGAGTAACAGTGGAAGCAGCAATGAATATAAAACATGACTGATTAGGCTTAAAACATAACTTCAAGTATTCTATGGCATTTCCTCAGACAGTTGTCTCATCTGTTTGTGCAATACCCATCTTTGCATAGTAAAGAAAAATTGGTTAGACTCCAGCCTTAACTAATCTGTTTCTTGAACATGCACCTATACAGCTGTTAATTTGTCTGGCAGACTTCTCTTTTAGGAGTATCAGATCAAATCAGTGAGATCGTGCAGCTGACTGGAATGAGCTATACAGTTATCAGTTTCTTGTCCAGCTGAATAGGTAAATAATGGAGCAAATGTAGCGTGGATGAAATGGAGGCAGAGTCAACGCGGTCTTCTTTTGGTGATGCTTTGCGATGAACAAGTTACTGCTAAATGGATATGCACTTCCCAAAGCACAGCAAGGGGGAGGTATAAAATCAACACCTATCAAACCCAGTTTTTTAACTGTCTACCACCACAGGAAACACTTCAGCCTGTACCTGCTCTGACCTGTATTGTCACTTGTGTACACACAGGGCAGAAATTGTGTTCTTCCCATACACACAATGGCTGAGGACTGGAGCATAAATTTAGTCAAGAAATCGTAATTCCTATGAAACTGCTGGTGTAAATAAAAAAGTTACTCCAGCACTGAACATATATATACATAGTAGCTGGGGACCACTGTGGTCTGATTTAAAACATCACATCACACACTAACAATGCTGTTTGTGAAATGCTTCTCCAAGGTTTATTACACAGGTAGTTTATGTATATCCAGTTGACTTTACTTATTATAATTCTTTATACCACTGGTGTTTCTGTTGTGGGTTATGCTTGCTTTGGAAGCAGAACCTGAAAAAAGTTAGACATTGTGTTCCAAATCAAAGCATTTTTAGAGAACCATAATAGAGTTGCAAGTGTTTTTGGTTTGTCATCAGAGAAATGTCACTAATTTAATGCTGCTTAAAGCCAAGCAGGAATTTTTCAGAATAAGGTTTATAATTTCTATTAATGTCAACTACCTGTGTGCAGCACCTTTAACTTATAATGTAGTAAGTGTAAATGTGATTATGTTAAAGCTGATTGAAAATATCTAATAATAACTGTGAATCAAAACCAATATATTGAGACTATTGAATTGAACATTATCATAATAAGAAAAATAACTGAAATGAGGTTTTCTAACTCACAGGAAAATGTCTGCAGCATTTTCTTAATGTTTTGGCTCTTAAAGCTAACTTGGGAAATGGATTTCCTCTGAACAAAGATGCAGGAAGTAGCAGAGTCGGGCTTCTGTTGTTACTAAACTACAACTTCTAAATTAGATCCAAAATTACAAAGGTCTTTACTTCTGATTATCAGATGCAGCAATGAAATTTTCAGTTACTTCACTTAACAAATTTTTTAAGTCAAGATTAAAAGGATGAGCCAGACTGTACAGCTGTGTACTTTAAGGGAACCCTAAACTAGACCTCTTCGCATACCTTTCCCAAGGCGCAGCTGCAGCCAGGCTAGCCTGGTTCCTAGGGACACAGGACTGCTGCCCAGAACTGCTCTGCAAAAATCTGTGTTTGTACAGAAGGTGTCTCTAAAAGTAATGACAACACACCTGAAATTACATGGGATTTTGCACATATTGTGATGATAACTGGCTAGCAGTAGCCAAGGGTCAAAGTATTAATCTTGCATTAAACTTTGAAAAGTGACATGCATCAAAGAGATACAGGGAGTGAGTTAAAAAGGTCAGTCACCTTTGCAAGCTGCTTCGAGTGGGTGGGCAGAAGGCAAGAGAAGAATAACTCATTCCAAGCTTTAACATTTTTTCAGTATTTTAAGGCTTATTTAAGTTTTTATTTTACAGAATCTAGGCAGGAAAAAAAGTAGCTATTCTTAAAAGAAAGAAGAGAGCTTGGCACTTCTGTGATAAAGTTTGAGAGTGTGTTCTTATACTATATCATGGAAAACTCTGTAGAACAGCCAAAAAAAGTAATTCAGACTTATAGTCAATACATAGATATGCATTTATACATTTTAATTGTTTTTGGTTTCAAGCATACAAACTTTAGATCACATCTGTTTGGTGTCAGAACTCCCTGCATCTGCATGCTTTTATCTGCCTTTTTAGAGCAAGCCCAGAACATCTGCTGTACAACATGCTACAGAAAAAAAGGGGAGGGGAAAAAAACCCAAAACCAAACCCAACATCAAAAATAGATTTACATAAAGAATAGAACCTTTTTATATGGAAATTCTTTTCTTTCATATATATATATTTATATATAATCTGTGAAAATGATACATCAAAATCTTATTTCCATATTTACACTTTTTCCTTCTTGGAAGAATTCCATCCATCATTCACTAGCTTCCATACCCAACAGGCTCCTGTCCAAGGTGGACAGTGAACTCATGGAGCAGGGAAACCCTCAAGTCCAGCAGCAGAATGCACTGCGTGGCTGGAAAATCTATTGAAGCCTGGCACTGGCTTCCCAGTCGTTTGTATTTGTTGGGCTGCAGATTCTGCTTGGGGTCAGCTTGCTAACTTGGTTGTTAGTATGTGAGCCATGCAGGTTACCCTTTCAAAATTAGCTCCTCATGCCACTGGAGTTTGATAAGAAAAAGGAAGTCATGCGAACTCAAGTGAAGTTAGAGTGCCAGCAGGCTGGGAAAGAATCTTTTGTGATTCCATTATTTTGGAACAGTTCTCTTATTGCACTTGGTCTGTGTGTCTCCTTCTTAGTTTGAGAAAAGGAAAAAAACACCTGATTTTTGAAGCAGTTTGCTTGTACCACTTGTCAGTTAATGTTAACAAGAGAAAGGTGAATAGAGGAAGTATTTCCAACTTATCTCCAAAAAGGACAGTGTTCTACCAACTCAAATCGCAACATCCCAACTCTGTGTTTATAGTTACTGTTCTCATGTTCTTCTGTACTGATTTAGTTCCTGTGTCGCTACAGCAAAGACATCATACCCAAAATCCAGTAGTGCAAGAAGCAGCTTTTTGAATGGCATTTCTTCAGATAGGGCCTTGTTGAGTTGGGTCGAACCTTCGTTTTTTGACATTTCTTCCAGGTTGCATCAAAAGGAGATGGAAAGAGAAAAATGCAAGACATTAGTTAGATATAACAGGAACAAAGCCATTGCTAAGGTCATAGTACAGTAAAAGGCTCACACTGACACAATTTAACCAGTAACTTTTTCAAGGGGTAACTATTTAAGGAATTTGGTTGCATGCTTTCTATAGCATGGTATCAAGTACTGGTTTCCTTATGCAGTTTAAAGATCATGCTGGCATACAGAAATCAATTCTTTTTGTAGTACTTCAAGTGGTGCTCTAATTTTGTAGAACTTTTCAGCTCTTAGTAACGTGTGTACACTAGGCCAAGAGTGCATGCGCTCACCTAAAGAGAATGAGTCACAAGTGCCAGGAATGGCAACACTTCAGCCCACAGAGGCTTGAGTTCTCAGAGCAAGTGCCCAGCTCTGGCTACACCAGAATTTAGTTTATGTAATCCAGTGTGACAAAAGTGTGTGTGCCTTTGTGAGCTCTTACCACACTATTGACCATAAGTGCTGTGGATCTCAGTAAGGTGCAAAAGACAGCTGAGACATTGCATTCGAAGGAGACTGGACAGCTTTGTAAGTTGTGTGACTAGAACTGAATGTTAACAGTGGCAGCAAGCTGGTGACATCCAATCTCCTGCGATGTTGATGTCCTATGTCAAACAGCAAGACATTAGGAAGCAACAACAAAAGTTGGGTGCAACCTCCCCAGTATCTGGCTTTATGTGGGGCATCAAGCAAGGGGCTCATGCATTTAGTTTTACCATTGGGCATACACACCAATACCGCCACCAGACCAACATGCAAAAAATACAGAACAGGAATTCATATATTCCCTAAAGCTACAGACCAACCCCTGGATTTTCAATCTTCTGCAGACCTGCTAACCTCTACCATGGCTACAACATTTATAAATATTCCATACATAAGGCTTAACTGGTGGTTTGAGACTAAGGGAAGGGCAACTTCTTTTTGAGAGGACTTCCAGAGGCTGGTAATTCTTGGGCATCCTTGATTTTGATTTTTTTCCTTGGATGCCTGTGATTGGATTTGTGCAAGATGAATGCTTAAGAAGTGCTAATTTCTGAAAGATTACTGTATTCATCTTTCAGTCTTTTTGTCTCCAGGATTACTGTACTAATGCTCCTTTGGAATGAGGCTGATGTTACCTCAGTATCTCGAATTCCTCTTCCTCTGAACTACAGGTAAATTTGAGATGAGGAAATTAATTTTTCAGGTCAACTTGCAAAACTCCCAGATAGGAAGTATGAATATTATAGAACTTGGTTAAATGTGAGTTAAAGGCTGCTGTGCATCTGCTTGTCCTGCCAGTTGCAATGGGAAAAGGACATGTCTGCTTCTTTTCCCCCCACCTCCTTTTAAATACTGTCTAGCATCCTTGAATTCAAGCACTGCTGATAACTAATTAATTAGTCAGTCTTTTAAATCAACAACACAGATGAAAAATCCAGGTGACATAACTTGTCCTTGTACTATATGGGAAGTACCATATTCCAGTTTGCTTGAAGAGGACAAGTCCTTAAAACAGACACTGAATTACATTATTACCTGAGCTTATTTTAATTAAAGAAATGGACTTTATATAGAACATGGTACAGAGAACAGATGCTATGCTAGCTTCCCAGTACAATCTAACAAAACTTTTTTTACTTTTAGCCCATCTGTTCTTTTCTAACCTGATCTCCACTAGTGTAGTGTTCCAGTACAAACCTCATCGTGCATTCTGTGATCTGTCCAAACCATATATTTACTTATTTCTTAGTTTTATTCAGCAGAAATACAGCTTTTGAGGAACAAGATACTGACCAAACCACTGCCTTTCCTGACTTAGGATATTCTGCTAACAATGTTGTATGAGAGAGAGAAACATGTGAAGAACTAAAATAAGAGCCTGAAATACGGAACATGAGGTATAGTGTCAATAAGGAAACAGTACACACATGCAAAACTTTAACAAGAGCTGCCACTTCTCTCTGCTGCCATGTAGCACTTCAGAGGTGGGCAGGGTGGTGTTACCCTGCAGGAATTGAATCTGTTCTGATTCCCTGACCTGCTTTAACAACTTCATCCTGAATTACCAACCATTATAATACTAAAATGAAGACAATTAGTAGTCTAACTTAAATTGGCCAATAGAACAAGTCTCCCTCTTCTCCAAGAAAATTATAATAAAGGAGAGTAGGTGAGTAACAGGTTCTGAATATTTCCACCATTTATAGCTATGAGTTATAGCAGTACAAGTTTCCTTCTGCTATGCTTCAGTTAAATGGTAAGGGGGCAGAAGTGTCCTCTATGGAAGAACACACAGGAGAATGATGCTGCTTCCTAGTCGTTTGTTGGTTTATGTGGAAGATCTTAGAACATCAACTTCTTCTTTGCATTTAAAGTTTTAATGCCTCTTTAAATAATGAGGGTCAGTCTTTTTGTCTGTAATCCAACCAGCAAAAGGGTCTCTAACAAAAAGAAAAGTATAGGTGATTTTTAATCAAAAAAGCATTCCATGCTATAGCACATCACTGCCTAACATGGTCATGTTTACAAACAAAAAATATTTCAGAAAAGAAAAGCTGGTTTCAAAAATGGCTGGATGTATTCAAGAAATACCTTGTTGAAATCTGCTGCATACTTTTTGTGCAACTAACCAGGAAAAGTGGTCACAGAGTACATTACTTGCAAATGTGTGCCCCTGTCTGTCATCATATAAGTACAAAGCTTTATTGAAGTATTTACAGATTTTATGCAAACCCAGTATTTTAATCACTTCAACTAGCTAATGTTTTTCACAGGCATTCCTAAAGCATGGTCCAAATGCTGAAGAAGAGCTTAAATAAATTAACTTTTGCTACAAAACTGATTAAAATTAACAAAATGAGGGACTAAAAATAAGCAGCTTAAAATAAGACACTGACCTCCCATTTATTCCAGTAGTTTGGGAAAAAAGTGAGAAAATACCTCACATTTGATTCTAGCTGCTGTTTGTGCAGTGATGACTGGCTTTTGGTCCACATTTCATGTTTGATGGAAATGCTGGTAAGGGATGACCAAAACCTTCCTCACAAAACTGCCACCAGCATTCCCCTGCCTTATCTTGTGGAAACCTTTAGGGTCTAAATGCAACCGCACAGACCAGTTCAACCTCAGCATCTCTAATAGCTGGGTAATTCTTCAGTTCCTCCATTAATCTTCTATTAAAGAAACAGAAAACCCTGCAGCTCTTTAGCTAAGAACAATTGCTGGAAGTAGAATTGTGCCTACAATCAATTCTCTATCTGCTACTTTTTTATTCTGCTATAACAAGCAGCAGCTTTTCATGTGCGTTTTCTCATCACTTTTACTAGCATTACCTCTTAGCGGTGTTTTGTTACCAGAATTGCTGTTAAAGTCAGTAACAAAAGCATTAGTTTACTTATATTACTGCAGTAGCTTAGCAGAAGTGAGTGAATATAGGAAAAAAAGTGTAGGCCCCTGAGCTACTCTAATGGTAAAAATGTCCTTCCTCTATTAAACACTGTATACTGAAACCTTGCACAGACTTGCTGCACCAAAATGAAGTTCTTATGTCTAAACACCAACAGCTTCTAAAAGTACTGTGCAAGGCTCAGCTGAGTAAAATCTACTTCTTAACAAGGTTTCCACCCACAGCCTTTAAGCCACCTGAAATGTCTAATGAGATTCTATATCCTGTAAAATTGTCAGTTAACTTTTTTCTTTCCTAGTCTGTCCACACATTAACTTGCTTAAAAATTAACCTTGGATTCACTCTTGAAACTGGAAGTTGTTTGTTGAGCTGTTTTTACTTAGTTTCTGTGAACTTGCATCAAGCCTTCTTTTACACTTCCCCTCCAACCCCCACCCCCCACCTCAGTTCATGAACAAAGTTTGCTTAGTTGCAGCTTACGTTTGATATGGACTTGACACCACAGTACCGTATGTTCATATGAACATCTGATAACCTGTGAAACAGAAATCACATCTCCCAGTTTGTAAAGCATTAGCTACCTTCTCTCATACTTGCAGAGACTAAATATATAACTTGCTTAAAAAAAGGAAAAGTTAAAGTCCCTTTATTATCCTCATCTGTCCCTCCAGATCTATCTAAGCCAAGTATCAGGGGCTCTACATGTGCTAGCCCTCCTTGTGTACAAGCTGAAACGCCTCTTCTGTTCCCCTCTGGCCCCCAGAAGAAACATGCACTTCAAGCTGTGAGCTAGGCCAGGCCAGTGTATTTGAGGTTCTGCTACAGAATAAACAGTTTTATCTTGCTCTTGTGAGTGTAAGAGCTTCAGGAGGCATTTCCAAGGCAGATCCACTATAGGGATAACGAGTGTCTCCCTTTGGGCAAACAAATGACACCGGGGTGCAAAGCTGACCACTTGTGAGAGCAATTTGAGAGATGTGAAGCACAAAGAAGAAATAATCAATTACATCCTGTATTGTTTTAGGGAGGGATTGTCCTGCGCTCTGTTCGTGCAAGTTCTCTAGCTCTATCTGCTGGAGGCAGGGGCTGCAGTGCTGATGGCAAAGGGTAAAGGTGGCCAGGGCACAAGACAGCTCAAAAAGAGGTCTATCCTCAGGAGCTGAAAAAGCTTATGAAGATCCTACACCCATGCTTATAGATAGATGATTGGATATGTTTTGTATTTAATATTTTCTTACTAAAGCAAATGAGGAGCAGTGACTCCCACAGCTGCTGCATGCAGTGCTGCAGCTCTTGCCAGCATTAAGGAGAACAGAGACTGTTACTTCCCTCAGAACAAGCACTTAGAGAAAAATGAATGTGGCAGGTGGTGGGTGTTTCTAAGAACACCAACAGTGACAGGCACTGCAAGAGGGAGTAATTGCCTTGTCCGGGAGAAGGGGCAAAGCCTGATTTGCTGCTTTCAGCAGGACTGAAACAGATTTTGAAATATTTTGCTTTTATATGCATATTTAATTAAGGCCAGCTGAAACTTTGAAAATATGAGAGTATAAACCAGAAATAAAACATTTTCAGATGACCTTTGAAAGTGAATTACAAGATAAATACGACCTTATCACTAGATTCTACTTTGATAGGTGCCTAAATCAATTAGGGAATAAATTTTTTTCTTCTCAACTCTGACATGAAATATGAATAGAGGCCATAGAAAATTTTCTTTGAATTATTATTATCACTACTACTACTTATATATATATTATCCTTGAAGAATTATGGCTTATTGTTGTATCATGGCTTAACCTTGATACATGTTATTGAAAAGCAACTTGAAATGCCATGAGAAATCACTTGTACTTAATTACTTTCATGATCTGTAAGGTTATAAACACTGATTCTAAAGGGTGATCCTTTTTACCAAATACAGACCATGCACGTAGGCAGACTGAACATTACAAAAAGGGTAAGAATTAAGTACCTTTTTACAAGACTCTCTGTTTGCTTTAACAGTCCCAAGCAGAATGACTGTTCTGTTAATCCGCATAGTTAGAAAATACATCAAACTAGAATGAGGAGAGAAATGCTTTCATCTTTCAGGAAACAGCTCAAGATTTCAAAGTGTTCTCTCTAAACATGAATTTATTTTTTTTAGATTGTGTATCAATAAAATAAATAATCAGTAAAAAGACAGGGCTCCTATTCCTGAGTCAACTGTGTCAACACACTTGTTCCTGAGAGCTACTCTGCTCCTTCCACCACTGACCATTTACACGACATCTCATTGTCTTGAGCAGTTTGTTAAAGTACTACTACATTCAAAATAAGTCATGTATCTTTTGGGGACTTTTAAACCAATGTAATCAGCTTCTGAGAACAATGCTGCTGACTGGAAGTGAACAAAGACCTTGTTCCTTAACTGTTGGATGAATTCATGACAATTAAATTAGTTCTTTAATTGTTATTCAACTTTGCACCCTGATAACATTTGCTATTTTCAAATTCATTCCCTCTGTTTAGTGCATATGTAATTTCTTCTCTTGTTTAAAGCAGTTTGTTAGAGTTTGGGGGGTTAACTTGGAACTCTTGTAGCAGGAACTCAAAATGTAGTGATGTAAGCAAGAAATAGAAATGCCAGAGCCACCGAAGAGAAGACATGCGGCATTGCTTACTTAAAGCCCCATCCTGTCCCCCCAAGGACAATAGCTGCTACCAGGATGGCACCAGCGATGGAGCCTATTATAAGATTGGTGGCACTAGGACCTGTGATAAAGGATTAGGGTAAGACAGACATAAGAACCAATGACTTTATTCACATTATGTGAAGCATCTGAAGGGTAGTCAGACAATTCAGGGAATATAGACAGCACACAAGGTGATGCCTCTAGACAGTCTCAACAAGCCCAACTTAACTTACTTTTCTTTAACGGTAGGAATGAACAAAGCTGTTGGTCTCTGCATTGCGCTATGCTGACTTCTACCATAGATAAAAAACCTAGTATTAGACAGTGAATTCCATTGTAACTTACTCCATTATCTGCTGCATGAACAGTCAGCTGAGGACACTAAGATCTTTGTGAATAATTCCTTAACTGAGAGGGAAAAGTATGAATGCCGTATGTTTTAAGACTACAGAAAATGAGAAAAATAAAAAATCAAAAAGCCCTTTTTTCATGGAGCTCCTGAATGGTGTAGATATTTTAATTTGAGCTGAGAGCATCTAGCACCACTTACTAATCAGAGTCCAGACTCCCTACAGTTACATCAGTGCTAAGTTTACAATTGTTTGACAAAAGCAAAGGATTATATAATAGGGAATGAAAGTTGAAATAAAAGTTTATTTCCACTAAGCTTTCCAAACATCAAAGCATCTCTTCATCATCCTCAAGAAGCTACTGAACAACAAAGTGGGGAAGGGTGGAGCAGAAAAAAAGAGCAACACAAAGAAGCAGCACAAAATATGTTTGTGCAATTTTCTGAAGAGGGCAAGAGAACAACTCAATAAGATATTAATAATTGACCCTTAAAGTGCTCTGTTTACACAGGACAGAGGAAAAGTGACAATAGGCTTGAGTAACATTTGCTCTGTACAAAACTTCCTCCTGGAGTCTTTGATGTAAAACATTGCATCTGAACTCAAGGCAAAATGAAAGCAACTCAACAGTTCTCCTGCAGCATATCACACACTTTTTGTTTAAACATTTACATATTCAGGAATAGCCTTCAAGAACAGTTCTTACCTCCTCTCTCACTCTCCCCAAACCAACACTTCTACACGGCAATTGAAATTTTCCTAATTAATTGTTCTGAAACTGAGTTTGGAAAACTGTCACCCAGCTAACATAAGGAAGAAAGAGGAGCAGCTAGAGAGCAGCAAAGAGAGCGAGCAAGGGGAGCTGCACCAACTGGAAGTTTTAAGCTGTTAGGTTGGTATCACAAAACCTCCTGCCCAGCCCCACACACTACAATAAGCACTTGCCCTAAGTTTTAAAATTTACTGCAGCCACCTGACTTTATTGCATCCACTACATCTTTCTCACATCCGTGCTTCTGGAGATTCTGATTAGCTAAAAGAAAACCAAGTTTTTAAAATTGCTTCCTGCAGTTCCTACACAAAGAGTATTCAGGAATACAAATAAAATGCTTGGACTGAAAAAAAATATAGTGAGCTTTACAGGTGAGCAGTGCACAAATTTAACAGCAAAAATCAAAAGGTAATTTTGCACAATTTGGAAGAATGGATCCTATTTGGACTTACCTTTAAGTCACACCTCGCTCAAATTAACAGGCATGAGCATGGTGGAGGGTAAGTGCCATCCTGCAGGCATTGTGGTTCCAATTCAGGCTTGCTTGCAACAGCAGCCTAATGAGTCTAATGAGCTACTAGATTTGACTGAGATCTACGGCTTACTCTGGATTTCATCAAATGAGCTCACAGAACAAAAGACTGAAAACACAGCAAGTAATTTATCTGTAATAAATTTCAGAAGCCTTGAAAAATTCTAAAGCTGATTTCTTTCTAGCCATAGAATGCCATCATCCCACAAAAGAGGTACAATGATTAATTGATAGAAACACAGTCATAAATTAGATAAAGATGTGCCAAATCACCACTTTTTACATTCCTCCTCTCACTATGTTCCCTGGTTGTTAAACGCCCAGGGATGTGTATCCAGTTCATAGTGCACATCTAATCACCAAACAGCAGTTTATTATTTCAGCAAATAAAATCAGTATTGTTTTATTTACTATAAATATTAAATGATTCAATCAATTTAACCAGAAGAAGATAGTATACAAAACAATTAGGTTCAGTTAATAGAAAAGTATAAACATAAAAACCCCAAGCTGGTAGAATAGGTAATATGACTAAACAGCAACCACTTATTTATGAGACTGGAGTACTCCAGCTGTTGAATTCCAGTTTCAAAATACAGAGATCTAAGAGGATCACTGATAAGTCATTTTAAGACAAACTGTGCACATAAAAGTACTTAATATGAGATTATTATACCTTACTGTAAGGATCTATGCCTTATGTTTTATTAAGCCTGAAGGACATTAGAACAGAGAGGGAATTTGCATTCCCTGCATGCTTTCTGTAAACCAACAAAAAGTAGCAGTGGCTTGCCTTGAATGTATTTTTATATCTGAAGGAACCAGAGGACAGAGAAATATTGGTGGGATGCAGGAAAAAAGAATGGATAGAAAAAAATGAGTCAGGTAGTGAGTGATAAAAGCAGAGGAAAGATAAAGAAAAGCTGGCATTGGTATAGAAGGATACAGGAGCAAGAACAAATGGTCAGGGACACTGGTCAGAGCTGAGTGGCTTGAGACAGTAGGTAAGGGAAGAGACAGAAGGGAACAAGGCAGAATGTAAGCAAAAGGCAAGTGGTCCTCAACTTGTAGGTAAATTTTCTGCTCCAGAATCTGTCCCCCAAACATCTACAACTTTCACAGTCTTCAGTTCTTAGCAAACAGTTGTAAAAGCTACCAGTAAAACACACATCTGATCTTTCTCAAGGAAATGACCTATTACCTTCTTCCTTCTATTTGTTTTCTAATAATTGTCCTCTGTGAACACAAAGGTCTCTACTCTCCTGAGCATCTTGGGTCAGTTTCCTGTATGGACAGGTTCCTAGGGCTGCAGACTTGGACACATGAAGTGCTGCCTCACTGGACTAGAACTGTGTGTGAATTCCTTTGCACTCAGCCTAATCGGAAATCACAGACTGTCCTGCTACGAGTCCTCCTTCGGAGAGGTGCCACTGTCACATGACAGATGTAATATATAGTACTAGAAACATGGAGAAGTTGGAAATCTCAGAGCAGCAAAATAGTAATTTCATCTGTAGTTTGCACAGTGAATGCAGAACGAAGATAGCTCTCATATGGGCCTTTTTATACGTGTATATATACATGAACACAAATTTATATAAATCACAGCCATTGTTAAAATTGCGGTACTGGGATGACACTTAGGATTACTGTTTCCTAGAACTATGAAAAGACAATAAAAATTTCTCATACATATTCTTTATACATGAATACTATACTCCAGCACTGTGCTATCTTGTGGTAACATGATCCTAGCAACAGAACCTTCAGAAGCTTTACTGTAAAACTACCTGTCTGTATGACTTTTATCAGCTTTCATCTGCCTAGCTTGATCATTAGACTGAAAGCCCTGCATGTAATGAAACAGTCCACATTACTCAGTCTATTTTGCAAAATAATCACAAAATTCCATTTTTTTTCTCCTTTTCCTTTCTTTTTTTTTCCTATANAATTTCTTTTTTTTTTTCTTTTTTTTTTTTTTTTTTTTTTTTTTTTTTTTTTTTTTTTTTTTGTAATTTGTTGTAATGGAAACATTTAGACATTTAATTTTATGGTGACAATGTAAAAATTCACAAACTTATCGTTTTATGCCCCACATTATCCCAGACAGGAGAAGGTTCAACACTGCATGAGCAAACCACATGACACAGACACAGTCAAATCACACGACAAATACGGTCACCACAGGACAAAGCTAAGGGGCAACACAGAGGGCTCAGGTGCATACGGTTACCTCACACACTAAGGCACCAGACAGAGAACTCAAACTAAGAAAAATGCTTACTCTATTCCCCACCCTGTGCCTCCAAAAATCACCCCCAAGGCCAGAATGGTCCCTGCCACTGCACCTATTAGCCTGTTAGCGGCCATGCTCACTGTGTGGAGGGAAAAGGGAAGAATTTTTCAGGAAATCATCACATATACGTCTGAAATGAAAACATGAAATAATTCCCCAAAGGAATACTTTATGATATAATCCACTGTTGGATAAACAATTCAAATCTCCTCACAAACCTTGTTTACCAAATATTGTAGCTTTAAAAATTCTGAAATGAGCTCTATTTGGTTTTCTTTGAATGCTTGCAAATATTTCAATGAGAAGTTTTCCTGTAAATTCCTTTCAGCTTGTGATTCTATTATTTACTTTCAAAGGGAGCATCCTCAACCTACTGCTTATTTACAACAGACAAAATGTAAATAAATCACCAGTAAGAAAACTTTCTTTTTGATCACCAGAAACTTACTGTATCCATAGTATAATTAAGAAAATGAAAACTGTTTGGAAACAATTCCACCTCAGGAAAAAAACAAAAAACCCCCAACTTTTAAATCCATTCTTTTGCTAATTAGTAATATTTTTCTTTGTTAGTGCATTTATCAATAGGACTCTCTGTTTATCTATATGACCTAGAAACAGGTAACACCTTTTAAAACCAAAAACCTCCCCTAGAAACATGCTTCAGGTAACACCCTGGAAATTTTGATATGTTCAGATAGTCTCTCTTAAGACATCGAAGCCTTATTTTTAATTTTTAAGGGAACTCTTTTGAGGAAAAAAATCTGTACATCTCCTATGTTAGAGATTAAAAGTTTGATAGATTCATTAAGTCACAATAGACCACATGCAAGCAGCTGAATTCCCTGTCAAATGGGAACTTTTCTAAGGGACAAAGATTTTATAGATTTCATGCTGAATGAAGTGTGTTTTAAAATATTTTGGTCATTTTTTTCCTGTTTCATAAATATACACACACAAACACATGCACACTTGAGACATAAATTCTATTTTAAAATAAACAAACACTACTCCACTAGTCAAATAAAAGGGCTAATTCTGCAAATTAAATTGCAAAGAAGAATCTTGTGTGTATATGGAGTCCCACTGATTTCAAAACTACTAACCCACACTCTAAAGTAATTCAAAGTTTCTGCAGTAACCAAAAGCTAACAGCAAGAACTCTTTGTCTTCCCCAAACTGCTAAATGCTGTGTACATCTGCTAGTACAGGATACAGTAGGTTGCTGAGTTTAGAGTAATTCAAGAGTCATGTATTAATAGCAATGTAGTTAAGGATCAGGAATTTTTTTATCCTGAAATAGAGAATGGAGCCAAAAAGCAATTGATGGATGATGGAAAAGTCTGAAAAGTGCAGCAGAATAGGAGACAATTGTTAATTATCACAACAATACATAAATAAATAGCAACACTTCCTAACTATACGTGTTCTAATTGTAGCAAGAAAAATGCTTGGATTTTTGGTGTGAAAATTCTTTAACCTATTAGATGAATTTTCACATCATGAGTGTTTCACTTCATTCAAACTTATGGCTAAGGAAAAACAAGTATTTTGGTTTCTGTCTTAGACTTGCAAGCTGGCATATGACATAGGGAGTAACAAGGGATAAAAACTTAATGGAAGCTACTCTTGAGTATGTTGGGTCATTACAACAAAGAAAACTACTACTGTACTCTTCTGAAATCTCACAAAGGAATTCCTCTACAAGCACACAGAAAGAGATCATAGTAGTTCTGTTAGTGCTCAGTCTCCTAAATTTATTTCTAGGTGATTCAACATCAGTAAATTACTGTAACACCATAAGAAAAATAATCCATCTTTTGAAATCGGGCCACCTCAAAAAAACAAAAGCACAGTCTGCCATTTTGCATAGGGCTCCATTGAAAAATGCAGTCTAAACTTTGCCTGTACCTGCTGGCGGAAGTCCATGCACATACTATTCATTTAAGGCTTTTCCCCAGAATATTTCAATGTTGATGTATTAATTTTCACAAAGGTATTTCCACTCTGAACTAGATAAGTTAATCTGACTTACAGTAACATAATGACAATAAGTGTACCTTCTGTATTACCCTTCCTATAGACCTTTTCACAGAGAAGGGACTCATTTCTTACCCACCAGATTTGGAAACGAACAAAGTAAAATTCATATGCTCTCAGTGTCACAGCTGTAAATCCTGCTCTCCTCATCCACACGCACAAAGAACTAAACAGCTCTGTAGTGTTGGCCTCCGTAATTTTTTTTTTAAGACTCTCTAAGCAGCTTTCCACAGTCAGGAATCTTTTAAAGGGAATTGGAATGGTAAGTAGCTTTGTAAGGCAGAGTACAAAGCAGGCAGCTCTACACTGAACAGTGTTGGGATTGGGAGTCCAGGAAGCACCTGTACAGATTCCCTAACACAAATCTGGACTGGTCTAGAGAGCCTCCTTCACAGCAGTAACTTGTTTCAAGACGATCTCTTCAATCAGTTCTTGGCAAAGGCCTACTGGAACCATTCTGCTAAGGAGTAACACAAAAAGGCCCACAAGACAGATGTAGAGCCATTCTAGAAGGACATAACAAAATCCTGTCCTTCCTTGAAACCTTGGATCTTTTAGAATAATCAATTAGAGTCTGAGTCCTCAGGACTACGTTTTTAAACAACTCTTTTCTCCATCTGCCTTGCAAATACGGCAGAAGAACCTGGAACTGGGAACTTTATCTGTAAATGCGTAACACTGGATGAATATAGTCTGATGTTGAACAGTGCCCTGATGACAGGAAAGACATACAAAAAACCCTAGACAGCAGAAGTCCAAAGATGTCCAAAGATATTCTTTAGCAGAGAAGTCAGAGAGAAACTCAAATACTTTCCTTCTTCTTCGAAAAAACTTTTGTATTATTTCCTCAATAGCACCTCTCTGTATTTATACTTCATATGTAGTTGAAATACATACTAAGTACATAAGAACAAGCAACAATGACTGAAAGAATAATTTAAGCTCTCAAATATCTTAATTTCTTTTTTCTTTCATTGCAATATGATTTCAAGGAATCTGATTTTACCAGGGACATTCCACTTTTCCCTTTTTTATGCCACAGCTCTCTGAATTAGCTGAGAACAACTAAGAAAACGGAAAATCTCTAGTAAAATGTCAATTATCATATAAATAGTAAGAATGACACCAAGTTAGATTCCAATCACAATGAAAACGATCATAAAAAAATAGAGAACAAGAGACGAAGGAAAAAACATTACTTGTTGAAATCTTCCCCAAATTTATGTTAGAAAAGTGTAAGTTCTCAAAGTAGAAAAACCTACTTCCTCTACATGAAGCAGAACTTTATTGTCTGGGTCTAAATACAGCTGTACAATAGCATTTGCTTTTTATATGCTATTTCTGCTACCATGTAGCAACAGTAAAACATCCTAAATACTTAAAGAACATCAAAATTGAAACAAAACACAAACCCTTGGGTCCTTCCTCCTTCTTGCCACCAGTATCCCTGACAGGATCATCAATGCTGCAGTCTGTCCCAGCCCAGGAGAAATTACAAATGCAAGTGGCTTCATTACTACAAACCTGGAAAAAAAAGAAGTGACAGCAGTTTTTAACTACTAGTTATTAACATGTCACACTGCATTTATTTAACATGTAATTAGACATTTAATTCACGGTATAAAACTTACCTATTTCTATATGGTAACGATAGCACTGAATGTTTGGAATGACATAACACGCCTGGAAGCTTGCTTTGACCCTCTTAATACTCTTACATCCTAGGAGAAGCAGAATTGCTTCTATCATCACTGGCACTACACACCTGCACAGGCTGTGAAAAATAACAGCAATTTAGCTAGACTAGTTAGATCTTCACTAGCCACCTATCTGAACCTTGAGCCTGGATGCCCAGAAGGGATACAAACATTTGCCTTTGAAAAGGTTCGAGACACAGTTACACTTTCCAACCTCTCATTTACAGCTTGCTCCCATGTAGAACAAAGTTGATATATTTTCATTGGTTTTGTCAGCATTTTTCCTAAGCAGCAATGAGGAATGCTTGTCTGGCTTCTAAAAGAGAGGGAAGAGTTCTTCTTAAGTTTACATTTACTTGAATGACCTCTTAAAAAGGACTTAGCACTCTAAATTTGCAGTATATTTATTAGATACAGAAAAATCTGTCCAATGGACAAAACCTAAAACATCAAATCAATAAATAGTAAGAGTTAATAGCTATAAACTTTCCGTATGAAAAAAGAACACGGAATGGTGTTGCTAGAAGAGGTTACTGTGGAAAAAAAGCATGACATGAGAAGCAGACAAAGAATGAAGTGTTGATTATAGGACTAGAAATTAAATCAATCATTAGACAAACAGCTAATAATGTCTTTTGGACACTGGAACATAATGTGAAAAAACCCCCAGAAAACAACCTACCCACAAATGATTCTAAGTAGCACATACAATTTTTTTAATTCAACTTTTATCATGCTTGGCTTTTAAGAAGCACTCACTGGAGAATCTTACCCAAGAAGTTGAAGATAAACACATCTTATGTCAGATTTGATCAACTGAAATACTCTTGTAAAATTAGGAATTGTAATAATCCAAAACAGAACAGGTAAGATAGTTCACTCACCCTTCATGTCACTCTCAAAAAGTACCAAGGTGATTTCTAATCTCCTAGATACCTTACTTTCCAATTTAAAAATTTTTCTTCTTGATTTTGAACCTAACCCTCTACTTTGAAGCATTCAATTTCATATTCAAGTACAAACAACAAGAAGAAATAACCCCCTTCTTGTATGAAGTCTAGCCCTTTAGGCAAGTATTTGTCTCACTGAATCCCACAGTGGAAAGGGTTTATTGGTATTTAAAACAGTGAATCTGTTCATCACAACAGACCTAACATCTTAGACAAATGAACTTATGGGCAGAATAACAGAACATAATGTGCCTGAACGTAAAATGATACACTTTGGATCTGTTCAAGAACTGTTTGGAACTGTTCAAGAACTCCCTCTTTGCTGAGGACCCACAGTCTGGAATTTTAATTATTTAAGCCATGGGCTATAAATCTACGAACACAAGACCAACTTTATAAAGGTGTCAGTGTGCAGAAGAAGTCTGACTGAAGATGGCAAGTAGGTTGAAATATGGGTAGTACATTACAGAAGACCTTACAATAACTAATGTCAAAGGTCTTTCTTGCTAGTAACAAACTCAACACTTTGGATATAATTGCAGAACCAATTTGACAACTTTCCTTTCTAAATTTTTTTTTATGCATCACAAAATGGCAGTCTTCCCCTGAATCCAACCTTTGTGATTTGAGATCAAAAGGTCTTAGGAAGACTTTCAGGTGTCAGAATCAGGTAGAGCAGAGAGAGCTGGGGAAGCTGAGCTGCTCGCTCCCAGTACAGACTCACCCCATGACCAGAACAGACTTTTCCATTGGAACCAACGGGACAGCTGCTTATGTTCAAGGACTGAATTGGCAGGCACTTTTTGTCCAGACACATCATCTGAGGTCCACATGGAGCTCCATCCTCCACATAACCTAAATCCGTATCATCATCTAAAAGAACGTGAGCACCACTAGGAGAAATAAGTTTTAAGATGATATTAGTATTATGACTGGAGTCTTTTGAAAATATTAAAAGCATGTAAGTGTACAGACTAAAAGCTCCACACCTTTCTTTCATTTAAGCATTCAGACTGAACAGAACTGTAGAGTTTTTCTGTCCATCCACAGCAATGACAATGTGTTCCATTTGTCAAAATAAAAAGAAGTCTAGATAAGGACTTAAATACTCAAGAAGAGCACCTTAGGCTTTGGGGTTTTTTAAGTCTCTGGCAGACCATGCTTTTTTCTTTTTTTCCTTCATTTTTTTTCCCCCAAATGCTCTGAAATTCTATTCCTAGAAAAAATACTAAAAAAACTAACTTGCCGTGTCATTTAAATAAAAACATTAGTGGAATAATGGAAGAATTAAGAATCACTGTTCAGTCAGGACCCAACTATGTAAGAGAGTGTTCTTAGTGTGACAGCAATGTTGCCAATGTCTTTAAAATACAAACCCAGTATTGTGCACAGACCCAGTTCTGCAGCAGACTGAGACTCATTTACCTGTCCTTTAAGTGAACAGTAGCTGAACATATTCTCCTGCCACTACTCTGCAGTTTCCTCCCTCTCAGCCTTCACTTCACAACAGCTGTTTCTTTTAGTATTTAATACTCAAAATCATTGTATTTAAAATACGGGTCTTTGGTAATCACGGACTTTCTCCACCCCCAGAAAAACATAATGCTGAGCATTAAGCTCTGACTGTGAAGTTCTTCTATCAGAGGGATCAGGTAGAAGATTCAGGAGGATAACCCACATTTCACCCTCTTTAAATGTGAAATATTAGGCTTTTTATGGCTTTGGGGTTTTTATAATCAAAATAAATACTACCCTGAATAATGATTTTCTGCAATTACCTAAAATTCCCAGAATCTTACATTTATGTCTATATTAATTCAATTAGGTTTGACAGAGATAAATCACATTGGAATAATGCATTATCTTTTACCTGCAGTCCACTATGCGTCCTTGATGATAAAAGGAATTTGGGATAATTTCCCCTTGAACTTGACCAACTCGTGGAACTCTAGTAAGATTAGTACAGAGCAAAAAGCCACAGAAAACATCACTGGAAAATGAAAACATAAATCAAAATATTACTGGAATAATATGAGATAAACTTACAAAAAAGAAAGTCTGGCAATGGTGCTGCTGATCACAGTAATATATTACCATAAGCCACGTGATAGACTTTCAGAGTGCAAGCCTGGAAATAAAATGTTATTTTATTTAAATGACAAGAGGCAGAAACAAGTCATCGATCATTCCAATGCACCAGTGAATGCTCACATGAACACAGAACGTATCTGTGCTCTAAGAACAATGCAGTACAAGTAAGAGGAGCCAATCTGTACAAAGCTTTGTCATGTTAGGCTAAATTGATTTTCCCTCTCTCTGGCAGCTTACACACCATATGTTAATGTCAAGTTTGAATTTTTAATTGAATTTTATTTCCCTTGCAGGACAACAGAACCATAACAACAATTGTTAGCGTGCAGTTGTGTGTGCCCAAATTTTGGTTAAGAATCTGCTTCTTTTAATGTTATTTTATAGCTGCATATATTTAAATATATTTTAAAGTATGCAAGATGTATTTTTTATCTTCAATAGAAGGATATCAGCTAATACTGACTGTCCTAAGTTAGAGAAGCAGCTGGATGAATGCTGGGAATTGACTTTGTTAAAACTGAAAAAAATGTAAACAGCCCTTCAGCCACATCATTGTCCTGCATCTCTCTACTAACAAAGAAAAGCTTTTATAGAAGTGAGGGGTTTAACATACACATTAGAACAACACTATCCTCACCTAAATATAAAAAAATCCATTGAACTACTCCTTTCCCTATGATCCTATCTGAAAAGTAGTAATACAAAAAGCCACTATACAAGCATCAAATAGTCAAAAAAGGAAAACATTATTCCAAACCTGAAATTTGTATGTATGTAATTAAAAATTACAAAACAGAAGTAAATCAGGAGGAATTTAAGTCTATCCACTAATGATCATTACCTTGAAAAGTAAATTTAATCAAATATTCCTCTAGTGATGATCACATGGAAATGAATCAGGCCTTTTCTCTATAGCATCCAAATGTCTAATGGTCCTCTCTGACCTAAATAAAGGTTGGAATGAACTTGAAACAGCCATAATCTGGTGTCAATCCCAGAGCAAGTGAAGAGAGTGTGTGTATTTGCAGCCTAATTTATCCCTGCCAAGGCTGAGGTGTTTCTATGGTATGAACTTGTGACTTTTTATTGTCTTGTCCCTCAGCTCCTCTGAAATAAAGTCACAGTATATTCTTCTGAAAATCTAGGATTCTTTATAAGTGTATTGTTGAGTCATTCGTAGATTTGCCAGAGTGGAACTTTTTCAATATGCAAACCTCGAGAGGAAAAGAAGATTCAAAATAATGAAAAACAAACTGCTGAAACACGCATGAAAAAGTAGACAATATTAAACCATTACCAATCTATTTAAATTACAAATAATCTCTCCCAAACTGAACTTACTGTTTGCTGCACTGAATCCATCGGTCTCCATCCTTTCCACAGTTTCCTTTTGTTGTGCCTTCTGTATTAAGCTTTTCATAACAAAATTTGTCAGATCCTGAAGACTCTGTTGATGAAGAAAAAAGAAACATGCTTTCCACTGGCAACACGACAGCTTTGAAACCTGCATAATTTATTGCAGCAGTTCTCTGCAATTTTTTAAATACAAAACATCAATCTAAACACACGTGTATGTGCACAGAGGGTATTTTCCAGTGACTACAAGGGAGAACAGACTAAACTGAAATATCTACTGATATGTTCAAAATTTGCTCTGAACTTTTAAAAAAAGTAGCCTCCACAGTGTCTGTATTGTATTCTGCATACGAAATTTATCTGTGGTCTCATTTTGTTCACTTCATAACAGTTACACATAGATTTAATCTAGTTGTTTTACACTGCAGTTATTCCTGATCTGCATTTCAGAAGATTTTATATAGGACATTTATGATAAGCACATGTTCTGACATCAACTCAATGCTTATTTTATTCTATTTTTCAGATGTTCACAGGAAACCAAACTTGAGCAGCCAAAGTGTAATTTCTACTTATTTTTAGGAGTAAAATTCTGAACTAATAGGTTTTAAACCCATAATTATTTACTAATGGACTCATTTGTTTTTTCTAAAAATGAATTACAAAAAAAGAAAAGAGAAAAGCACAACAATTATATAGAGGAAAATAAACTAATAATACAGAGAGGCCTCAGTGGCAGTTATGATTAGACAAAATGCACAAGAACACACTAAATGCCAGAGTATAGGACGACCCGGTAGTTCTACACTGCTGAATTGTCTCAAAGTCATTACACAGAACATTCTGCCCCTCTCTGCTGCAAGCAAAGCCCATTGCAATTGCAATTCTATGTTACTCAACACCTCTGGACTTAAATCCACACTATGCATATTCAAGCTCACACCAGTGTACTAGTTTTCCTGACTTTGAGGATAGTATAGGAAGGAGAGGCAAGGTGGAGCAGCTTTAGCATGAACCACTGTTGGGATAATGGAACTGATGACTGTCGTTAAAAAAACCCCCCAAAACATCTGGTTTTGAACTATACCCAAAAAATCCTCAACTCCCTCCCCCCAGAAGCATTTGCTACCCTACCCAGATATGCAGCCACATCATGTCAGAACTATCTCACTGACACCACTCCCAGATGCAGAATTCCACTTGGCAATCAAGCCAGTCTCCCACTGCAGTCTACTCATTCTACTGATCAGAAAACTTTGAGTGACAAGAACAAAAAATAAAAGTACTAAAAATACAAAGCAAAGACAGGAATGAACTAGAAATAAAATACATTTAAGGTACTTAAAGTCAACCTACTAGATCCCCAGATATATTTGCACTGATTATCTCTTGTCTTGCATTCACCATTATAGCAACGACCCTAAACAAAATACAACATGTTAGCAATGAGAACTGAAAACATCATCTCCTTCCCCTCCCACAACAATTGTCTCATTTTCACTCTTCACACGCATGTTGGGATGTGTAACAGACTCCATGAATTTGGGTAGATGGAGTACACATTTTGGCCCAGATTCCCAAAGCCAGTTTGTGTCCAATACATATTGACATTCAAGCAGTTGCTTTATACCTTTACGTAGCTGTAAAGAACTTATTAACATGGAGTGTAATAAAAGATCTACATGTAAAATGTAGAGATACCAGGTGAATTTCACTCCAAGTAGGAATTATTACTATTCACAGAGTGCATAAAGCACAAGCAACATTGATGTCTAAAGGATAAAATTTATGAAGAATTTTGGAATACAGGATTTTAAAAAATCAATGCCAAAACAAAACAAGAATGTGTATTTGGTTGATTTCTATTTGCTGATGTGCAGGGATTTCAAAACATTGCATACCTGATTAGAATCACAGGCATACCCATCTTGTTTATGAAGATTTGGTGGACACTGAAAAAAAATGAAGAATCTTTTTTGTCATATGTACTGTAATAGTACATCAGAGTATCACATATGGAATTTTCCTGCTTTAAAGAAAATTGCACAACATATAAAGGGGGTGGAAAACATAATTAGTGCAATAATCTTTACAGGTACAAACAGAAATGAAAAAATTGACATCTTGAGCCGTGAAACACAAGGTTGAAGTCTAACTTCCTGCATATTCCAAGTAGAAATTAAGGAGGTGAGGTAAAATGAAAACCAGTGTGTTCAGTAAGAGGATATTTGGTAGCTAATACTGGGGTCATGCTTGCAATGCTGCTATCGCAGGCATTTCAGTTCCACTACAACAGTGAGGGAGCACCTGGTCAGCCTGCCAGTCTATTGCTTACAGAGCTTCAGGGGGTTTTTTTGACATTAATTGTTGTTGTAATTGATGTTAATTGTTATGTTCTCTTGGCACTAGAAAATTCTTTGGTACAAACAAGTCACTAGGTCCAAAAGCCTCAGACTACTAAAGTAAGGAGCAGACCATTCTTAAGGTTTTTCCTCATCCAAAAGGGACCTGTGAAAATTTGGAAAGGCTATGCTGCTGCACTGGACTGTGTTAGCCAATAGTCTGAGAGCAGCTTGAGAAAGCCCTTCTCCCTCTCATTAAGAATGCTTCATCTACAGAGCAAAAGACTTACAATAAAATATTTGCAATAGATACTTATCTATGCGTTGATGGCCCAGATGATAAAACAAAAGGAAGTTATTGTTAATTTACTGGCATTTATAATTATAGCCAATGCCCAAAGAGATTGTGATCTGTTCTGAATTTCATTTCTTCAAAGCTAAAAACTTTATGCAGTAGATGACTACATCAGTTAAGAAGTTCTTATATAAACTTGAAGTTTATATAAATGAAATTTATATATAAACATCCAGTACTGAAAAGGAGCATATATCACATAAAGCATCAAAGTTGCTGTGAAAATGGAAAATGTACAGAATGTTGACTATTTAAAAGAACTCAACTAATAACATTGTGTTTGCTGTTTATTCCTATATTTTTGAGTTTTAGCCAAATGTTTTCAGGACAAATGCATAAGATCCACAACTTTTAAGATTCTCATACACGTGCACACTCTTAGAAAACATAACACACTTTATACAAGACTTAAAAGGAGCAATTGAGGGATCTGGGGTTATTTAGTCTGAAGAAGAGGAAGCTCGGGGGGACCTTCTCACCCTCTACAACTCCCTGAAAGGAGGTTGAAGAGAGGTGGAAGTTGGCCTCTTCTGCTCAGGTAACAAATGACGGGATGAGAGGAAATGGCCTTAAGTTGTGCCAGGGGAGGTTTAGGTTGGATATTAGGAAAAACTTCTTCACCAAAAGGGTTGTCAAGCATTGGAACAGGCTGCCCAGAGACACGGTAAAATCACCACCCCTGGAGGTATTTAAAAGACACATAGATGCGGCATTTAGGGACATAGTTTAGTGGTGGAGTTGGCAGTGCTGGGTTAATGGTTGCGCTCAATCTAAAAGGTCTTTTCCAACCTAAATAATTCTGTGTTTTTATACTCCATTAGCTGTAATTTTCTACAGTTATATTTCAAGCTATTTTATTTCACTAAATCTTAGTGTTATTACCTTTGAATACATTCACATTTGCAGTGCATTCTTATTATTTAAGTTATAGATCAGGCAAAGAGTAAAGAAGGATGCCTGACACAAATATTATACACAAAAGCCCAAGAGTTATAAAAACCAAATAAACCTAGAGAAGTCATATTTTGAGTCTACTTAGATTATTGTTGTCATGAATTTACAATAGTTTATACTCAATTATTACATCATCATTTCAGGCATATGACTGTGCAGTTTGTTAATACAATTTTCCTGTTAAATGAATACAAAAAAAGAGTGCAAACAAACAACAGTGCAAGCAGAGAACGTTTCTGCACACATACCTGTCCAGAATCCCCAGTGCAGAACTCTGCAATGTCACACTCATTCACTGCATATCGACAGTCATACCCTCGTGGGAAAAACTAGAAAATTAAAAACATAGTTCAGCACTAAGATTACATCTACATAAGCTGCTCCTTTTCCTTCTACCTAAAACACACTTTGAACTTTAATAGGCTGCACGTGACTGCCATGGACAACTGAAAAGAACAATTGATATATGGCAGCAACACTCACAAGACACGATGTATTACAGCAGGGTCCATCACTACAATGAGCTCCGTTAGAAAGAGAGCACTTCTTACAACAGTCTGCATAGCATTCCTGAAGAAAACATTAAGCAAAAAGTTTAGTTTTCCATTTTAAGCAAGTCTTTTCTCTTCACAATCTTTCCAACAACAAACTATTACATACCAGCAGACAAAAGATTCAGTTTAGCACTGATGATCTGAAATTATCAGCTGGAAGAAGCCTTCGCAATACTCAAATACTAAAGGGAAAACAGTGACATACAATGCTATAGCAACATAGAGATTCACATCTTCTGCAGCCTATGCCAAATTCACACTGCTTAGTTAAATTGTATTCAATGCAGGGAAAAAACCCCCAATCTAATTACAGGTGCAATTATATTTAAATACTAGAACTAGGACTCAAATCTAGAGGGCAGATTTTTGCAAAAACATTATTGGAGTATTTCTGTGCTAGAGAAGAAAACAACAGTTTACTTGTTCTGTCTGAACACAGGCACCAATCTCCCAAAATATCAGTAAGGAGTCTCCCACTCCAGGCACGCTATCCAGGAAAAGCAAAGGGGTAAGCACTTCTCCAGTGCAACTCAAAAACTGCTGGGAAACTGCTGTATCTTGTCATTGGTATAACAGGAACTGTGCAGAGGGCACTGTCTTTGCACCCATTGTCATTTAAAAAAATGTTTTAACACAGGCCTTTGGAAACTGATCCCAAACAACAGGCAAAACAAATTCATTTCCATAACCTTTCCCCCTTCCCTTACCAATCATTTAATTTATCTTAATATATTTTGCAAGAAAGACTGTGAAGTAATGCATAACTCTACTTGCCATTCGGAAACCGCAATCACATTCTTCTCCTGCTTCTACATATCCATTTCCACACTCAGTGGCTTCAAAGAGCTGAAAGAAAAAAGCCCCCACCCCAAAGTAAGAATAAAACTTGTGTCAAGTGACTTTCGTGTCACAAACAACCCATTTCTGTGATGCTACACAAATGTGCTGTCCTAGACAACGCACATGCTGTGCCTTGGCAATGGAAAGGCAAACAGCTAAATCACAGGAATACTGATCTCAGAAAGCCATGATAGAGAAACACTACAATAATATTTAAGGGGATGACGTTTGAACTGTTCCAGGGACTCCCAGTTCTCTGATAAATCCTTCAAGAAACCGGTCCACAATATCTGCTCAGGTACCCACACCTGCTCATGCAGTGAGCTACTGTCTATTCCTGTGCAACGTTTGTGCATGAAAATAGTAAATATAAAGAAATACTCCCAACAGGAGGTTCTGTGTGCCTTACTAGTAGGTTATATACAACCACATACAGATAGTACTAAACAGCTAATCCTAGAACCGGATACATACACTACAGATAAATCCTGCAGTTCAGGATGATGCAGATTCTATACTGGTTTCACAGATCATAATTTTAATTAAAGATACTTTTCAGTCTTGTCACAGAAATAATTTTGCAAGAACCTTGTCTGTTTTCAACATAATTCTGCTTTAAAATCACAGAAGAATATCAGGAATCTCCAATTTAATTGGGATATCAGCAACAGAAACATTAACTAGAACATGGTTGAAATGAGAAGTTAAAAGTTAAGTTAAAATGTGAACAGATAAATCAAAGGCTGAAAGATGTGAGTAAACCTTTCTGCATGGGTTAGTGAAAGCAAAGCTATTGAGAATCATCGAGATATGAAACAACACATAATACAATATAAATTATATATAAACTTGTATGGAATTCTTTGGTAGTTTTGGTTGGGGCAGGGGGGAATCATAATAACTAATAAAAAAGAAATAAAACACTTCACTTTTGTTGTATAAACCACATAGGTAATCAGTAGCAGCTACAATTTTGGGTGCCAGAAGCAAAACAATACTGAAGAAATATCCATATGTGCTCTTCTTCACTAGCAATATTGACAAGATTAAAAAAATTAATTTCTCTTTTTTTTCCCCTCTGTAAACTACTGTTTCTACTACACTTTGGTGCAAACAGCAAGATCTCTTACTCTGAAACTGAAATTCATTTCTCTATCAAACAAGAAAATTACAGAACACAAGCAGGCACACACCAATTTCCTGTGGCAATCAGGAACCATCTAATGTTTATATACATGTCAGAGCATAACTCAGGTTATAATTTAAAAAAAAGGCATCATGGTGACCGCTTAACAACTCTGTTTTACTTACCTAAAGATTAAACACAATTTTCTACCTTACCTCCTGACCTCCAAATAACATGATTCTAAACACTGTATGATTATTTTCCCCCCCAAAGTACTTCAAAGCTGTGAAGCACTGGCACAGATCATATATAAAGATAATTCAACCATTTCCCCAGGAGCATTTTCCCCAACATAAATCAGATTTTTATTCTGTAGAGAGTCAAGCTGACAATTTCTTCACATTACTTTGCCTGACAACTACCATTAAAAACTGAAGCTGTGTTTTTCTATTTCCCTACTTACTCCTTTGTGTAAGAATTCTTGCATTCTTATTCTATAAGCAAAGATTGCTACCCTGGGAAAAGATTCAAAACCCCTCGAACAAGCAAAATTTTTTTTAGTTAATTGTGCAAGGTGATGGTCCATCAAAGGGTATAGCACAGTAAATAGAACAGTCTAATAGCCTCATGTGGTATTAAATTCTACAAGGACAGCAAGTTTGACACTATGATTAAATAGAATATTAATACTTTGGATTGCTCTTACTTGGCAAAAAGAGCCACACGGAAAATTTTTATACTGCTCAGCTTTAGAAGGATGTCATGCTATCAGTGTCTTAGAAAAAAATATGACCTTGGTAAGTTTTAGGCAAAAAAAGCAATGGTGCAAGGAAACAACCATGAATTAAAGAGTTTGCTAGATGTACATTTGAAATTAAATTAACTTTGATAACAACCAAAAGTTACTACTGCCTATATGAAATCAGCTATGGATTTCTATTTCCTAATGTGGTAACTGGCATTCTTTTTAACAACCTCAGACACAAAGGCCAACAATTGACTGTAGGTGAAGCATAAACTATGATCTCACTTCTGGATTTATTTTGCACTTCTTCCGGCTTAATAAGTAGTACATTTATGCTGAATGTGATATTTATTGTTATTTGAGTATGAAGAATTATGGAAAACAAGTTGCATTCCTCTCAATATTATTTTTAAATGCTATAGGGATCAACAGTCAGCTAATTACAACCTCAAGAAAATACCCACATAGACATCTGAATAAATTTGAGAACAGATGTATGTCAGTGAAATTATTACATTTTCATTACGATGTGTAGCAGATGTCCTGACTACCAACTTATTTATTACCTTTGTTGGCCTGTTAAAAAGACAGGCACCTCCCCCACGAAGTAAAAATTCTTTGTATTCTGCAATGCTGCACTTGGAGAATTTCCTGGAATGGTATACCCTAAAATGGCAAAGAATTAGGTGAGTAAATGCCTTGAAACACCACCAGCTACTGGAAAGGGGCAAAGGGGTCACAACATTTATTAATACTGTAAATCCCAGTTTCTTACAACCACTGTGTGCAACAGTATGACAGCTCAGTCTTATTCTCAAACAATAAAATCAGAACAAAAGAAAAATTTTAAAACATTTTGCATTTTTATATTTCTACTTTATGAATGTATAGTATTTGTAGCTTTTAAACTTCTTAATAAGGTAACCCCACATTATCATAGTAGTTACTATTCACCCTTACTATTGCATGCATAATCCAGTATCCTCTCAGTTTTGTTTTTAGCACCTACAAGATGCTACAGCAAGAAGTTTCACAGCTTAATATAGACTGGTAGAAGAACAATTTCAACCCATTTTCTTCTGTCGTATTTGCTAATCTCATTTCATGTCTCCCTAGTTCTTAACACTGGAAGAAAGAGTAATCATTTGTTCATGATGTTACAGACTTCTGTCATATTTCCTCAACTCCATCTTTTTCCCAGACTACTAAAAATGTACTTTATTAGTAATTTCTCCTTCAGAAATTGTCTGATGTATTTATTAGTCATATTTGAGATCTGGGAATGAGATTAATTCACACTATTAAAGATTGGGGTAACCATGCCATAAGGAGGTTCTCCATTCCTTTCCTAACAGTTCACTGCTACTGAGCTATTTCCCCATTGAATTATTCCATATAGAAAAACTGTCTTCTGACACTGATGGGAGTTAAGTGAAAAGGCTTTAAAGTGCAGCTAATTATTCACTCATTTCATTAGTCAGTCCTTTTTCAGCTTCTGATTGACCATCCTCTGCTCCTGGCTTTTGTTTACTGTTAACCTTTTCTACAGGAGAGGCTTATTCCATAGCCTCTTCTGATATTTCCATCCAAGACCAATACTTTGATGAGTTCACCATGTGAAGGAAGCCAGTATCTATTTTGATCAATGTCTTACCTCGGATTCCAGAAGCAAATTTATGGAATGATTTTGTGCTGCATTCATACAGTGGTTGACAATTACAAGTCTACAGGGAAGCCACAAAGTAACTCTACTGAAGAACCGATTTCCAAATACCATATGAAGAAACTAAGCTCCTTCCCTCTTATTTGTAACTAATTTTCTCCATGATTTTTGCAATCAAGCTTCCACAGTGAGCAAGATTCTGACAGGAAGTGATTTATAAGACTCAAACCCCTATATTTCAGAAGTTATCCTTTCCTAATCAATTGCTTACAGTATAGAGAGAAGAGTCTTTGGCAGTGAGGGGAGAGGGCAATGAAATTCCTCCCATATATATGTGTTTCCCCCTCAGACTTCACTGACCATGTAGCTAAGGATTGAGTTCCAACTGTCTCTGGTTTTTAATTTATTAGCACTAAAACACATGGATAAAACCCAATGTGTAAATACTTCTGTCATAATGTAAACTATGAACTCATTCCAGAGCCCTCAATTACTGATATTTATGACATACCCTGTTTCCTCCATGATGCAACCACCCCAGGATTCAGTGCAGTCACACTCTTCTCAGACAAGACCAAAATACAACAGAAAAGGAGAGAAGTTATAAATATGCTTACAATAAATATAAAACACTCACTATAAAAATGGAGCTTGACTAATTATACAAAGATCTGATGGTTGCTTGGCTGTACAGACTCTAGCCTCAAAAAGAAAACCAGCCCACTTGAAGACATACTAATACATTAAATAAATGTGATACTTTCAGATTACCTTATCTGCAGGTTCTTAAGACTCAACACAGTTTCAGGCAGTATAGAAAGCTAAAAAAAGTTGGCAAGGTTCTTCCCTACAAGCTCTCAAAACAGGCAGCACAAGGCTGTGTGCAGTACACGTAAGAGTGATGATTTTAAATGTTCACATTTCTTCCTCCCTAAAAATAAAGAATACCCTGAAAGAGGATTATTACTGGACAGGCCAGGCTTTTTCCCTTTGGCATAAAATTATTAACAGTAATATGTGAATCAGCCAATCAAACATTCATTCAAAAAAGCAGTTGAATGAAAATGGATTTACAGTTTACTTACAGCTATAGCATGTAAGTCAACAGTGACCAAATTCATAACATAAAAACAAAGATCAGCACCTTATGGTTGGTAAAACAGAAGCTGCAAACTGCCCATGAAAATGATCTACCAAAGATAGATGTACTGTAGTTACTACTGGAAATCCAGAGTTTCTCCATGGAAAATATTCACAGATTATTTATATGGTTATTTCTACTCTCTCCAGGTCTTTCATTAATCTTTATCTATAAAGGGCACCCAAATAAGGACACTAAGATATCATACCAAAAACTTCTATCTTTCAGTTAAAAATATTCTGATTTCCAAATTGCATGAACTCTGTTTTAATTGTAATCAAAAAACAATTATATAGAAAATACTTTCGCAATTTGCTAGTTTACACAATTCAAAAACAATGCTTTACAAAACAATATTCCTGCACATTGTTTCCTAATTCACAGATTTTTGAAGTGATTCCACAATAAAGTCAGCATTATCATTCACATTTTTAAAGAGGACACAAAGAGAAAAGGTAGCCAAACTACTTACAAAATGCAAGTGAAAAACCAAACAATTCTCTTGAGCCTTGAAAAGGGCTTTGCAGCAGCTTTTGTACCAACACACTACATGTGTTAAGGCCACACAAATCTGGTCTGGCTGTGAAGCAGCAAGGTAACAAGTTGAGCAAATGTCACACTGGACTAGGTTACAACTCCTTACCATTTCTTCAATTTTAAGTCAGGTATTTTTGCATTTTAAGAAGTCAGTGATTGTTCTACTGGATTTACAGATTTCATGATGATAGAAAAGGAGTTATAAATTAAATTAATGGTGTTTTTACCAATATACCTTTGAATACTGGTTATGAATCTAACCTCTCGACATAGGACATCACTGAGGTTATTGCAAAATGTTGCTAAACTGGCAGCTCTTATTCTGCTGAGCTGAACTTTTACTACATGTATTTCCAAAAGCAGCAATTCTTATTCTACCGTTACAGCAATTTTGGCATTTCTTTCAAACACAATAAAGGAAGTGTTTATGTCTTTAGCTAAGGAAGACAAAAGAAGACTCCAGGTACATACTCGGTTTCCTGGCAGCTGGCTCCCATTGTATTCCAAGATTCTGAGCAAGACTTTGTGCTAGTTCCTGTGCCATGGGCAAAGGGAGGCCATACTGCATTCCAAGAGGAGCACAATTATAAAAAAACAAAAACCCATTAGTTACTGCAATGAACACTACACTGGCTCATTCTGGCTTACCACATACCTACTACTTCAATAATTCAATGCAGTCAGTCACAATTCTATGTGCATATAAGAAAAAAAAAACCTCAGTTAAGTACATAACAGATAAAATATTCCTCTCCTAATCTCAGGTAATCTCTCCCCACTGGTTAATTTAAAGAAAGAAGTCTATTTGATATATATGTAATACAGTTCTGTAGTAGTAGGGATTTAACCCATGTAAAAACAGGAGAATTTCATTATAAATTTAACACTGCACTGAGGAAAATAGTAACAATAGTACAAAAATCAATGCACAGGGACAATTTGTTTTCTAATTTCAATGTTAAAAAATTTCAGGAAGAATTACATGTCATTGGTACCTCAGAAAATCAAGTGTCTTAGAGTGATAAGACAAAAAGATACTCACTGCTGTGTTTCAAATACTCCTGTCTAAGATTTTTGGGTCTAAATTTCTGTCAAATATAATACAAGCCAATTCAAGTTCTTTTTAAGAGAATAATGCAGACAGGAGAAATGCTTTCTAAAAAGAAAAGCACTGAGCAGTAGTTTGATGATGATCAAGCAGGCTGGCTGTGAGAATCCTAACTTTTTAATATATAAGTTATCTTTAAAGCCCTGAATACTGAAACATATAAACTCTTGAGATTATAATGTAGAGATTCTACTTTATTTCACTTTAGTCATGAAAAAAAAATTACCTCATTCACTCCTACTCCTCTGGTCACAGAGCAAACCCCTCCAAAGTAACTTAAGCTGCTCCTTTTGTAATGAAATGTCACATTCCTTACAAACAAATAAAAATGAAGAAAATGTAACACATTGACATTGGGCACCAAGAGGTTATTGAAAGACCATACTCTCACACATGCTGTGATAGATTGCATGTACATTCATCTACTTCTAGCATAAAAAGCAACTGCAAGTTTACAAACAGAACACCAGCACTGAAAGTGGTGATTGTATATAAGCTTTGACAAAAATACGATTTTTCTATTGTAGAGTCAGAATCAGTCTTAACCCACAAACAAACCAAGCACAGAAAGCTTGAGTGCCAGACTCCTAAGACAATACAATGATAACACTTCTTTAAAAAGTTAACAATATATTCCAATTTATGATCTGTCAGGAAAGAACTCTGTTCTGAAATGTATCAGCATTGAGAACTTTTTAAAGTATGATCTTAATCCAAACCAATTTAAGTTCTAGTTTCAACTCCAAATGAAAAGACTGAGAAGTATACCTAAAGGGAAAGTAATTTAATACTGCTCTTTAACCCTGCCTCCTTTCTTTTATTGTTAATAAGCCCCAAATAATTTAGTAAAGTAATCTGGAAGATCTAAATCATTCAATGAAATGCCTATAAATTACCATGAATGATACCTATTTTAACTTCAGAGTCATAATAATAAACCTACACAGCCTACAGTGACCCTGCATAATGTATAAATGACCTAATCTTTGAAAATTAATGTTTGGAGTTTTTTTTAAATGACAGGATACTCCATAGAGGTATGTATTTATTTTTCAGAACACTCTAACACCCATCAGAACTTTCAGACTGCAGCTTAACTAAACACTTAGAGCCAGAGGCTTCACAACAGACAGGACTGTAGTAAGGGCTGAGCCTGACAGGCACTTCCGGAAATGGTCTAGTTCATCTTCCCCAGCTGCAAGGAGGCTCAGCTGGAGCATGTCATGTTCCATTGGCTTTGGAAAATCTCCAAGCATGGGCACTCCATAGCCTCTCTGTGCAGCCTGCTCCAGCACCTGACCACCTTCGCAGTGAAAGGGGTTTTTCTCCCTATGTTTAAATGGAATTTCCTGTATTTCAGGTTGGATTTGGTGCCTTTCACCATGGCAAACTCTTCAGCAGGTGACACGAAACATGCATGGAAGTCACTAAGAGCGCATGTCAGCAGCACTTTCCCTATATTATGAAGAACACAATCAGCGTTGTATTGCGATGACCGTATTAAGGAAATTTGGAGGAAATTCTTCATCCCCTATTTCTATCTTCTTCTGCAGAAGACGAACTAGAGGAGAATCCCATGGAAGACATTAGTTATTCCATGCTCACAGTATGTCATTCTGCTGGGAGATGGCTTAAGACCTTTATGCTGCACAGGGGAACACATTTCCTCCTCTTTGCTTACAATGCCATGAAGTAAAATACTACTTGCTCAAGGCTAAAGTCGTGCCTAGTGATGCAAGTGGAATTTCCCCTCAAAATGCATTGTGTCTCAGAACAATTCATTACAGCTCTAAAGGAGAAGACCTTCCACTAACAAATTATCACTGCAGCTACATGTGTGAATAAATATACTAACTAGAACGCTCTTGTGGCAACACATAATCCTGTCAGCTCTGCCCTCTCCTGATCATAACTGGAAAAGCAGTACATTGCACACCTGATCAGCAAAGCTAAGTCCTTAAGCGTTCATCAAAAGACACTTCAAATGTGGCACTGTCTCCAGGTTGCAAAAACATTCAAGTATCATTATAGATATATATATATCAACATGACCATGGTATATACTACACCTATTAAAAACAGGTGCTAAATATGGATTAAGCTTCCTAAGGAAGGCAGATGTTGATTTGATGCAGAGAATACCAATCCAAAAAGTATGAAGGAAGAGACAAGTAGACAAAAGCAGTGGACAGGAATAACATTCTAAGCCATTGCAAAGGATACATACGAGAGCAGATGCACAGCATCAGCGTGCTGCTTGATGTAGTGCTGCCGATACTTGGAGAAATCGTGGAGCATCTGCAGAGGGTCAGGGTGAATATTAATGCGATCTCTGTCTGTCCAAGTTTCCACAGCAACGAGAACCACCCTGGTGTTCAGCTGTTCCTTGTATATCTGAGGGCAGAGACAGGACAGGCACAGGAGTAGAACACTGGGTCAAACATGCACAGTTAGCCAGTAAGAGTAAAGCGGAAGGACAAGAGGGATAAAGCAGGAGGAAAACATGGGGAAACAGTTAGCTGGTAATGCCTTGCATTTCCTAAAAGCTAATATTCTCATCAACTTAAATTTTATGTTTTAGAAGAAAAAAAAACAACTCTTGCTGCTCTTTTGTTTCTGAGCCACTCCATTTTCTTTAAAATTCTCATGGCAAATAACTTTGCCACTGAGTTTTGCAGAAAACCTGTACAAAAATCAGCAAAGAAGAAATGTAAAGGTACACTGGGTGATCGCAAAGAAAAAGAAAAGACTGATCTCAAAGACAAAGAGTAGTCGAAGACAATTTTTAAGTTGAGATTAAATAATTTCTCAGTTTTCCAATAAATCCAAAATTTAATTAAGGCTTGATTTCCATGTATATTGTATGATCACTTGACTCAACTCAAGCAATGTGAAAATGAAGTAAAAATATTGATTTTTTCTATAAATTTTGATGTTACTGTAGCAATAGACAAGGAAACAACAATCAGGAATTATTAATAACAAAAGTTTTAAAATACGCATTTTAACATTGTACATGATACTTGATTCTGACATAAAATTGTGGCTGACTTTAGGTTCAGTTCAAAAAATGTCAAATTTTATTAACTAAGGTTATGCAGAACTTGCAGATCTACAAAAGAGGCATTCCTTATTCACCCTGACCAGAAACCCAGTTTTGTATCAGGGCAGCATTATCCTTATTAAAAAGTCAGTGTATAAGATTCAGCTTAGAAAAAAAAAGACAAATATAAAAACAAGAGATAGCAACCAGCTAAGCTCAGTTTTGTCCAAGATCTTTGAAGGAAAAGAGAATTAGCATGCTTCAATCTGAGGGAGACAGGCTGAGAATACACACAGAAAATGGTTTATGACATGAGAAAAACCAGTAAAATTAAACCACCTGAAATGACATAGGGGTGGATCAATGAAGACTTTACTTCTATTTGCTGAGAGGAAAACTGTATTTCCTGAAGGAAACAGCAACAAAAGAATGGAAGAGGGGGCAGAGAACCTGAATGCCTCTGAAAGCCAATATCCTTTTCCCAACAATAAATCAGTAAGAAATACAGCCCACACCCTATGGACACAAGGGAATAACAAGGCAGAAAGCCCTGCTCCTTTTCGTGCTTTATTTAAAGAAAAAGCCATTAAGATGTCATTTTTGTAAGATCTCTATGAAGGGACTGAATTCTACACAAGAACAAAGCTCAATGTTTCTGCATACACACAGAAAAAAATGGAAAAACCAGACATAACAGAGAAAGAAAAGACAGATGAAATAACTTCTGTTAAAATGCAGAAGAAAGACAAAGAAATAATGATCAGATGATAAAAAATAAAGATGCCACCTTTTCTTTGGGAATGTCCAATATAAATTGCAGAAATACTACAATTATTTACATTTTTATCTGCTCTAGTAACTTTTCTTTAGGCTACTGGCATTTTCAGATCATTACAGAAAAATATTCCAAAACACTTCTGGTATTTCATGTATTATAAATATATTCACTTAAATTTTCAATATACATCCAGTACACTTCATATGTAAGAACAAGTACTGCATTGTTTGCTCTGAGCCAAACAAACTGTTGACAATGTTCTGCACTGAATCATATCACACAGTTCCACAGGTATCAATAATGTCACATGGAAAAGGGACTCAGAGTCAGCATTTGGTAGCCTTTGTATTCATCACTACTAGAGAATCTATCCTGTTTTCACTATAGACAGAGCTCTGAAATGTGTGTGATCATTATATGTATATCAAAAAGAGAAAAAAAAAATTAATTTTACCACAAATATTACTTTTAGTTTACATGTGGTATGTAAATTGTTTTAAATTTAGTCACAGATACAAGAATGGTATCTGTGTCACTTCCACCCATTTATAATGTACTACAGTGGCATTTTGTTTGTTTTTAAGCTACAAATAAAGGTTTATAAAGCAGAATTTTTTACTCACACTCACTTTTTCTCCCAAAAGATATTTGTATCCTTTGTGAGCTATACTTTCAGGTTCAATCACTTGTGGTTAGATTTGTTTCACAAATCTAAATTTGATTAAATCTCATTCTTAATTGGCAACAGATACTGAAATCACCCCTGCCAACAGCAAACGCTGACTGTTGCAAGCTTTAAGAAAAATGCCACAGATAATCTGGTAGTTTCTTATACATTCACGCCAGGCAATTCTTCTGCAGAGGAACAAGAAATGCACTTTAAAGTGTAATTGAAATTTGGTATCTGAGAATGATAACATTTTTAATACAGTGCTAAAGTAAAAGTCAGTGAATCAATTTTCAGAAGAAACATTGATACTTACAGCATCTACAAGGTTTACCACAGACTTTGCAAAATTGTTTGTGTATGCAGTTGAAGAACGGTGCCTTTTGAACTAAAAGGAGAGAAAGTAGAACACAGTGAGAACTTAAATATTTATTACTAATTCTTTATTTTTACAGCATAAAAGGAAAACTAATATTTTAAGAAAGAGTAAGAGAAAAACTCAAAAAACTTTCCAGATCACAGCCTCTATCTCATATTCAAGAATCCCTGGAAAATAAAGGAAGCCGTGTATGTTAGGCAGCCTTTCCCAACTGTAAAAGGAGCATTTAACCACAAAAAATACCTTGTTTAGAATCAGAGTTCAAATGTTTGAGACAAAATTACAGGTAAACATGAACATAAACATGAGCTCAAAATTGAGAGGATGCTGTACCCATTAAAGCTGCCTAACCTGATGGGTTACATATCAGACTGTAGTAAGCACATTCCACCACTTTAATTCTAAGACATGAAGATGAAGCATTTACCACTTGTCCTGTGCACAGCTCTTTGCAAAGGCATCCTCTTCTGCAACAGCACAATACTTTTATGACATGTAGCAGTAGTTATACCAAAAGGCAAAATGGAAGAGGGAGTGCATGGTAAAAGCAAATACGTGTTTGAATGTGAAAAGTGTTAAGCTGAATATCTTAAATTCTAACTTCAATTTTTTTCTATTTTTATAGACTTAAATGACTGTATTACAAGTTTTGCTTCATAATATCTGTGCATGTCATTACAATGGTTTCATGTCTTTCCTCATTCTGCCTCACAAGCCCCTTCTGTTCCAAGTCAAATTTTTTAAAGATGCAGCTATGGTATCTGAACAGGAATCCATATGACCTTCAAGAAATTGTAAAATTATAAACCAAGATTACATTACACAGTACGATTTGCAGATAGGAAAAACAGGTCTTCAAAATTTCACAGAAAATGAATGTGAAATTACTTGGAACAGGGAAAAAAAGCCTCTTTCAAAAAACTCTTCCTAATTTCAACTAGTGGTTAAAAGCAACAAGTCTCATTGCCTCACAGTGTTCCATGAAAGTGTCAGTTATTCTCTCTATGAAACACAGTACTTAAAAAGAGGCTTTGGAACAAGTGGGCCTGACTCTTCTCTGTGCAATTGAGTAGCTGCTCTCAGTAACGGTGCTAGTAGGTGCCTAGGATGTACACTGAGAGGAGCATTATAACACGAGACTGATCCCCAGAGAACAATGACAGCGGGGAAGGGGGAAAGGGTGACTTTGCTTTTTGTTTTGAGCCAATCCCAAACCTTTCCACTTCTGGAAAGGTAAAATAATATGCTTTGGAAAATGTTCTTGGTTTTCAAGAAAGTATTAAAATGCTAAAATCAATAGCAATATACCACATAATGTGGTTAAACACAGATCCTAAAAGAAATTAATCTAAACCAGTAAAAATTGCAACAGCCTAATTAAATACGTTGAGATCTCTTTATTGCTAGAGGAAAGGAGATGTTGTGAAAATACACAGTATTAACCATTTAACACAATGATCACAGAGGTTTAAGATACTTCTTCCAACAAAGACCTTTGCTGCAGGGGAAACCTGCCCTCTTCTGGTAAGCAGAAAACCTTGGAAGTATTAAGCTCCTGGACTGGCAGGCCGAGACTCCGAACTGTGAACACTTCCGTAAGCATATCTGCTTTATTCTTTGAAAAGAATTATTATCTGCTTCTAAGTCACTGATAACTATGAAGCAAAAAATCTTGTGCTCTGAAGTTCTAACAAATAATGCATGAGAGGAGACAACAGTTAGTGTCTGTAACAGGTGTAGAGAACACCTTTAAGCACATCTGTAATACAAGAGGCCAGGGGAAAGAGACAGACATAGGAATATTTTCTCTTCATAAGAAACACCAACCACAGACATCAAACAAGACAACAAAATGGCCATAACTTCAGTTACTGTGTTAAACAACTAACATCTGAACACTCTTGCAGCAGTTCCCTACCAGGTGGCTTTGCAAATGAAAAGCTCAAGAAATTTCTGTCCTACATTTTCCACCCATTCAAATTCCCTTCACAGTGCTAAATTAACACAGATAAAATATAGGTTATTTTTGCCCAGACTCCTTCTATGAATTATTGGACAGGTGAGGGGAGGGTACATTATCTGTCTATTCAGCACTGGAAAAAAGTATGAATTACTGCATCCTGTTCTGATATCTTCTGTATCTTGCTCTTAAATATCATCCTTCAGTGCTGACAAAAGAGCCCACAACTCCATAAAGCACTGGGAAACTTGCAGCAGGGTGAGAGACATAAAAAGCTCTTTACTTGCAAATAAAATAAGTGAAAACTATTGTATCAGGAGAATTTGATTTGGGGGGGGAAAAAAAAAATCTTGCTTACAACAAATGTCACTTAGTCTGACTTTTCCAGTCATCCCTCAAGACAAAACCAAAAAGGGGAAAAAATTGGGCTATCCTACCCCCACCCATTGTGGATGTTTTTAAATGACAAACACTTTCTGAATCAAACAAACAACTTACCTTGCACTTCATTATGAATCCTGTTTATAAGTATGGAATAGCCAGGGAAGAACAATCAGAGTTTTGTCTATATGTTTTGCTGCATTAAAATTTAAATTAGTAAAACGAAACTCAAAGTAACAAATTCTGACCTCTTTCCATATAACTTCAAAGATAGGATGTAATTTTAGAACATTTAGTGTGCTTGTTCTGGACATAAATGTTCTGCTGCTTTGCTTTGTTGGTTACGGGCATAATAATTTATCCATATGATACCAAAGTGTTCCAGATTCATTTTGAATATATAATCGCCACAGAAAATCTTAGGTAACATTAAGCTTCATTAGGTATTATGGCCTACAGTGTGTCTTACGGTACAAATGTTAATAGCTGCTGATAAATGAAATCCTGGGCCCAAAAGTAGCTGATGCAGCACAGCGCTGTACATCAGCCTACAAACTGTCACCAAAAGGAAGACCACTGCTGAATTGAGATACTTACCATTTTATGGTCATTGACTATCATGAGCTCCAGATACTTCATTTCTTCAAAGACACTTCGAGATAACTGATGAATTAAAGAAACAGTTTGAGAAATCATAAAGATGTAGTTGATTTTCAAAAATAACTCCAGCTGATTTTTATTATATATACATATTAAAAATATATTGTGTAAGGTATGTAAACTGGTAAACAACTGGGTGAGAAATGCAAGTAGGGTAAAGAATCATAGCCCCAGTCACTTAGGCTGAGAATCTGAGCCACATCATAAAGAATGGGGTCTGTTCTTTTTGGTTCAGTGCAGACACCACCACTTCTTCCCTCCTCCTTTCATTGTGTACTACTCACCACACATTTAATGAGGAAGGAGGTTACTAAAAACATATGCACCTTCAAAAATATGGTGTGGATTGTGCAACTCAGTGAAGAAATACAGATTAATCTTCTTTAACTGAATTATTCCCCTAACTCATACATATGCATGTGAAGATCATGAGGACTGCCCACCTATGTTCTCTCAGTAACCCAGTTCTGGGTGTCCTCATTTGGATTTTTGATTTAATCATGCTACTTAATGAGCCAAGTGACAATAAAGTCAGATACCTATGAAGTAGCAAGAGTTCATTCAAAATTATTCTTTATTCTCAAGCAGACAAAAACTTAAAATTCTGAAGTCATTTTTACTACTAAATTTCAATTTAATTGATGCATAACATTGCTGTCACCCTAGAAAGTTTATCAACTTTCTTCCAAATACTCTATTTTTGAAGAAAATCTTTTGTCATTTGATAATTTTATTGTGACAATATTAAGCTTCTAACAATACTTGTTTCCTAAAGCCTATGTTCTCTTGACATTAAAAAAATACAGAAATTAGTGAGTTTGGTTTTATAAATGGTCTTAACTCAGGGTCACACTTCTACTTACTGCTCTCTTTCTTCTCCTTCTCCTCAGCCACTGCAGTTCAGACAGAAAGGGCCATTCAGAACTAGAGTCAGTCTCTGTAAAAATTACAATTTAAGAATTTAATGGCATTATTTTAAACTACTTATGTACATTGTCTAAACCAAAAGTAGATTAAGGTCAACAAAATTAGAACCATCCTCGCTATTCAAAAGCTCATTTTTTAAAATACATATAATATATCAAAACTCAAGTAATTCAGAAATCTTTAAGCCTGCAAGGAGAGGTGAAGAAATTGCAACCTGGGCTTAGAATATACGTCTTCTTCCATCTCGTTGCCTCCATAACGTTAATATCACTGATTAAATTCAGTGATTTTCAGAGGAAAGCTAAATACAGGTCTGTGGTTGAAAATCTTACAGCTGCTTTTTGAAAAATCGAAATTCCATTGCAATAATTGTGAAAAAAGTCAGGTTATTATCTATTTTTCAAGATTTTCTAAATAATCAGCAATTTTATAAACACTGCTAGCCTAATATTCAAATTTTCCAAGTTATATATACAATTCTTTTCAATATTGAAAAACTCATAACATAAGCAAAAACATACCAAGGTCCCGCAACTGCTTGGAGGCTTGTGTTCCGTAAGTTCTTTGGATGACATGTGGCCTACTTTTACTTTCCTGGTGAGAAAAATGTGAAATTTTCTTCTAATTAATAACATCAAGTGAAAAATGTGGCACTTCTTTCAGTGTTTATAATTTATATTAACTTTTCTATAAAATGCAAGCAACTATAGTACCAATTTGGGATAGTACTAATTTGAAGCAATCTATTTGCAATCCTCAGCAAATCACAGAGCCTCTCTGCTTCAGCAAATTGACCAGTCTACAAAACTGAAGTGTCACAGATGTCTTTGAGACTACCTTAAAAAAGTCCTTTAAAAGCCTTAGTGTTGGAGAACATAGATCACTTATTCCAATAAATCATATTAGAAAGTCTATATCTAGTTGAAATCTTCCTCCCACAGATGAAAAGCAACTGTTACTATTTATGAAAAAAATCCTATCTAATTGCAGCAAATTGCAAGAAACCAATCAACATACCATCCTTAAGAGGATTATTTCACCCTGTTTTATTGGTGTATTCCACACTTAAAAAGGACAAGATTTTTAATGCGTATTTCCTTTAGAAGTCTGACATATCCAAGTTATCACATTTGAGTACCTACTCTAGGAAACAACTCTTTTCTTTTGTAACACCTCCTCTGCAGAGCCTGCCAAAACAAGTGATTCTTTTCAAAGGGTAGGATGCTACTGTTCTGTAACTTCCATAAGAAATACATAGCACACTGAAGGACAATACTGCATATATTTGCTAGATTTTGGGGGGAAGGAGAGGGAGTTTTACACAGTATCTACTATAGTTAAGATTAATCAAGCTGATTAAAGCATATGCTGAAGGCTGTGTTCAAGATATTTATCTCACATATTGCTATCAAAAAATGAGCTCCTGAAAGCTCTCTGTAGCTGTATTGTTTTCAGTAGTTTTGAGAAAACTAGGCATCTCATCTGTTTTATCATTTAGATTTCAACTTGAAACCTTGAGTTGGCAAATGGTATCTCACTTTTATAACCAGAGCTTTCGCTCTACTTAGAATTTTTACTGAAATACCACTCAGAGAGACATCTTGGTTTCCTTTGTTCACCCAAGCAAGAAAACAGTTTAGTCAAGATTTCCTCTTCCTACTGTATGGATACCCTTGTATAAATATAGTCTCCATGAATTTACTCAGTCTGTGTTGTCAGTTTTTAGAATTACAACCTTTATGAACATGTGCTACATCAAACATAGACACACGGCATGTACTGTTGTTCCTGGGGAGACTTGATTCTTTTGGATGTAATATTTTGCCATGTCTCTGAATTTTCATTTGTAGTCCAATAATTGACTGTCCAAATGATACTAAGTCCTCTGAATGTTGATCAAGTTTCTTTTACAGTATCAGCCAGTGATTTTGCAGGTCTTTATTCAGACTCTAATTTCAGCTTTACAGTCATTAAAACGTATTGGTTCTCCAGCATTAATTATTTGTCACATCCTGTATAAATACTCTCATATACATACTAGAGCGAGATAAGCTTGAGAACTGTGGCACAGCATCTGCAATATATCCTACAGACCAAGCAGGACACAAACCTTAAGAATTCTGTCTCAAGGTTGCAAAATCATTTCACTGAAAATCACTCAAATATGTGAATCATTCAGAAGTTAGAAGTATACCTAGCTTTACTACTGTCTGTGAAATTGTGTCGGCTGTATCAACAGCTAAAGTTTTAGAAATGGTTGCACACATAAAACATGAAATAAAAAAATAATAATAGCAAAATACTTGCATAAATGTAGTACTACATGCTGATCCAGCATAATCTTATATTTGAATATGCTGGATCACAATCATTTAAGCTATATAATGACCACTGACTTAAGACACACAAAGTGTAAGATACCCAGATGTATTTATCTACTTAATTAAACTTTTTGTGGAATCATGGCAGGGCAAGAGCAATCTGATACAACTATTTAGGCAGGAATGTATAAATGAGTTCCAAAGATCCCTTTAATGAATTTATAAACACTTTAGTTCAAGTACTAGAGCAACTTGATAAACACTTTTTGACAGGCCATAACCATGTGCTATGGAAAGTTTTATTTGTCTGCTCCCAGCATCTAAATGATCAACAGCAAGTACGAAACAAAAGATTAAAGAAAAGCAGAGAAAAATTGTAGGTAAATCATAATTATATATTTACTACCTTAAACAAATTCAAATCAAGTGTTTTAAAATACTTCTCATTTTCATATGAATGCATTAGACATATCACTCATTGATTTATTCTAATACTTTTATTTGCTATTCCTTGAGCACTCCCCCAAACCAAATAAATTAGACAAAAAATAAACTTACTGCAGTGTGGGTCAGATCCATCGGTTCTATCAAGTACAGATAAGTACTATCTTCAAACATGCCACTAGACCATTGAGAAAAAGAAGTGATATTTAGGATTACAAGGCAATCAGTTTGACTCCAGCATATGAATTTTGATAAGACAAAACCAAACTTAGGGCTGAAAAACTGAGCAATATTAAATATATATTCATTACTACCACTTGTAGCTAAAGCCAAGATTGGGGGATTTTTAAGATATCTGGCACATTTTAATGGACTAACACTAAATGTAATGGCAATGCAATGATAAAGTACCAAAAGGAGTAAAGATTTGACCTTGGAAAAAGGAAGTCCTAAGACATGCCCCAAGCATACAAAATACAATCAACAGCTGAGATGCACGTAGCAGTTCCTAATGCTAATTTCTTGCATTTTTTCCTTGTACAATCTAACAAAAAGATCCATTTTTCTATGACAGCATCATACATGAATACTGAGCATGCAAACTGCTGAACTATAATTCTTGTTTAACCTTTACCATAATAAGTCATCTGGGGAAATATTTACTTGTACTTACTATATTCAAAGGTTTTGTGAGACAGAATCAAAACACGATTTCCAATGACACTAAGAAAAATTGCTAGCAGTTTGGCATAGCTGGTACTGGCATTTCAAAACATCAAAAAATCTTTGAGCCTGTAGTGTTTCAGTTCCTCCCATATTAAGAGATAATATTCAAGAATAATAATTAGTTATAGCCTTGTTTAAAAAATGAGAACATGCACTTACTGAAGTCCATTACAAGTTGAAAGAGCAACTTTGGAACCCTTGACACCTCTGATATTTCCATGGTAGTAACAATGCTCTCCCCCCTAATAATTTTTAAAAACAAACAATCACACACACAAAATTATCCTGATTTAATGTATGTTGCTTAAAAGCAATGCAAAAAAAAAAAAATCTAACAGTTACAATACACATTTACCTCATTTAAGTAGTTTTCTTTACTGTCTATCAGCAATAAGCTTGGATAAACTAAAAATAAAAAGTATTCTCAAAAAATTTTATTAAAAACCCTGAAGTGTGGTTGTCTCTCACCCGTTGTTTGGAAAACCTACTGTTCATCATAAAAATATTTTTAATTCTTGTGTCATGTCATCTGAACTCCAACATGCATATCGAACCCATTCTTTATGCAATTATTATAACTCAAGAAGGTACAAAAATTGTAAACGCTTTTAATCTATGACAGCATTATTTCCATTTTGCATCTTATTTAATGAGTTATTCAAATTCTGATTTAAATTCCTTACAGGTTATTGTGTATAATTAAATCAAAATACTACACAGAAAGCAATCACTATGTGTTTACCCTTCCATCAGTGAGAATGCATAAAACACGCTTTTTAACAGCTAAATATGATTATCTTTCTCACACAAAGCTTTTCAAGGTTTTTTTTTCTTTAAAGATGATCGTCTGAGTAAAAAATTGCTGTTTGTTCTTCAGTCATTTTTGTAATTAACTACCTCTTTCTAGAAAATAAAGTACTTTTCATTGAGATCTCACTTCTTTAGATCCACATCAGGAAACAAAACAACCTTAGGCCTAAAAAGTATTACAGGACAATGCAGAAGACCAGGATATAGTCCTTATTTAACCTCCGACACAATTTATGTGGGGTTTTCGGCATTTTTTATTACCTAGAATGAAGCCTTTTACAGATTAACGTGACCTCAGGAGCTCCATTATTGCTTTTAAATAAAACAATTCAGAAAATATCCCCTAGGAAGTTTGGATCAAGTTACTGCAGCATGCAAAGGTAGCCCAATTGCTGAGTCTGAAGTTCTAATATAATTTTCCAGTCAGATTCATGATTCAGCAACCGCAGTGCTCAGTGCTAGTGCTGCAGCTGACAATTGCATGAGCTTGTCTAAATGCCAGAGGGAATTGTTTTCTTGCATCATTTACCATTTTTGCCTATTATGCAGAATACTGAGTCTTAATGAAACAACTTCCTTTGTATGTAACATGAAACTATTTTGCGTCTTCAGTGGAAGAAAATAAAACAGCACATTTCAGTAATTACACAGCAGGGTAATTGTTTAATTCTACCCTAATCTGCCATGTATTATTTTATTTGAGATTCTCTATAGCAAGGGCAAAATAATAAACCAGACTTCTAATACTCGGGCAAACAACAGTCCAGATTTTCTGAAGACATAAATACAACTGGAATGCTTGCTTGCCTGCACTCTAAATACAGATATAATTCACATGTAATAAGTTTTCAAGAAATATTCTGGCATTTCTACCATATATGAAAAATGTAATTCCCTGAAAATGGAATTTATAACCTTCCTAGGAACCTTCCAGTCCTCATTTTGTTACTACAAACAAACGAAAAGACTGATCTTGTTCCCTTAGGGCTGAACTACCTTGCAGAACTTCAGTCTGTCTTTGGATCAATAGCCTATGGCACTGAAATCAATTTGGGAGCTAGTCTGACAAAAAAAATCAACTGGATGTCTAGCAATATGCTGATTTTGTAATAACTCCAGAGGTTAAAGTTTCAGTTAAATCTTTCTTTTTCTGTTTCACAACTGTATAATTCTTGCAAAAAAAAGTCACTGCAAGATTTTTGCGTTTGTTCAAATGTCTCACGTTACCATTATTTTTTCTCCTTGCACTTTGTGCTAAGGACACATAAATAATTAATTAAGACTAATCTGATCATGACTTCAACCCCTCCACCTCCTATATTTTACAAGATGTAATTGTTCTGGCAGTAATGGATCTTCACTACTACCACCTACAAATGCCTACTCCTCACCCCAAAACACAGCTTCCCTTTCTTGTACAATTCCTCTTGTATTACTGAGATATCTGTACAAGATGAGCTCACAGTTACCGTCTATGTGCGGAAAAACACTTCTGATGTTTTTAAGTCTTGCAAAACAATTTTTCTCTTTTTTTTTTTTTAAACATTTTATTGGCATTGTTCCCTCAGAAAGACAATTTAAGAACACAATACCTTAGAAAATTTTGGTTTTCCATCTTCATAGTGAATCTCCACATAATTGGAAGATAACAAGTCACTGTTAAAGAAAGGATAAATAATGATGACAAAAATCTGAGTACTCTTTCTACTGTTATGAGTAAGTTTGGGGGTTTTTGTTAGCATTTTCAAACCATTTTTATTTTCCTTGTACATTAGTTAAAAAAAAATCAAGCAGTAAATGGTTTGATGGTACACTGGAAGTCAAAGTGGGATACAGAAACGGAAATTTAATTCTGCAATCTAATCCCTTGTATTTTAGCTTTACAAATAGATTACCAGCCTTCTAAATATGCAAAAAAAAATATACCCCATGGCTTTAGAACTTTGCTTGCTGACAGTAAACGTATGTTTAGTTCATCACCATTTTCAAATCAGTTTTACATTTTATCTAAAAGTGTAAATATGTAAGGCTGAACAAATAACTATACCATTGTTATGAAGACAAGAGTGTATAATCACGTTCACAAACTGCAAATACTCATTTTTTTTTTCCAAAAGCAGTCATGTGCCTTAAAAGAAAGCACACAAAGCACAACTGAAAACACACTCCGTACTACTCCTTTTCTTCCTTTCACTTTTTGTTTTCAGATACATTTCTTATTCTTATTTTCTTCCTAACTCTGGCAAGAAAAATTCCTGAAGCATAAAAATTTTCCATAAGGCGTGATTTACAGTTCAGATTTTTTTTTAAAAATTTAGCTTAGCCAGCCTGTACACATCCTGCAATAACCTCAATGCCCCATTCACATCTCACCCCATTACAATGAGGACTGCAACACAGTGCCCAGGGAGAGCAAAGCAATTCAAAATGTTAACTGGCACCACCAAATATGCAAGATAAGCATTTTACTTAATATCATCCAGAATTCTTAGCATTTCTGAAGCCTCTAATGTACCCTTTCAACTAAAAAAAAAAAAACAACCTATATATACACACACACACATATATATATATATCTCATTAAACGGCTAAGGTCTGATACTGGTACATATATCAAAACAAAAATATCATTGCTACAAATAAAAAACATTGTTATGGAAGTCTGGTGTGGCAAAACAGCTCTGATGGGTATTCATGACTAACAACAACCTATGATAACGGGTATCTCAAATTCAGATTAGGCTATTAGCAATCCTGATAACACTTTAACTCTGGGACTCCTGGCTCATAAAATCAATTCTACATGCCACGTTTATCAGGCACTGCACTCGTTAGAGAGCATCCTGCACAAGTCAATTACCAGTGGTTCTCTTAGAAGTCCTTTTTCACAAAACTGAGACAGCACACTGTGGGCACTCTGCGCCTACAAAACCAATGCTAATAGCCCTGAATAATTACTGAATTGCTCTAATAATTTGCCTTAAACATCATTTTGAAGGCAATATTAAAAAAATATATTTTTTAAGTGCAGATTTAAAAATAAATTCAGTTGTATAAAATAATTTTAACTTTCTCTATTTGTTTCATAGTAAGCTATAAACTTCCTGCAAAAAATACAAATGCTGCATAAATAGTGTAAGTGCTTGACTACAATGCAAATATTCACTTCTTCAATGTGTCAAGATTTGAAGCTTCTAAAAAGGCATACATATACAAAACAAACTTCGAAGTGTTGATAATATCCTTTTATTCTTTGCATTTTTCATCCTTGTTATGAAGCATAAAGTCTACTTTTCTCAGTACTTGATGGGAACGGTACAGACAAAGCTACAGGTAACTGACATAAGTAAGAAAATTGAAAACAGTAATTACAATACAAGTATTAAAAAAAATCACTGAGAATTATTAAACACAGGAACTGTGCTCGACATGATAGGGCCCTGGCCAGATTCCAGCTTTTACAGACACTTCTGCTTCAATTCATAGAGACCATTCGGTTTCCTCAAACTAATTCCTGGATCAGCACTTATCTACCTGTTTCCAAATCAAGCTCACACTTTCACACTTTCTTTTTTGCCCTCTTCTAGTAACTTTATATGACTGCTCTCAGAACTTCTTTCTATGGTATCTAGAGCTTTTTGCATCTCATAAGACTTGCAGTAAGTGATTTCCCACTGCATGTACTGGCCCACAACTAACTGTAGTTTAATGACACCATTCCTCTCAGATTTATCCTATTTTGTGTGACATAAGAGCTGCTCAAAATTTCTTTAGTCTACCCTTTGCAGAATCCTTCCAGAGTTTAGTATTATTTTCCTGGATTTTGGTTGAGCTTCTGTTGTAACCCAGTTGGTTCCCTCATCTGCCAACCTTTTTGATTCTTTAGCTTCTCATTACAACCAACTGCCAAGGAATTCCCAATTTGGGTAGTGTCCAAATACAGTGTCACATATGATAGGATATCTAACATGGAATACTTATAATGGAAAACTCCTGTATGTATATACACATATATTACAAGTACAAAGCAAGGATGCAGACAGAGTTTTCCAGTGGACGCTACACTTTTCTCATTACTGACTTTCCAGCATGTATTGGGTCTGTGTGGCAAGGTTTTGGTAGTAGGGGGGCTATAGGAGTGACTCTCTGAGAAGCTGCTAGGAGCTTCCCCCATGTCCAACAGAACCGGTGCCAGCCAGCCCCAAGATGGACCTTTGGGATCTGCAGGATATAAGGCACATCAATGATATTCTCCATGCTGAACAAATTCCCTCCAAAGAAAATTAAGGCCTGCTGTTCATGCTATACTTCCCAAATGCCGCTATAAACATACTATAAACAAAATGCACCTTTAATTTGTGAAGCACACTTTTGCCAAATGTAACACAGTACTCATCACCTAGAAGGTGGAGTAGAAAATCTTCTATAAGACTTTTGGATTTCACTAAATTGTTTCTCATGCTAGGCTGGAACAAAGTGTTTATCACTAGTTTCTGGTCATTATTATATTTTTAAGCTTGCCACACAATCACCAAGGTTATGCAAGGGCATTTTTCTCTTAACATTTCCCTCAGGACAGCAAGAGTTTTGAACATTCCATTGAAAAAAAAATCAGTCAGCTACTTCTTAAACTGTATGCCTCTACCTTGGCAAGTACTTGATTTTTGTCAGCTACCTTGCATCACTTTTTCTTATTTCAAGTATTTGCCTAAACGAGGAAACATTCAAAAGAACACCTTGCTTGCAATCACATTCAGAAACTCCTCAATGTATACTGCTAATCTGAGAGAACATTGATTTTATTCAGGGAAAGAGGGGGAAATGGGAGAGGAACAGTATGTTTGCAGGTTTTTTCCAACACAGCTTTGCTAGTACACACAACCAGTTGTTTCTATAACAAATCTAAACTGAGTCCTGTTCTCTATATCCATATCAAAATCAGTACAAACACATCTGTAACTGTGCTTATAAATGTTTAGTAGAGAAATGTGATATTGCAGAGAGTAGTCGAGGACTGAAAAATTCAACAAAAATGTTCCACTACTGCCACAAAAAAGATAGGAAGGGTAAGGAAGTTTGTTCTATTTTTTGCCAAAACTCTGGGAATAACTACAGCTGTAAAAATACACATAAAACTGCTACTGCAAATTTCCCCTACCAAAATTTTTACCTGTTATTAATGCTGACAAAGGACACAAGAAATTATTAAAGAAAAACGAAAAAAAAAAATAATGCTTAACCAAAATAACTTTCAAACATTTTTCCCTACACAAAAGACATACACAGCAGAGCACTGTAACTTCACCAGGAGGTGTGATGGGGTTCTTTATGCAAGTGGCATCCAAAAGAAAGGCCTAGAATACACTGATTAAGAGCTCATGTAGGAGTACAATTGCCTGAGGAGTGAGGCACAGAACTCATGCGTAAAGTAGGGGTCTCCACAGCACAAACTCTTCTTCCTTTGTTATCATTTACAGAATGCCTAAATTTGCCTCTGAAAGGCAGGCCTAAGTTTTAGAAAATACATTTGCATCTCATCTACACTTTGACTGTGTTTTGCATCCAGTACAGCAAATTCATTTTTCAATATGATGAGCACCAGAAACAGTGCAAGCTTTAACTGAAACGAGCGTCAGCCATGATCACATCAAACAAGTCCATGTAGGTAGTGACATTAGTATGATCCTTTACAATGAACACATCAAATTGCAACACATTGAACGAACTCATGACAAAATAATTTGTCTGCTGTGTCCTTTTCTACGGTTCCTTCCACCCTGCCTTGTTTGTGTCAGATAATTGTTCTTATTAAGCTGTCCTGCTCCCTGGCTCTTTTGTCTGACTTACACTGAGAAATGCAAAATAAGCAGCAGAGGGATATGCCATTCCCTGTAGCTGCTGCCTTTGAAGGCATAGGCCAGCTGTTAAAGCAAGCAGCAGATGCTTTCTGAAGAACTTACATCCACTTCCCTGGCACATACTTCACTGCTGATGTTTTCATTAGCAGTAGAGCTGCAGAGTAAAAAGTGGCTTACCTCAGCTGGCATCTAACTATCCTGAAGAGGAGAATTGATTTGGGTAGGAAAAGGCTATGAAATGACTAAAAGATATCTCATATACAAGTAAGCAAATTAGTTTCCAGGAACCTAGTAGACAGCCTGCAAAAAATAAGAGTACAGCAAGAATTACTTTTCTTGCATACTTTAAAAATTATTTTTATACTGACCTATTACCAGGCAATAATTTATTAACTATTCTGAAACGTTTCAAGCTCAGTACCAGTGTCTGAGCAACCTAGTTTAGTTGAATTATTTAACAGAACACCCACCAGATGTTTCTGTCCATTTGACAGATATAGTTTAGTAGCACATAAAGATGGGAAAAACAGAGACCTTGCTGCAGCATTTTGTTAGATGATCAAGGCACTGTCATCTAATGCAATGCCCATCTACAGCCTTGTTTATATTAACAGTTTCAATTATATTCAGAATCTTTGTTGAACTCACTGTTCTTATAGGAATTTATTAAATTTCTAGTATGCATTTACATTAGTCTTTACTTGGCTGTTGTCTTTGAAGCTGCTCTGACAAGAGTGTCTCCAAGGAATAAATATACCGTTAATATTCATTACTTTTTAAAACAGAGCAAGGTTTTACTACTTTTTCTTATATTATCTTGAAGGAGCTTAAAAAATCAGAACATGATACTGTGGATCAAGCAATTGTGTTTACAAGTAATTAGCAGAAACAACTAATGATGCAAATGTATAGGTTAACTTTTTCATAACTATGGAATCCAAGGAAGTCCTCACTTATTTCTGCTATTAGTAATATCTGTAACAGTAAAAAGTACACTTAAAAATCACTCCTTGCATGGTCTTGCTATTGTTGCTTGGTTTTGCTTCACTTGTCTCTTTGAGGCAGAGAAAAGGATGACCTAACCATAAATTTACAAACTGAAATTACCTACGTGATCCTCAAATGGGGAATAGGTCTCCAAAAAAGACTGACACGAAAGCATGTCATAGAATGGTTTAAAATACTCATACAGAATGCTGCAGAAAACTTTCCATATTTTTTTTCTGGATCAGTCTGCCTCTCTCAGTGCAAGGAACTCTGAGTCAGTTCAAGGAAGTTCAGGAAACAAATTCATGATGCTTTCTCTAGCTATGTCCTCAAGCTCTCCCTCTGAGAATGGAACATGCTGTATTTTATTGGCTGCTTCAGCAAGCATTTCGAAGGCAGCAGTTTCAAGAGTTCTTCAGAATATTAACAGAATGTTGGTCAGTTTCCACCATATTTTTGTTTACGGTCGTGCTGAAGATGATATCACTTTAAAAAGTGCTATGCACAAGGATATGAAAACATAAACAGCTAGACAATATTACAGAAGATGAGTTCTATGCCATGGAAAACACTTCAGTGAAATTTGTTATGACAGAAGTTTCCTAGAAGAACAATTGACAAAATAAAAATTTCATTTAAACAACTGTCCAGATTTACTCAATATTGCCTTTCAATTCATCCCTTTTCTTTCCTTACCAACTTGGAAGACTTATCAGTAAGAAGTTTATTAACCTGTAGTGTAAGACTAAGGGCTGCCACCTGTCTGTGCCAGAACGGTCTCATTCAAGAGTAACCATATTTGCTAAAGCTTCTCTTATTTAAAGAAAGGTTTCTTAGATACAAGAGAAACTTGTTTCTGCTTCTCTTAAACGCTTCACTGAGTGTGCCAGATGTTCTGATACTTTGTGTCTAAGGTAACAGTACTATTTAAAACAACTCCTTCCATGAAGGAAAAAATCCAACCAGAAGTGGGTGAGGAGTTTTTTCCATTATTATTTTATTTCTAATACCAAAGAAGAGTGGAATAAACTTATTTATACTTATAGAGAGCTGACTTGAGCACCTTCAGATTAGATTAATGACTATAGCAGAATCAGAGGTACATTCCAGCAAACTCAAAGTTAATTTTGGTTCCCTTAATCCACGCTCCCATGTTGAACTATACTGTGCAACTTCAGCTCTGTCATTGAATCAAGTTAAGTTCAGTTAGAACGGCTCCTAGGGGCTTGTTTGATGAACTTCATCATATGCCAGGCATACACAGGCTTTATACTAGCTCCAATGCAAAGATTTCAGCCTGCCCACAAAACAATCTGAGATGCCAGGAATTCACTTCAACATAAAGATCTCACTATTGACAAACCTGGACCGTATCAGAAATCAACTGAAACACTTACTAAAGTGGAAAGACAACAGTTCTTCACTATTGCCAGGGTACAGTGGTTACACGTGGGAGTAAAAACATAACCTAAGAAAGGATACATCAAGTCAGACAGCTGCTTAGTATGTTGTCTGACTGCAAACACATGTAGCAGTCTTTCAGGGAGTTTCTCAGTACCCAGTGATCTGTGACACCAGGATTTCATAAACCAGAGTTAGTATAATTTTTCACAATGGCTCTCAGTAGATTTCTTTTCTGTAAGTTCTTTCAATTCTTTAATTCCTGTAAATAGTTTAATATGTACAGCATCTTGTAACAAAATTTACCTTTTAATTATTTTTGTGAGAAACACCTTCTTTCAAACCTCCTCCTGCATTTGATACCAGAAGCTGTTATATGGAAGGGAGAAGGCAACCAACATCCTCATCCTGCCACATGGAATTTTACAGCACTGTCATATCGTCACAGATGTGTATTTGTCTTCCCAAGGCTTGTTGACCCTAGCAATCCACCAAACCAGTGGCTGTGGTTGTATCTCAGCTGACAGACATTCAAAATCCTGTTCAGATGGATGAGATCCAGGATCAGGGGCACATAGAATAAAGTTTTCACTCCACAAGCAAGTGGTTTGACAAGTGGTACTTTTTACAAGGACATATGGAGATAGGACAAGGGGGAATGGCTTTAAACTGAGAGATGATAGATTTAGATATAAGGAAGGAACTCTTTGCTGTGAGGGTGGTGAGAAGTTTATACATCTGCCTCTTAGACTTTGCACATGGAATGCCCATTGAGACAAATGATAACTTTTAATAGGTTGCTTCCAGCTCTGGGAGTAAAGCCCTGTTATCTACAGCTGAGAAATTCAAGACTGCACTTATAGGAGGGCACACACACATTGCTGTAAAATTCTAACACTGAGTTCCTTATATTTAATCTGTAACAAAATTTTTAAAGCTGACTAGAGTTTAACTTTTCACAGTATTATCATCATGTTTAATTTAGCTTATGTATCTTATAACATATATTTAATACCCTAAATGTGTGTTTATTTAAGAAAATAAATACTCAGTTTCCTTCTGAAAAACTGTGACTAGTTTTTCCATTTTCATTAAAAAAGAATTATGAAAAAAACCCCAAGAATCAAGTAGTTTCTCAAATAATTCAGTTACTGCCCTACTGGTTTTTAAATTAGGCTAACATTGTAACCTCCTCTGGGACCATTCTCAGGTTACTTCAGTACTACAGAAACATACACCATAAAGAATAAACACCAATTATAAGGTTTAAACTATTAGACAAAATTTGCTGTAATGTTGGCTGCACTTCACAAAAGAAACTGACTTTCCACAGTAGTCATCATATTTTAATGTCTCAAATCTTTAAGTCATGTTACGGTCAAATGCAGTGGGATTGGGTTTTTTCAGTTCATGTCAAAGACACCAAATATTTTTTCTATGATATCTTCATTGAAAAGAAATCCATTTTCCTGGAAACAGAGTTTCCTGTAAAGATAGACTTCTACAGAGTAAAGAAGGAAAAGCTAAAAAATATAGACTGATTTTGGTGATTTTTTTTTTCTTCCCTTCCCCAAGAATCCTAAATTTTGAGGCAAGTTATCAGTAGGAAGGGAGAGTAATTTTTGTGTTTGGGTTTTACCTTCTGTTTCTGTCCAGCTCAGTTAACTAATTCCCTATTCTTGGATGTATCTCAGCCATCACAGTCCCAGCGGGTGAAGGTTCCAGTATGGCCTCAGCCCCTTATGCTGGTGGAAACCACTCTGTTTAGAGGCTGGTACTAGACCATGGCTGCAAACTTCCAGAAAATACAGCCAACTTCCCTCCTCAGTAAAAAAGCAGCAAGTAGACATTTTTAATTCACTGCTTTTGGTAGTACTACTCTTTAATGTGCTTTAGTACTACATCAGAACGTAAAACCTGCTACCTTTAAACAGGACATTAAGAGTTACCTGCAAAAACTCCTCTCTTTCAGCAGAACAGCAAGTTAAAAGCCTTTTACATGTTGCTGGAAATGAGATAATTAAAAACTAATTTGCTAGCACCTTTCAAACATTTGTGTAAATAATGCATCAATATAAAATAAGAAACTGGTCAGATATACTAGGATTATTGATTACCCAAATATAATGCTACAACACTATTGTTTGAGGATGAAAATGAACTTACTGAAATAAGCGAACACTTCTAAAGGCTTTTTATATAAATTGTGTTTTATGACAATACTACACGTTACTCATTGCATAGGGAATTTATTGAGTTTGGGCAGACAATCATAGCTGAATTATAACTCTAACTTTTCAAATAGGATTGTTACCCCACTAGTGCCCTACACTCTTCCATTTTCATGCTAAGAGTATTAACGAAAAACATTATTTAATCCATTACAAATTAGAAAAATTATTACTTTTTGCATCAAATTATTTCTACAATCAACATATCAGCAATTATTATGCATTGTCATAACTGGCATCACACTGACAGCCTGAAACTGGTCAAACATTTGAGTGCAGCAAGGGGCAAGATGTCTAAAATTTCAGAGTAACCCACCTCGCTAAGGAGTTCAAAACAGATCTTTTTCCCTGAGTCTCCTTGTCAGAAAAAGCTACCAAAAATCACCTTCAGGATAACAAATGATATTTCATCTGGTTTACACCTTGTGCAACTGCGAAGCTGGTTGCCCATTCAAACTCCATACAAATCTTACATGTTAATTGTCTCTGCACACTGGATTCAAGGGCTTGAGTGGCTCGTATTTCCTTCAAGCTGTTTGTGCCATTGCACCATGGCAAGATGGAAAACAAAATAAAATTTTCTAGTAACATGCTCCATAAACTTTCAGACTGCCACCTCTTCTTCTTACAAAATCTCAGTTGTTAATGAAATTGAATATCCAATTTTCTTCACTGTCAAGTTATAATATTTCCGGAAAAAAAAAAAAAGAGCATCTGCAACATAGAAGGTAGGCAATCACAGTTTCCAACTGAAAACTAGAACCTGTTTGTATGTAACAACTATCCTTGATTTTAGCTTTAACTACTTGTAGAACATTCAAAAAAACCACAGGAACAAAACCAAAATGCACAGAATACATACAGTGTTGGTGGCATTAACTCACCTTAGAACAACGGATACAAATATATATTCATCATATACAAGGGTATTCCTGGATATTGAATTCATATTCCACAAGCAACTAGATTATTTTGGCCAATAGCACATAGCAGCTCAAGTCTGGTCCAGTTGTTCTGCCTTTGCTTCTGACTAGACATTAGCAGTACCAGTATGCCAACTAAAACTCATTGTAACCCAACATAGTAGCAAAATGCTGCTTTTAGCTGAACACATAAACATAACTGAAACACAAGAATGGGTCTTTTTCAAATCATTGTCTACGGGTATTTACAATTTATGTTACAAGTTTTATGACTTACAGTTTTAGAGTATTATGTCCAGTCAAAAAACAGGACAGGTTTTTGAAGTAATTTTCTGGAGCAGAACCAGATAAAGAGTCAAACGTTTATGAGTCAAAAACCACTAAGGAAGCTAGGAGAAAATCTAATGTATAGAGGCAAGCAGCAGGGATATCAGTAAAGCATCTGAACACCCTGCACCTTATATACAGGCAGTAAGAACATTCTTGATATCCCAAAGCAGAACTTCGTCATCTAAGGTGCACAGCAAGTAAGCTCTCTCTCTCTTTTTGAAGTGATAAGGCACCGCATTTCTTGATTGCTGAGAAAGCAGTCACAATTTAAAAAAATCCGTACATTTACTTTATGAACCATTTGTTGTTAAAAATAAGCAAGGACAAACAGTAGGACTGTACAAGGGGTAACATTGCAAGGATATGGGGAATGTCATAGGTTTGTGGTGTTACTTGGATAATAACCAGTCAGCATGAGACTCGGACAGGAAATGCAACCAAAACCCAAATCCTAATGAACAGGAGATAAGAGTTCTGGTCTTCATTATTATCTCTCTTGGGCCACTGACCGATGAGCCATGGAAGAAGCCACTTGGGCATGGTCTTGAAGAAGTTCAGCCAGAAATTTAGAACAGATAAGAAGCGGTAAACAACATAATTTCTCTCCCAGGAAGGAACAAACTTATCTCAGGATGTCTGCCCAGACTTGTAGATATGTGCAATCATTTTTACGGAACATTCAGGGAATGTGCCAAGGGTAGAGAAGGTGAATCAGGACAGAACAAGTGTCAGAAAACGGAGAGGAAGTGGCCTAAAAAGAAGTCTAGTGTAAGCTGCAAGACAGTTGGCTTGTTTGGCACAGCCTTGCACCTGGTCACTGTTGTCTGTCCTATGTTAAGTCCTACTTGTAATAGTCCCTTTGTGACTTTGCTCTCTATTCTGCATAGGTGTGATCTGCAAGAAAACTTGACAGTCAGTCAACAGCTACAGGGAGACTTGTATCTGGAAAGACTAAGGCCTAAGACAGTGACCAAATAAGAGACCTCAAGCCTAGGCATCAATATTGAATGAACTTAAAGCCTGTGTTAACATTAGTGTCAGTGAACGTTGGCCTGCCTGTGAATCAGGAGAGGGCTGACATACCTTTCACCAGCAAACTTTCAAGTCTCATCAGCTGTAGAAGAACTTTATGAGCCTGTTTTCTTCCTATTCACCTGAGTGCTATCAGCATGTTTATGTGGTGCCAGTAAAGGCAATGTTTCTTCTTTGTGACTGTGTGACCAGCCATACCCTACACAGAGTGCCATCTTGGGAATCTGTGCTCACTCTCACTACTGGCTGGATGTGCAGAAAGGAGCAGTGGAAAGCAGACGAAGAGGAGAAACTCCCTGTAGCTTAGAGGGCACTAAATGTAGGTTCCCTTCACAAATATGTCATGATTATCAACTGGAATTACTATGCACAGGTCCAACCCTCATAAAACAACACAGTCTTGCACTACACTATAATTCTTCCAGAGCCTACAGAACACCCAGTTATCTTCAAACTTTTTTTGTCCTTCAATTCTGTGTGACGTTCCCAGCCTTCACACTAATTCATCTTTTGCCAGACACTCAAGACTTCACATAACATTTTGAAAGATGAAAATGCATGACCAACCTAACTTCAAAATTATGCATGGATGAAGGAAAGTGTTTCTAGTTCACCTTTACAGCAAAATATCTGATAATTAGCAGCCAAGAAGTAAAATACGCAAATATAAGTTCTGCAAATTTTATAAAGCCATAACTTGCTGCTTTGAAAAGTTCTTAGACTTAATAAGTACGCATTTTTATCCCTAACTAAACTTCCCTTACCTGACAGTTAAGACCAAAGTAAGACCTCATACGAACCTCGAGACCAGAGGAATGCTTTTTAAAATCAGTATGCAATTGTTTCTGTAAATTCATTTCTCCTTTTTAAAGCATGCTAAAAGTCTCAAGGGCCATAAAAGGGGCAAATGCACTTTTGAGCATTACTATAGATAATTTTCCCTGTCCAGTATTTCATATGGATTTTATACTTCTACCTTATTCTTAAACTTTCAGTGGCAAAAAAACTGTCATTACAATTTTTTAGAAAATCATGGTTCCATACCTTCAGCAGTGATAAAAAAGCATGTGGGATCTAAACAATTAAACCACCACTGCCCTGTATTACAAGTCAGTTCTTCTAGAACTGACAATTATGTAAAATTTTCTGTCTTACAGGTAAAGAGACTCTAGCCGCACCTTTCAGTGCAGCCACACCACTAGGATTCCCATCTCATTAGGAATTTCATAATTGTAGTGACAATAGCATGCTTTCCAGATCAGTAAAGATGAGCCATTTATACAAGTATTTACAGTATTCCTACACACTGACTTGAGCAACTAAAACATCTCATGATAATTCATCAATTAGTAAAAAAAGGCACAAGAAAATCCACACTTTGCAAACACTACCAGTACTGGAATTTCTCCATCTATCATAATTTATTTTACCATGAACAATAAAATTTTAAGGGTATCTACTTTATGGGTGTCAATAAGGGTTACTGTTACCTCGCACAAAAAATGTTAAATGTTGTTTTGTATTAATAAACTTGGATAACAACATCTTTTTTCAACAGATCTTGGAATACGACATGCCCTGACCTTGTATCATAAGATAAGAACAGGAATGAAAGAAATTTCAAATTATGCACTTACTTATTCAATGTGAGGTCAAGGATGAATTTAGAGCCAAAGGCCTCGATCTGGAAACTTGCCTGGGCCAGATGTACAGCCTGTAAACAGAAACACACAGCTGTCAAAATATTCACTGAGTTTTATATACAAAAAATGTGACTATGAAAAACAAAGTTACGGAAAACATGCTTATTTTCATGAATCTCATGGGCATATGAAAAATTTTGCCCTCGTACCAAATTCTTATTCAAAAGGATTTTCCTTTTTAGAGGGAAGCAAATGGTACCTGAAAAGCATGCTTTCAAATACACACTCATTCCTCATAAAAATTTTTTAAAAAAGAGAAAAAAGTTTCACACAAATGTCTATATTTTGCCATAAAGAGATAGCTATGTAACAAAAGCATAAGTAATGCAGTATACTGTTCTTTTAATTAATTGCATTCATTCTCTTTAAAAGGCCGAAATAATTAAAGCATTTGTAATATACACTTTCAAATACCAAAATCATGGCAAGGCTCATATTCATTATGAAAAACTCTTTCAAAGTAATCCTTTCACAATTAATGGCTCTGTACTTGGCGCTGTAGCTAAACCAGTACAAAGAATACTGATGCTGGTCAACATACAACAAAAACAACATTAGCTTGTCTTGCATAGGGAGTTAAGTTTAACTTTCAGGATAATCAGATCTTGCCAGATAAACTGTATTCTCTATTTTTCTCTACACTTCTATAACTGTAGCCAAAGAAATTTAAAACATGCGTATCTGTTTTCCAGAAAAATGAGAAAATAAGAGATGATCCAAGAATTTCTTTTTGTGAAGATGTTGTTCCAGCAGGGTTGAAGAGATTAAATCTGAATTTCATAGTATCTTTCCTGATAATGGTCTAATCAAATCATGCTTACTTAAACACTAATTTGATACAGTATTAAAAATTACACAAAGTTGGAATATTATGATTAAGCCCTTTAATCAAAAGACAAAAAAACCCCTACTTTTTATTAAACACCACAATTAATGTTCAGGTTTGTCACAGAAAATACATCAAGTTCTAGCTAGTTTACAGCATAACTTAAATAGTATGAAGGTTAGCTTTTATGGCTCACAGTTCTGTTCTCCTTTGGAAATTTCTCCACAAAGGATAAGCTCTTTATGCTTCTCTTCCATTCTTGCACTTCACAAAGCAGCACCAATTTTCATCTCCTTTCTCAGCAGTTATTAATCTTTCAGAAAATTCTTCAATATAATTTTTTTAAAGTTGCTATTGTGACTAAAATCAGCTGTGACATTTCCTGTATTACTTTATCATTCTTTGCTGCCAGAATTATCATTTCCCTTTCAACAGGGTCATAGAGCTTTGTTGTCAAGCTTCCTTTATTAAAAACAAGTCATCCGCTTACAAAATATTTCAAATACATTTAATGCCATTAAACAATCTCAGCTAAAGCCTGATTTTATTTATTAAAAAAATACAATGACTCTGAACAAGAATAAAAAAAATAATATTCCTAGCTGATATCTAAAATAATATAGAAGCAAACCATTATTAAGCTTTCTCTCTGTTCTATTTTTTGGTAAATGTATATCGTTGTCTCACCAGTTCACCAATTTGCTAACACTGGTCTGGCAGAACTAAGTTTACAGCTGCTTTGAATCAGCAGAGCAAAACAGTATAAGTATAAAGACAAACAGGTGGCATGATCAGAGAGAATCTGCTAGCATACACACTAAAAAAAAAAAAAAAAGAGAGAGAATTCCAGGTTAAATACATGCCTAGTAGGAGAGGCTTTTCAGCCCCAGCTCCACTTTTTTTCTCCAGAGTGAAATCAAGAAACAAGTATCACAAGGAGCTTTCCAGGCACCTGTTCATGACAAAAACCTCATTATGTTTTCAAAACACACATGTATTAATTTAATTTTCTTTTAAAGCATGAAAATTTGTTACAGGAAAAGGGCTGCAATTAGTTTTATGCCATGAAAATTCCACTTAAGAGTTACACAAGCTAGTGTTTTGAATCTCCTCCACGTGTAACATTTACCTAAAATGATGTGTCTTCATATATACACCACAAACAAGATTTCAGTGTTAACTATCTGCAAAATTTACAAGAGCATGAACTATTCCATTAAGATCATTCTGAAACATGAGAAATCTCTCCCAGGCATCAGCTGCTAATTTTAGTGACGGCTAGACGGATGACTAGTCTGATCTGCTATAGCTGTTCTATTGTCCAATCAAGCCCATTCAATGATACCTGTCTATCACCCTTCAAGTTTCGAAGCCATCAATCATGTATTCTTTACCTTTCTGCAATTTCAATTTATTAAAAGTAATTTATATTCTTGGTCTGCAATATCATAAAACCCCTTCATCTTGTAGAATTAGAGATAGCAACATTGCTATTTCTGAAAACAACTACTTCCGTGTATAAAAACACTACTTGCTATCTATTAGTGTGACTCACTAACAGATGCAGCCTGTACACAAAAGCAATTGCTGCAAAGCAGCTGACACTAATTTGATGCCCTGCAGCAGGGCATGTTCTCCACCAAACTCAGCTGAAACCATTGGTTACAAAAAGAACACTGGATTTTAAATCCCTGCAGTTTAGCAAAAACACTGTTTTGAATTCAGGTGAATACAATACACTGCTGCTACAGCAAATACGGATTCTCTTAAGCCAGTTTAACAATAGATAACCACCCCCAAAAGCCATAAACCAGAACTAGCTGAAGGTAATGAGACTAAGTATCTAATCCTGAAACTGATTATTTTCCTGCAATAAAGTAGCATAGAAAGTTACCAGTGAATTATCACCAGGTATTTTAAGCATTACAACCATCACACACCACAATGATGGGAGGAAGTATTTCAGAAAAGTATCTGCAATTCTGTTATCCACCTTATAATTTCACTGTATTCTCTCATCAGCTACTGTGTAATAAAAATACCTGAAGTATAATCTGAAATACGGTGTTCTTCTCATTGGCACAGAAATATAAATTAAAACAAGAATATAATGTAGATCAGCACATATTTTGAAGAATATATACATTTTTGCAGGAAAAATATTAAACATTGTCTTCTTGTACAACTTGCATACATGCATATGCTCCCACCTGCATAAGTATTCTTTATTTACATAAAGAGGCGGCCAAATTCCTTTGTCCATATTTGCTTATCATCTAAAAACCTCTGCAGAGGCTCCTGCTTTGACAGCTATAATCCATTCCAATGGCAAAGCTCCAAAATTATATAAAGTTTTTCTTCAGCAAAGACTTACTGATGATGTATAGAGATGTGGGTTGAAGAAAGGTCTGAGTCTTTCAAATTCTTCCTGTTCCCATACCCAAATTTTAGGGGGGGAAAAAAAAAAAGATCTTTTTTTTCCATTGTTCTGGAAGCTCAAATTACTGGTGTAGTCTTTCTAATAAGAGATTCTTCGTACTAGGGATATTCTAAGAGCACTGTAGCTGCTTATGCAAAGAAGTAGCTCTCAGGGTTTTTTCCAAGCTAAAAATCCATATATATAAAGAACTCCAGTTTCTTGCAAATCAGTCATTAGGTTACAGTAAGTTTCAAGATAAAAATGGCTGTAACTGGAATCTCAATTCTACTGATCTATGTCACAACTTGAATGCTTTCATTGTTTTCGTTATCACATTTGGGCGTCATCTGTCCGTAATTCACTTTTTTCAGACTTTCAGGAAATTTACAACCACCATCACCAAAAATATAATTACTATATTGGCTTTACTTTCCTCACAGTAAAACGATGCCAAATGCAATAATGTGTTATCCCTTCAAAAATACTAAGTTCTGTCACACGTCTTTAAACAAAAGTAACAGCATTATTGACTGACGGGTGGTAGCTTTGAGTCTTTTGCTATATTCATACAGATACAATCTCCAAAGGACGAGCTCATTGCTTTTAGCAATCTATTTCTGCATACAGTTCTGCTGATTAAAATAATGGCCAAAAGCTACCTCTCTTAGTTTAGAAGCTGAGCAAGAGGTTTCATCACTCCCATTATGGAAATAGAAATTGAAGTCAGATTTTTACATCATTAAAACATTTTTTTGCTCCAGACCCTCATTCTAATAATAGCGTAAGTTTTGTCACAAATCAACATGACTTACTATATATTAGCTCCTTATCCTGCTTTGAGCTTGTTGGCCTATCCTCAGACCCCATACAGAAACCACTCCTCTTCTTTTTGCATTTGGTTACCTTCTACTATGTGGCACATCTGCCAAGATAACCTTCCACTACTGGAAATAAAGCATTTCATATTGAAACACGATACATAAATGTCCCAGCAGCATGTGAAAACTTATGTTTAAAACAGACAGCATTTCAGAAAACCTCCTGTTAATGATTTGTCTCTGGACTTTAACAATAGAGGAGTTACTTTGATGCACTTGAACCCCAAGCCTTGAAGACTGTTCTTTGAAAGAAAGGTTGTGGGCATGTGAAAAAAGACCCAGGTCTTCCTCTGGAAGCAATCCTACTGTTGTGCATCTAACCCCAGGGGCCAGAACCCACCATTCTCTCCCAACATGACAATACTTCAGACACCCTTCTGTAGTGGCCTCCAAAGCCACATCCCTCATGAGGTTTTTTTATAAGACTCTACAAAGTCGTGCATCCATATCTTGGGCCACTTTCCTGCAGTACCCAGCTTCCCACAAATGCTAGAAAACCTATAAACTTAATTCATTTTTATATCAGAACAAGGCATAACAAGTACAAGTGTTGTGCTACCTAACACCTAGGAACTGAAACCTTTTATAGGTTATTGTGTGAAGCTCATGAGAGGACCCAGAAATACATTTTAAAAAAAAATTTAAAAGTTGTAGAAATAACATGACCCACATTTCAGCTAAGAAACAAAGATCTAGATCTCGTTGAAGATCAGGAAAAAAGAAAAAAAAAAGGCAAAGCCAGCTGGAATGCTACAAAGATTCTTCAACAATCTAATACATGTAAGTCACATGAACTTCATTCATTATTTTCATCAGTTTTCATTACATGGTGATTGAAAGTGAAAACCTGGCCTAAAATAGGCAAGTAAAGGGAAGACTAACTAGTGCATAGGATTTTTATCTGGATTTTAGTAAGAATTCACATGATGCCACCTCTTAAGAGTTTAACAATTGTGACCTTTGGTCTTTTGCAAAAAAATACCTGCTTCTTCTTCAATATCACTTCCTTTTCAATGGCAAACAGTTGTTTTCTTTCCATCTTAAGGAGGCTTTCCTGCTCAACTTTCATGTGCTGCATACTAAAATTACATAGAGGATTAAGACAGCACTGTGTCTCAACCTTTAAAGCAAGGCAACATAGCAAAAATTATTGCATTCACCTGGCAGGAGTATTTTCTTTATATAAATGACGAACAGCTGACCTGATCAGAAACACCTGGAGTTCCACCCCATAAAAAACAGCTCAAAATAAATCAAACTTTCTGGGGGAAGGTGGAACATATTCATACTCAAAAGTACTGTTCCTTATTTTTTTCCTCTTTAGGATCTGCAAAACAGTTTTCTTAACACCTCTCTCCACCCCAAAATTACATTAACAGCTTATAATTATGCATGAAGACATGGCTTCTTTACAGCTCCTGAAAACTTATGACTCAGAAACTGTCCAGCAGATACAGTCTTCCTTCATATGCATCCAGTTCAAGCTGTTTTCCACTCAAAATTTGCTAAGGTTGCCCTGAGCTGTGTTTCTCCAGCAATCCTATTATGTTCAGATCACACCTTGCATTGCAGGATTTTTCCCTCTGCTGGCCAACGTAAGGACTTGTTCCTAGCCTTTTGTGACAAGTTTTGTCCCATGCAGTCTCCCTTCTAGCTCCTAAAAATCTTGTGTATGTAACCTATGAAAATGAACCAAAGCGGTCACCTGGTTCAATAAAGAGATTATCGGTTCCTCCAAAACACTGTCTCCACCTGCAGGAGTTTAAAAAGACGGAACACAGGTGACTCAGACCTCTTCATCAAGTTTAAGGATTCCTGTGAGCTTCTTTAGTGTTTTTATAAATAGATGCTCATTTTTGAGCATTTTGCACTAAAAATAACTTCAGAAGAACTCAAAACCAGCTAGCCTTAATTCGACTATGAGGAAACAGGTTTTAGAGTCTTCAAGCATCACGTATTTAAAATCTGCTTTTTTTAGAGCACAAAGCTAAAATAGAGTATATACTAGAACTCTGTCCCCCTTGGAGATAGATCACTTTGTCAAAACTATGGGGAACATTTCTTTCTTTTAACAGTGATAAAAAGCTTTTTCCAAGAAGAAGGAGTGAGAGAGGGTCTTGATCACATACACCTTCTCAATATGATGACATTTCACCAAAAGGGGATAGAGAGAATCAGTCCTAAGAAAGTAACTTATTATTTAAATTTTTTATTCTCTGGTACACTGTTTTCTCTCCAGTGTTTAATATCTACCAACATTTCATGAAGAAGATTGCAGACCCTTACCTTTGGGACATGATTTAATAAAATATTTTAAATAATTTTACATAATTACATTTCTCCAACTTTACCTCTTTCTTCCCACGTGCACACCATTTCCTCTAGTCTCACCCTCTCTTATAGTGACTCAGCATTTCTGGGGCATTCAGGCCTAATCCCACAAACTGGCCATATTACATTATTCTGACCACAATAGTGAAGTTCCACGGAAAGGAGTCTACTGAATAATATCTATACTTAGGGACTATACCCACATCATATGCCTATAAATGGTATATTAAGACTGACAAGAAAATACAGGTTAAAATGTATGGTTTCAAGAACAGTAAAAGAACAACAACAAAAAAATTTTTTCCTCAACATTTTCCATTCCACACATATATAAGGCTGTCTTAACTTTTTTCACATGGTATTAAAAAAAAAATCCTACATGCAGACATCTTTCTTTACCTAATTATAAAGGTATTTTGGCTACCTCTCTTTATTACCAATGTAGGAGAAATCAAAATCTCACAAATAGGATTTATAACAATATAGCATTTATTTTAATTCTGGGGAAGGATAAAAGCCAGTACTGAAAAAAATCTTCCCCGTAAGTCAAAACCAACCCTCGTGTGTCTTCCACAATCAATTGCATTGTTTTGTTTATGGGCTGTTTTCCTTTTACACCTTCCAGACTCCCCCCGCCCCCAATTATTGCTCTGCAGAGAAGATTATAGCAAATGTTAAACAGAACAAAATAATGTCATAACAAATATTTTAGCTATTGGTAAAGTAGATGAAAGGGCAAAGAAATTGCTTCATGCAAGGAAAGACACAAGACGTAAATTGGGGTGAGGGTGTTGAGTATGATGATCTGGAAACAAGACGTACAAAAATCCATCCAGACAATTAATATAATCAACTCTTTCCTTCAATTAAATGTAAACAATAAATATAAAACAAAAAAAATTTCATGCCAGAAGAATGAAGTCAACATAATGTCCCTCTCCATGAAGGCCCAGGATTAAGGAACACTTCTGTGGGAAAAACTGCAGCATTAGCATTTCCTGTGCTTAAAAGGGACACAGTGAGTAGAAAGAAGATCCACTTTTTACAATACTCAGCAGCAAGCATGCTCAAGGAAATCAATACCAATTCTGTCAGCACTGATTTCTGCAGAGCTTTACTCCAACATGTAGATACAGGGTAGGGCATAGCAAGGATAGGCAACAACAGCAATGTTCTTGTGGGCAGTGCTGGGTAAACGTAGAGATTGGTGGACGTTGTCCTCCATGGATTTCAAAAAAACCAACATACAGCAACATGGGGGAAGCATTATTCCCAAAGGCAAGTCTGCAAGCACTTTTAAGTCCCTTTTTTCCCACACCCCTCTCCAAAGAGGGGAACAGCAAGACCCTAGTGTTTTAAGTGTATTTAAAAGAGTGGTCTCACTTGAAAGAGTATGAGCTCTGAATGTAGCGTTCTCTTAAGTAGCTCCAGTTTCCAACAATTAAAAAGCTTTCCTGTGCCAACCATAACATATTGGTGTATTGAGATGCATCCAAAGGCACATACTGGTATCCATGTTCAATAAGCTAGGAAGCAACCTTTCTTCCTATTAAAACATCAAAACTATACAGCTATCTCAAATTTTTTTTCCAAAGATTATTCAGTGCCTTCTTATTAATTCCACATCTGAAATGGCACATAATCAATATCAACATAAGCATATATAACATGTATTAAATTCACTGTCTAAGATTTCAAGAGAAATGCTATTCAATAGGTAGGAACTCCATTATAGCTAAGTCCTTCAGTAATATTATAGACACTGATTTGCTTTGTTGTCTCTTCTATACCATGGTAATCTGTTTATATTCAAACCATCTTTACCTTCACTTTACCTTTTACCCTGTAGGAAGAAATTAATTTTTAAATAAATATTTATAAAAATAGGGTGAAATCAATTTAAAGGGTACTAAGTGGTATAGTTTAGACAGGTTTAATTCTTTACAAAGTTATTCCACAAAACCAAAGTTTTTTCAGTTCCATACAATTTCATGGAAAAAACCCCCCAACTTACTACCTGCATCTATACAAAATGGAATATTAGATCTTGTCATTAAAAATGAAGAATGCAGGTACTATTTGACAAAAATCATAACACTTCACAGTGGTCTTCACTGGCTGTACAGTGGCAGGAAATGAATGCTGCATTTATTAGGTAGTGCATGGTACACTCAAAGCTAAGTAACTCATGCTGCAAGTTTAGGATTCCAAAGAAGCTCCCGTGCAGATACTTCTGCAGTCTAGAGCTACTTTGGAAGAAACATTTTGTTGATGATGGTGTACCACAAGTGAAGACACCAGAATCTATGCTGATTAGTCAAGTCAACTTTGCCTAATTCTCATTTGTTTTATCTACAGTTCAGTTTCTGAACCATGCTGAAATTCAAAATAATTATTTTTAAGTTAACACAAGGGAAATTACATTCTTGTTTAATTACATGTACTCCTTTAATTCCTAAAAATGGTGGTAGGGACCACCATTAAGTCTTGAATACCTGTAGATTAAAACACACAGTTTCACATCACATGTCTCTGTTTTGAAAATTCTGCAGATGAGCCTCTTTTTACCCTACCTTGTCATGTTTCTGCTGGTGCCTTGCCCTGGTATCCAGAATATGGTAAGGAGTCTCAGAGTCTCTGTTGATGTAATAGATTAGTCTTGAAGGCAGTGTGATTTCTTTCTGGATTGCATTGCTGTAGCTGTTATTTTTACTGTTACTGCTGTTACTCTGTTGAAATGTATTCTCTTCATCTGCCAGTACTTCCTCTATACCGCTTGCTGTTTCATTCCAATGCAAGCCTGGGGAAGAAAGATATGCCAGCCATAAATTCCATGGCAGAATGTGTTTATTTCCATGAAAAAGCTACATATTTGCTCGCAGTTTTCTAACATTTTACTAATCACTCAAGCAAACAAAAAGATAGCTTACTCATTGAGCTAGATTTGATTCATTTTTCACACATAAAATGGTTTCAGAAAGAACATTATTTATTTAACTGCATATACATTTTCATATGCAGTCATAGATTATAAATATATTAATACCTCTCAACCTTCAGGAAGAAAAAAAAATTCAATGGATATGCAGTTACCCCCTAAACCCTCTTTGATAGCTACATTCTTTCACAAAAAAACAAAAAATCTACAAAAAGCTAAGAATACTCCCCGTGTTGCTAACACATTGAATTCAGAGTCCATGTGCACTGAATGCTAAACTTCCTATTATGTAAAAGGAATTGATTTCTACTTCTTTTAACTTTGACAAGAGCCCTTTTCTTCAGTAGCAGCTTTTGAAATGAAATCTTGTATCTTTCCTCATTAAAATTTCAAGATAGTCAATCAATGCGATGTAACAACACAACAATATCACAATGTAACGGCAATGTACTAACAATAATAACATGATGGACAGACAGACTGCATTCAGAGCATTCCACATGCCACCTATATGCAACCAAATGCAAATAAACAACAAAGCGCACACGAAAATCCGACCCCAAGCAGACAAATCAGCGGATCACCGTCCACACGCACCGTGACATACAAAGCCCACCGAAGCTTTTTGTGTCGCATCCCTCACCGGCGTCTTTCCACGCACAGCATCCCTACCCAACACACTGCAGCACCGGAACCGCACGTACCTCTCTTTTGTGTAAGCAAGCCAAGGAAATGTTAACTGAGCCCCGGGTTTACACACGCCGACACAGACACGTACACAAAGCTGGGAGCGGGGAGGGAGGAAGGAATGGTTGAGGGGAAATGGATGTTGCCGGGGTTTATCACGGGCGACGGGGACCGAGGGGCCGCAGACACCTCAGGCACACGCACCCGCACCCCCGCCATACCCACCGGCGGCCGCTGCGGCCGCGCGGGCCCGGGGGCAGGAGGAGACATGGAGGGGCAGGAGCAGCGCGGCG
>VZTE01003182.1:317694-358332 GCA_013397775.1 Eulacestoma nigropectus
CCCGGGCGCGGCCGAACGCGTTGAAGCGGCAGCTGGGAGCGGGTGCGCGGCTGCCCGCGGTGTAGCGCACAGACCTCTCCCCTGACGCGGGCACAGCTGCAACCAGCTGGGTTTAGGAATTATTTTAAAGAACTTTCACGCAGGGTGAAATTACTTTGAAATCCGTCAGCCCTGAGCAAAGTTCGGACGAGTCTCCGGAGACCTGAACAGCAGCAGGGGCAACTTGTTCTCCTGGGAGCTGGGGCAGGCCGGTCTTCGCGCCCCGGGCAGCTCTGCCAGTTGAGGCATTTCAGAGCTGGCAGTCCCGAGCTACTGCAGAGGGATGCATGAGCAGCCCGTGCTCCAAGTGTTGTGCGGAGCTTCAGGCTCCCCCTCTCCTCCCTCCCAACGCCTCCAGCTCACACCTCTGTTCCTTGCATCCCCCCGGCCTTCTCTCTGGTCCCTGGGACCCGCTCATCCTTACTGCAGCTAACCTCTGCAATGAAGGGGGGGTGGAGGTGAGAACCAAATGTTACCAAAAAAACGTGTACCTATATTGACAAAGAAAATGGATGTGTGTACGATAAACCAAGAGGAGGACTGCAGGGAGATGCATGGTCAGAAATTACCTGGTGTAAATCCACTCTGCTATGCTGTGTTCAGCAGCAGGCAGTCTGGACTGCAAACATAAGGATTGGTGCATTTCTGTGCAGTGAATAGTATCTCTTACACTTCCAGTCCAGCATGCCTGGAGTGAACCACCAACATGAAGAATAGTTGCAAAGATAAAAATAACTTCAAAGAGATATGAGAAGATGAATCTGCTGCTTTGTATTCATTCCGTGACTTCAGGAGTCAGAAAACCTGAGTTCAGACACAAGTTTAGATACGGAGTTCTTAGCAAACATTTTGCCCAGCAGAATTCTAATACCCAAGAACAGATATGCTTTATTTTGGTGCAAGCCTTGCTGCTGAGAAAATAAACATGTTTCTCCTTTGTTTTGTGTCTGGATATTGCTTTTTATTTGTCAGCTTATACCTTCTACTCTGAGTCTGCATACCATATGGATTTCCAGAAAGATAGATTGTTTTCTCTTTCACATAATTTTCTCTACATTCCAGCCTGAATTCATTATCATTGTTAATTTAGAAGGTATAAGCAGTTTTACAGATCATTACCATGCAGACTACTTTATAACAGTAATGTTATTACTTAAAAAAAAAAAAAATTCTGAATTCTTATGCTGGTTAAGTAGATGCTGCTTGTGGAAACTCAAAATCTAGTGTGTAACAGCAGACAAACACATAGAAGAGACAGATCCACGGTATAGCTGGGGGTAAAAGAGAACATGAAATGTGCCTTAGGATTTCACTGTTGTTTAGGTCTAATGAGAAAGCTGTACTGAGAAAGCTGTACTGGTTTTCTACATAAAATGGTCTTCCTTAAGGCTCACTTTCCAGACATTTTCCATGCAGCCCACCCAGCCCAGCTGTTCCTCATCATTAGATATCACTAGAATATTTCAAACAACAGCAGCTCATATTTCTTCCCATAAACATATAAACAGAACAAAGGATCAGTTATGTCAGTGCATTCAGATCTAAAATAAATGCAATTTGAAAAAATATTTTAAGAGCAAAGAGAAAAAGAGTAGAATGACCATGCAATAAAAAAAAAAATCCAGAAACTTTCACCACACACAAAAAACAAGTCTAGCAACAATGAATGCTGGAAACACCTGCTCTCTTAAACTATTAGGACCTGATTTTGCTGGCCAGATTTTGAGGGTAGAAAATAATGATTGCCTTTTTGCACAAAGGTGGTCTAGGGCAAAGATTTTCTAAAGTTCTTTTAAGTCATGTACAAGCCTGCAGCAGAAATAATCACCTGAAGAACCATCTAAAGCAGACATGCTTGCTCTCCTAAGCCCTGATGGGCATGTAGCTCAAGCTGTGCCTCATAAACCTGCTAGAAACCTTCAGATGGTCATATGCAGTTCACAGAGCATAATCAGCTCAAGATGAAGTGTCCTACTACGAATGACAGCTGCTTTTGCTTTTTTTTTTTGAACTTGCTTGCAACTTTGAAAGCCACTACTAAATAATCGCAGATAGATTGCACTGCAGATGTCTGAAAACAAAATACCAGAAGCATGGATTATTGTAGCATCTGTATCCAGTGAAAGAAATTGAAACATCTAAGTCAGAAGCACACAGGAAACAGCTGACAGCCGGAGCTTCAAGACTGGCTGGGGAGCAAATGTGTACCATGCAAGGTGTACACATGCTTTCGATCAGGGTGATAAATAGACTTTACATCACAACTTCAGATGATTGCCCAGAGCTTTCCAATTCCTTCTTCCTTTATCAGGGTGGGGGTCAGTGAGCACATGGGATGAAAATTCATAATGCTACAATACAAATAAAAAAGGCTTCAGACGCAAAACTGCTGATTATAATCTTGGCTGTTCATATTGATACTCAGTTGGGAGATGTTAGTTCAGACTCTGTTAACCCAGCCATAAAGATAACAACCTTCCAACAATCAAACGCCTTTTCTGATGTCACCTGAAAAAAGTCACCATACCACTTGTCCTGGGAAAATATCTATGTAAAATTTAAAGAACTTTTTCCTTACAAAGCATAACTAATATTGATCTTTCTGAGTGAGCACAATAAGACAGTGTCTTACTAGAAAATAACTTCTAGACTTCAACAGTAGTCTCTTATCTAACATTTATTTTGAGAATCCTTATAACAAGTCCTGTAATAAATAAGAAAGTGGGATATTCTTGGATATTCCCCACAGAGAAAAACTGGTTTTCATTTTAACAGGAAGAGGAATATTTCTGTTGCAGATGGAATATGAAGGAGACAAGTTCAGGAGATGCAAACATGGGTGACTGATTTATCAAAAAGTCTTTGCAAGGATGCCATAAGAACACTGGCTATCAAATTTACAACAGTGATGATCATTACAGAAGAGTAAAGCACTGGCATAGCCTGTCAGTTCGGTAATAACAGGTGATTCCAGCTGGACAGCTCCAGACTGACCCTGGGCAATGAAACAGATAAATGCCATGGGGTGTAGGCAGCACAAACAGCACGGCAGAAGCAGCCATTGCTGAACTCTGCTCCCAGGGAAGGGCAGTAGTCAAGTCTGATTCTGATTTACTCACATTACTGTAGCGTTAGCAGGCTCAGCTGTAGGCCAGGGTCCCGCTGTGCTCTGTGCTGTACAAAAAGGACAAAATGACAGACCCCTATTAAGAGAAATATCCTTTTTATTTGCAATAGCAAATAGCCCAGCCAATGCTGTAAATAACAGAAGAAATATAGCAGCTCTAGGAGGGGTACCAAGCATGTGGCAAGTCTAAAAAATCGGTAATTACACAGGGGACTTTTAACAATAGAACCTCATTAGCTGGCACATAACTAAGGCACACAACCTGTAATCTGCATGCAAAAGAGGGTGGTAGCTATTCTCTATTTCTCAGCAGGGGGTTAACAGTGAAGACAAAGCTGTACTGGAAACTTCATGCCACCCATATTTCCTTACTTTGTATCATATGCAGTGTAAGTATGGATAATTTATACTGAGAAGAAACCTGGTAATTGCAAAGAACAATGCATTGCATTAGCATAACTGGTTTTAATCATTCATGTCTGAATACTCACCAATTCCATGTTCAGCTATTCTTAAAGAGCTCCTCAGTAAGTAGAGTGAAGGATAATATTGCTGTTAGAATTTTTTTAAATTATATGGCCATCTCTTGCTACACATCCCACCACCTAACTACACAGCAGCAACACAGCATTTAGTCAGAAAAATCAGTACTTCTCATTTCTTCTGTTTATTTTAGCCTCTTTAAATACTTTTTAGCTACTGAGGGGGCAGGGAAGCATTAAGTGATCCAGTAATGTGAGAAATACATAAGACAGATTCAGAAAACAGAGCACTGGCTCCAGATTCTTCGGAAGCAGACATCACTTTCCAAACTGTAGATCTAACAGAACTGTGTTTCCATTAGCCTTCACTTTTCCATCTTTATTTCAACCTCATACACTTTAGAGGAAGACCTTTCTCCTGTTACTTCGTAGTTCAACAGACCCCTAAAAACAGTTTTCCCCACTATGTACAACAGTGGAACTATGTACAATATTGGGCACAGCACTATTTTAAACACGACTAAAATACAGTAAAAAATGTCACTTTTCCCTCAGAACTGTCACTCATTTACTGAAATCTGTGTGCACGTCTTCATAATAACTCTGCTCCCCAGTGGTACTGCACAAATGAACTCTTTTGTGAGTACTGTATGTTCCAGCACTCCAGGGTAGAATATACACAGTAATTAGGATATACTTGCCAGCCTTCTCCCCTTAACACTGTGAAATGTTAATGTTAAGGTCAAGTGAAGAAAGTAAAATGATAAAAAGAATATATCTTACCAGTGTTCAGCAGGGAAGGAAAGGGAACAGAGCTGTGCTGCTAATAGCAAATGGGTCAGAGGCTTTATTAATTGCAGTTCAGATTGCATCCAGGTGAAACTTAAAATCAATCATTTAATTCTGGATGCAGGAAAAATTATTTTGAATAAATGTGCCAGACTAATTTCAGAATTTATCCACTGTGTCCTCCTCTATAATTAACTAAGCCTTCATAGCCAAATGATTTTACAAGCTGTTTAGTAGGATTCCTCAGCAGCATTTAAGCAACTGCATGCAAGAAATTGTACACAAGACACTGCTGATACTAAAAACTCCAATTATTCACCATACTGTCCAAATTATTAATGAGAGAGAGCAGCAGCAGCAGAAACATGCTGGTCAATGAGGCTACCTTGAACACATTTGTCAACTGTTCTGATACAGATATACTTAGCAAGTAAAACACATGCCACCAGCAGAGAAGAAAAAAAGGCTGCTCTTCTAGTAAGCAAGCACTTCTAACTCTGGCTGTGACAGCAGCCTGCTCCTTGCTAGCTTGTTTCACTCATGTGAGGTAAAATGTAAAAATAGTGTCAAGAAAGTAAGATGGGGTGGCAGGGGAAATATTACTTAGATATGTACTTTGATTTATATATCCTTCAAAATAAATACATGGAGTTCACATCCCAAGCACTTGCCACAGCTGATCAAACATTTCCGAGTGGTAGGTTCTAAAAAAGCTAGATTGCAGCTATTCCAGTGCAGCTTTGGAAAGGGGAGGGATGATGCCATCACTCATTCCCTGACACGCTTGCACAGGGGAGAAGGGGACTGCAAGGGATTTCTGGAGTCATCGAGTCCAGCCCCTGGCTATTCCACTGCACAGTTCATTCCATACATTGCCTTCAAGTGTAGTTGGGGGGTTTATCCTTCTATTACCACTGGAAGACTGTTTCAGAAGCTCATGGTTAGAATCACTAAGTAAATCTTCCTGCTTCCCAGACTAGATTTATTCATGTCCAACAGAAACCTATTTGTTCTTGTGCCCCCCAATTGTTCCTGTGGCAACACTAGCACTAATAGCTCATTCCCTCTACTGGTAGAAAGGACCAGGCTCTCAATGCTTACAGCATCTAAGCCCAAGTGATGGGTGAAAATTTCGTGAGACTGAAGTAGAATATATCTTTCAGCACAGAGAGGCCCCAAAGAGTAAAGGCTGCATTAGCCTGAGAAGCAGAAGGAATATGGCCATGCCAGTACAACACATGCTTGAGCTACTAAACCTCAGTGGGAAAAGGAACTTACTGTCTATAGGATAAGCAAAGGAAAAGGAAACTTACTATCCATGCTTGGAAGATGGTTCACTGGGCATGGACATGCAGAATTTAAAGGTGTTACAGTTGCTTTCCTAATGTTCACCTCAAAATAGAAACATTCCTCCTTCAATAATTGGCAGGTGCTGAAGTGCTGCTCAGGTACACAGTCGTGCATTCAAGAGAGACACCTGTGCTGCTGCTGCTGTCATCACTGCTGTCATATATGCTATAAAAGGTAGGTAAAAATGCTGAGAAACAGCAATGTTCATCACATGAGGAAAATCCTGGTGTTTCCAAAAAATGCAGCTCTATGAAACAGGCAGAAAAAAACCCAGAAACTGTTACATCCAATTAGGCATCCTGCCTTTTCTTCATAGACAAATTTGGACCAGTTTCCCTGCTCTTTCCCTAATTAGGCATAGGGATGAATCAAACATGAAACACGCTACCCTAAAAGATTCCTATTTGATGTTGTATCTAGGCTTTGGCACTGATTCCCCTAGAGAGCCTAAAACATTTAACCATCATTTCTCTAGAGAGATGATCTGAATTCTTAAGAAAAATCAGTGCAAAGTATTAGCAAATTGTTGCACTAAAGCCTTAGGGTGTCCTCAACACATTTGAGTTACTAAAATATATTTTTTATCACATAAATAACTGGCAATATTGGAAATGGATCACAGATTGGTGTGTTATGATCCCCACACCAAAGACCTTCTAAACTAATTTTCTTATAAGTTTTATATACAACCAAAGAAAGGCATCTTTCAGCTTCTCCTTGCCAATCATTCTGGACCTATGGATTCCCAAATCTTAAAGAGGTTAGTCACAGATTTGGTCATTCTCATGACCCATCTGTCAAAGAAAGCATCAACATAGTAGTTTTGTAATATTGCATCAAAATTATGCACAGATCCCAGTGAATGTTTTGCATAATTTCTGCTACTAATTCCTCAAGCAGATTCTTGCTTCCTAAGGAAGCTCGAGTAATTTTCAATCTCCCAAAGCACAGAAGGGATCACGACCTGACAATATTTTACTGCTGTACCAGACTCAAGCTGCCAGTGCCATAATGCAGCAGATATTTCAGGGGTTTCCTTCTTCTGCTTTGTCATCTTTGTACAAATGCAAATAAGATCCAAAGAGTCTTTCCCCAATGTAGTATGCACCCCTCAGGCTTTTTGTTAATTTTCTGGAGAAAAATCTCAGCCACAAATCTTTAGAGCACAAAAAATCCCAAGCTCTCACAACCATGAAAGGGGGCACTCCTCTCTCACACCCACAGGAACCACACATAGCCCTCCCATGTGGATTGTCGTGTCAAGAACCCACACTTGGGGGAAGTGAAATTATGTCCTTTACCCCGCTGCTTTCATTTTTCCTTTCACCCACATGAACTCACTCTTAGTCACCCTTCAAAGATCTTATTATTTCTCTATAAGCATATGTTCCCCATGGTTTTCTGGAATTGCTTATCCCACTAGTTAACCACAAGTTTAAACACACATTATTATTTGTTGTTACTATGGAAATGTAGCATGTTTTTTAAGACATCCTTGGAAATTAAAGCAGCACTATTTTATTCTGCATGGAGTATCTTTGTAGCATACATGATTGAAAAAGTGGTAGTTTTCCTATACCCCCCACTACCAAGAAAGGTTTATTATTCAAAACCCATAGATCAAAAATAACTTCTTCTATTATTACTTCTAAAATGGCTTCTTATGAGGAATTAATTAATTTGCTTTTCTCTCTTAAATTCCATCCATACCTTATGACTAAGAAATGCTCCAACATTAACCACCTTTCAGTTTCTCATCTCTTCATCCCATTTTTTTACATGTGGACACCATAAGTCCCATAAAAAAAGAAGGCGGTTGCTTCCTTTCTCAAGGTTGCTGCCTTGAGAAACCAAAGGCTTCAATGTACAACGATGCTAGAACAATTTCTTGCTGCAGATGAGCACAAGGGGCATGGCACAGTTTTCTGTGCACACAGGTGCCAGCTACTGCTCAAAGAGAGACGTCACCAAAAGCAGTCCATACCTATAATTAAGGTTTAGTTGCACCATCTACAGTATCGCAGTTAAAAAATTTCACATAAATATTAAGAAAAACATAGGAATGCATTAACTTGCAGCAGGAAATATTTGCTTACTGCAAGCAACTCCAGAAAATTAGCTGTTCCTACTCGTAGCTGAAAAGGACTAGTTTGCTGATAATTAAAGCATTGCAAACATCAAGTACCTAAATAAGAACCAAAATTTAAAAAACCTCACTGCTGACTGAACGGGATTTCAGACCATTTAGTATTCCCATATCAAATGCATACACAAAACTTGGATCATAGGGCTGCAAAATAAAGTATTTACTCAGAAAAACTTGAACTATTCTTAATTTTTATTACTGTTCTCATGTGCTGATACTGCATGTGGAGCTTGGATTGCAAAAGAATTCCTTAAATAAATAAACAAATACGCTTCAGCTGGCAGAGTTTGGTGGATTGGAGCATTAAACAGCAGGGGAACATGCCCAAAGGTACAAAGCAGATTAACTACACAGTCTAAAGGACAGTCTGACCTCTGCTGGCCAAAGGCATTTCAAGGCCCTTCCCACTGGACAGTGTTTTCCTGTCTGTTTTGGGGGTTTTTTTAACATTATTTTAGCCCCATCCCAAAATTACGGTGCTCTCCAACATAGTTGCATAATCCATGAAACTTCCATTTACCAAAGAGATCCTGCTGAGCACAAAATGTCTCTTTTTGCTCATTCTGCTTACAGATAAATTGACTTTTCTTGTAGAAGAGAAAACTGCTTTTAAACAGCCTTTACCATCCATTGATTTAGGCTCTGTTTAAGCAATACAACAGTATATCACAACATTATACCACCTACAAACTCTAAGAAGGAAATAACAATAGCTGAATGGATATGGACAAGGAGCATCACTGTAATAAAATAATTTTAAAATTCTTAGATCAAAACCAACGTGATCAGAATTATAGTATTTCTTTTGCATTATTTTGCTAAGTAAAAATTGCAAGAAACCCATACAATTCTATTTCTGCTTCAGGAAGTTTGGCCTCTCAATAGTTCCATTCAAAACGTCAGCCTGTTTTATACTAGCTAAAGAATGACCTTATTTTCTTGAGCCTAATTGTTTTAAACCTGACTTTCCCCATCTACACTGCAGCCCAGCACCCAGACCAGTGTAAAAGAGCACTGGTTACCTCCTAGGAGCTACCACGCTTGAAACCTCTCTCTCCAGTTTTCAAGTGAATTTAGTTATTTCTGTTGTGAGAACAGCCCTTACAGATGTGGGCATATGGTAACAGCCCTCAGTCTGGGCTTACACAAGATACAAATAGGCTTCCAGTGACATTTAAATGCAGGCTTCTGGAACCCTTTTTGGTCCCAGACAAATGTGTAAAGGCGACCAGTTGTAGAGCCAAAACTAGAATCTGTACTGGAAGCACTAATGTGCTTATCCAGTCAGGGTAGAAAATGTTATTTGGCTGATACGAGCTGTTGTGCAGCTGAACTGAGAGCTCAAATTTAAAATATTCATCATCATCCTAGCAATCTTATCATCCCCTCCCTTCTCCAAGAGAGCAATGAAGAAAAAGCCTTACATTTTCAGAGGTAACTGTTTTACAGAGGGAACATCTTTTGTTGCCAAGACTGAGTCATCCCTACAGACTCATTACTCGAAGAAGCGTGCACATAGAACTGACAGCTGATCACAAGCCATCTCCCAACTTCCATAAAATCTTATAGGTTTTAAAGCAACCTAGTAAAATTAAGACACAGTAACCTTTTCTTTATAGTGGCAAACATTAATACAACTCTCTGTTACTGTAGTTATGAAGGGGGAAGACTTTTTTATTCATTAAACTAGGTCACTGAGGAAATTACATGCTCACATAGCAGGGGGGTGTAGATAGCATATTTCCCAGCTTGTTACCACAGCTTGGACTGCCTTGTTTGCCTCTCAGCTGCTCCCAGTGCAGTTCTGGCACTGGACCTTGCAGGGTCCCCAGCAGCAGTGACACAGGTCAGGAGCAAGGACCCCAAGCCTGAGAGCTTACCCAGGCATTGCTGTGAGCAGAAATGAGATCTTGAGGGGCAAGTGAAGAGAGTCAGCAGAGAAGCTTTATCAGCTAGTATGTCAGAGTATTAAGATGGTAAATAGCAGGTGGTAACTTTAACTTCTAAAAAGCACGTATATTGGATAAATAATAATCTTCCTTTGGGATTTCTGTTGGCTGATCCCACCATACCAGCCAGACCATGTCAGTATTGCCCACGTAAACTGTGAGCAGGGAGATTCTCCCAGCTGGCCTATTGCCATAGAGGAGCTCCAGATGCTGGGTTGCCAAGTTACATCAACCTTCTGGGGACTGACTTGGGCAGTGGGGGGCTTGTTTGGTGGGAATCAGTTTGGCAGAGTAAGTTTCTGGGTAAAAGATGCTGAGGATGCACAAGGAAAAGTGCTAACCACCACACCCAAGACCTGCATGGTTTGGGTCTGAAGGCCTTTGCTGGAAATACAAAAAGACAAAGTAGGCCCTTGGGTGACTGGCTCCCTCCCACCAGCCCAGAAGGCTCCCCACCACACATTCATGAGTAGGTACATGGGTCAGACACTGAGCTCCTTCTCTGGCCCACAGCCATCTTCAGGCTCTTCTTTGGAGGAAATCTCACTGCCAGTGAGGATGCTAGTAAGCATCTCTCTGAATTTCCCTGCTCCCAGCCAGATCAGGCAGGAGCAGCCCCACAGCAGAACTGCTGTTGCAGCCAGGTCACCTTTCACACTGCCATGCTGAGTGGTGGGGCAGCGGCAGATAAGGGCTCAGTAAAGGCAGGAGTTGAGCAAGGACAGCCAGGTCTCAGCAGGTGCTAGGGTGAGCGCCATCTCCTTTTGTCTTTCTCATCCCTTGGCTTCCTGTCATGACCCTGTTGGAATCGAGACAGCAGCAAACAAGCACCTTGGACCAGCACTAGGGGTGCCTTCCCTGTTTGAACAGCTCTGGAAGGACCTGAGCTCCCTGGGTTACTTTCATGGTGGAATGTCTCAGGTTTCATTGAGTGATTTTCCCATGTAGTGCAAGCAGTTTTTTCTTACCTCTTTCTGGCTCCTTTGCTGCAATGCTTCACTGTCAATTCAATGAAACTGCAAATAATGAGACAAGAAGTGCCAAGTGCTCATCTGGTAACCCTCCTACCACATCTTTCACAGGTCTCAGATGGCTGTGTCAGGAGGAGACAGAGATATCCTTTGCTGCCTCTCCTGAAAACTGATTCTGTTTTGATGAAAGCAGTTGTAATCTCTTCCCACTTATCCTGCCAAACCCAAGCTCCACCCAGCATGAATCCTTGGTATGATCTCCATTAGACTGCCAGCAAGGCCTGTTACTTTTCCAGCTGACATTTGAAGATAGTAGAGATGTCTTACTTTTTTTTTCTTTTTCTTTTTTTTTTTCACAGTAAAGATGTCTTCAAGGAATTTACGTGGAGAGCTTTCCATTACGTTCTCCAGCAGACATTTCTGCCCCAATAGGAAAGGTGGCTGAATATCTAGAAGGCTCTTTGCTCAAGGCACATAGTAATTAGCATTCCTTGTGCCAGGAGGGAGAGGATTAGACTCTCCCCAGCCATCTGCTGAATACGCCTTGCCAATGTCAGAAGAGCATTTTGCTATATAAACAGCACAAAAGATAAATCCATATACAACTTTGAAATTTAGTAATTTTCCGTTGAAAATAAAATCTGCTTTTGCATAGTGCAAAGAGGAAAAGTGGAAATACAACACAGCATAATAAGACATTGAAAGTGATGTTATTGAATCTTAAATATTCGTTTTGGACACACTGACACTAGTTAAAAATGGCCCGGTAATGCAAGTTCTCAGAGATTTCACAAACTACCTTCATGACATCCATACTTGTTCAGCAAATACTTTTGTGATTAACCTGCTGAATAGGAAAATTGGAACAGGCACATGAAATGTAAAACAGGGACTCCTAAATTTATTTGGAAAAAGTAGTGCTGCAGGGCCTTGGAGGAAGAGACATCCAAGTTCTCTCAACTCTAAATTGTTACACCATCCTTCACCAAAATATTTTCAGTTACAACAGACAACCTGCACTCTGCAGAAAGGTAATCAAATTTTCTGGTGAATTTTGATATATTCTTGCATTATGTTTCATTACAGTTTGGAGCAAAACAGACTTCTTTTGTTTTCAGTTGCCTACCAAAGAGGATGGAGCTACAGCTCTGGAAGGGCCTAGTCTTTCCTGTCCAGAAGCTGAGCTGCTCAGGATCTGGCAGACATCGTTACAGAGACTTCTTCATGCCTGACCACACTCCACTAGCCCAGGATTTGGAATTTATGGATAGCAGGTACATTGGTATCCTCCAGGTATATCATGGAGAACTTGGGAGTAAGGACTTCCAAATATTTAGTTGCCAGTAATCCACTTAGCTATACCCCTACAGCTGGACCTTTCTCCTGTCAGGCCTTCAAGCAAAACAGGATCTCAGTGCTTCTCTACCTGCAGCCCCTATTGCAAGGGACAGAAAAAGCAGAAGAGAAAGAAGATGACATACAGCCTACTGCCAACCTGTGTCTTGTGTCAAGGCAGAAAATACTTATCAGTAAATTAAGATTTAAATACCAGTTTTCCCTTGCTTCAATATTCACAGCCTACTAGCTGTATCCTGAAATATAATAAAAACTTACCAAGAGCTGCTGAACAGCCTCAACATTCACTGATTTCAGAAACAGAATATCAAATACACTGCAAGCACCAAACCTGGATGGAGTTTTATGCCTAAAAAGAATGTGTTCTATCTCTAATTTTTGTAATTCCTTTAAAACCTGTACAACAGCTCTGTTAGGCTTCATGAGCCTTGTCACAAGTACAAGCCTTCACACTGGCACATTTTAAAAATAACCAGTGAGTAAGATCCTGCTCTCATTTCTATAAAAACTCCCCTACTGATGATAAAAACTGGTTAATAATTTAACAAAGTAATCCAAGTGTTCTAAAAGTGGCACAGAGCTGTTTATATTTAAAAGAAAATGCTTAGTTATAGGAGATTAATCTGTGAGAGAAGTCTATTATTTAATACAGAAAACCCTTCCAAAACCATTTGCATAGACTCCTAACATCACCTACCCATGGGTAACTATGGTCTACTGGCTCCTCATGCTGTCTTACTCTCATGTTCAGAGAATGGCTCTGCAGAGAAAAGGCTGGCTGCTTACGGACTGAAATATTACCCACAGGAGGTTAGCATAGTTCAGCCTCTGTAATCCAGACCTAAATTATCTAAATTCCACAGCTTTACCCAGGCCCCTACAAAGCAGCAAGAGAAGTTGAGTCCTTCCAATATTGATATATTGATCTATAAATCAGAAAGAATTGGAGGGTTGGTGTTTCTTCTGTGGATTCTGGAAGGTTGCTTATCCCCATATGATCAAGGATCTCCATTTATGTTGAATGTCATTTTGATTGATATTCATTTCAGATTGCCTAGGGCCTGATCCTCATAAACATCAAGCAAATACTCGAACCAGCATCCAGACCATTCAAACTTCCACCATTAGTCAGCATGCATTTTGATTTGAAACTGAATGAGGTCAAAACTACTGAACACGTTTAAAATGTTTCTCTTAAGCATTTTACCTTACTTCAGTTTTCTAGCCTTCAAAACGAGCATAATACCAGTTTATTACTAAGAAGTACTTTCAAGAAAAACAACTGATTGGAAATTATGGAAAATGGAAAAAATAAATATGAATAATTTTACTAGTGCATCCCCACATCCTTCATGATTCATCTTAAAGGTAAAGTATAAAAACATTTTTAAATGTTTTTGGACTGATATCTATATTCCAAAATTTTATAATTTAACAGGGCTTTTTGTGTTGGTTTTTAAAATTTGTTATCTTTTATTTTTCAGACAAGTTCAAATTTTATAGCCAAATCTATGTATATGGAATACTGAGATTCTAGATAGCTGGAAGCGAAGCCTGAAAGAAAAATTATAGTTGCAAGGCATTTTCTAATTTGGTTTATAAATAGATGGCTCTGACATACCACTCACAAAAACAAGGCTATAGTTGGCTTGCCTGAAGCAGCTGTGCAGCTGGGAGGAGAACATACGCTGGCAGCCCGGCTGTGCAGTTGCCTGTGTTGTCATACACAGTATCAAAGCACCAGTTAAGAACACAGGAAGAATTAGCTTTTTGGCTCGAGGCAGAGAGATAGGAAGTGGTCTTTGATTTTACACCATCCAACATGCAAGCCACCGAAGAAAAGCAAGCTAAATAGATTCTTAATTGGAAGCAGCAGGTGAGAAACTGTAACGCAACTCAACTTCTTGGGTTAGGCAGGTAGACTCATGTCAAAATTACTGTGTGCTGTAGTTGGAAAGCTTTTCCACTACTGATAAATGTATATCAAAATAATTCATATATTTAAGTAAAATGAACAAACATTCTTGGAGTACAATTAGTGGAGTGGATACCTCAGGGAATGGCACATCATGCTTGGGACCTGACCCAGGCTCCTTTCTGGCACCAAAGGTCTTTGCGTTGACACCAGCTGATTTTGCCCAACCACACGGATGAATATTCTGCTATACCTGCAGCTCTCTGGCTCTGAATCAGCACAAAATGTTACAAATTTCAGATACAGCTCAGAAGTAGGTCCTCTTGAACTGACAGAAGCTTGCTGATGATAGAAGTTAGCTCTTAGATGATCTGGGTTGTAACTTGCTGGAATCATGTCCTATTGCCCTCCCTCGATTGGAACAGATACAGCAACACTAAAGTTTATTTTCTATTTATTAGATTCACATATTCAAACTGCAAAATTAAGATCCACATCCAAACTTTCCAAAATCTCAGTTACTTCAACATAATTTGTTTAAACTCCATCTTTCAATTAGGTATTTTCTAGCTGACAAATAAGCCCAGTACATGCACAAATATGGATGGATAAAACCTTGACATCACACAGTGAACGCCATCATAAAGGCCTTTCATACTATGCGCAACAATTTTTTGTTAATCAAGAAGAGTGTTTCCAGCCTCTTAGTACTTCTTCCAACATTAATTTTCAGTGTAGTAGACATGTATTATGCAACTGCAAGAGAAATTCTATGTGCCTTAAGTGACATAATAACAAGAGGCTGAAAAAGAGCAAGTATTCTCCTACGGGCTGCTTACAGAAACATCTCTTGACATCTGAGATGCTACATGACCTTCACTTACATCAAGTCCGTTACATTTAAATATTTATTTTAAATAAAAATAAAAACTACCGCAACCTTTCCTCAACAAAGCAGCCATGCTTACCATACAAATACCTTCGGAATTCATCATTAAGAAAGAAAAGTTTTCTTCCTTGAAAGTCCAAAGCTGAGACTGTGATACAAGTGGTAGTCCTCTTCACTTCTAAGTGTTAAAAACATGAAAATGAAAGTTAAAACCAAGTCAACTTGTGCTTGAATTTCACTACTCAGTCCTTTCAAATCCACTAATAGGCTGAAAGTTTTGACTGTGAAGATATTACTAAAAGCACAAAGTAGCTCTTTAAAACAGTGCTGAAGAAAGAGAAAGGAGAAAAAAAACCTCAAACCCACCACAAGTATTTCACATAAAATTTCAGAGTGAGTTGCAGACTCAGGCCTTCCCCACCTCTGCAGATGTAATTAAAGAATTTACTAAGCTTCACACAAACTGATGACAGTGGAGCTCAGATTTACAAGTCACTTTGTGGCAAATGTTAATTATTTCCCCCAAAAAACTTATGAGAAATAACTATATTAACCAAGAAAAAATACAGCACTCTTATTCTATCTAAGATGGACTAAGAGAAAGAACTTTAATGACAGACATGCCACCGTATTCAAACAAAAAGAAAATGAAAACAAAATACCCTCTTAAAGATAAAACTAAGCATAAAAGGAGGGACGAACATCGCACGCTCTCACACTGGGAATGTTTGTAACTTCATCTCTGATATCTGACACAAATTTATCAAGGTTTTGTTCATAGCAAATTTAGGAGAGAGTGCAGTGGCAAAATGTGCTAATCTAATGTTACTATTTTAGCTGTTCTACAAGGTTTTTAATCTGCATACCTGTATTTTTACAGAGTTGACATCCCTTATCCTTAAGAAACGAGATAAAGTGACAAAGTGATAAAAGCCTGGGTTTTTGCACAATGCCACTAGCCTGCTTTGGAGAAGGCAATGGCAGCACAAGTCAGCAAAAGAGGGTTCTTTTAATTCCTGTTCCTCCAGCCCTCCTCATTAAAAGCTATTTAATCTAATTATCTGCAGTGGGAAACCAAATAGAAGCTCTTTATGAACACAGGCAAGAAAGTCCATACAAAAGAAAGAAGCAAAAGAAACAATAAGAAACTTAGAGTGTAAAAAAGCTCTTCAAAAAATAAGCCACAGCAAGTTACCCTGAATGCCACATTTGTAAAATATTTATCAAACCAAATTAATACTAAGCCAATTAGAACAAAATCTTGGACTCAATGTAAACCAATACAGAAGTCTCAATCAAGAGCAAATGGAGCTAAAAGCAAACAGAAAAAAAAGTCATTAACAGAACATACATAAGTGTAGAGACTTGTAACAAATTTATAATTGTAGCACACAACTGTAAAGTTTTAGATTTCAGTCAGCAAACCCATATCACTTGAAATACTCAAGAGAAAAAAGGAACAATCTAGTGGGGAAAAAGAAAAAAAACAATAAAAAACCAAACAACCTAACTCCTGTAGGATAAAAAGAAGGATCAAGCCTTAGAAAGTTGGCTTAGAGGACTCAATTTGCCACAAAAGCCAGGTAAACCCAGGAAAACCAAACCTCACATAGGTCCTCATTGGCACCTTCACCTTTATGAGCTGGGCACCCCACTTGAAGAAAATGTCCCCAGGGACAGCTGGGCAAGGGTGTCAGTGCCAGCTGTTCCCCACAGCCCCTGTGGACAGTGCCAGCACACCAGGGGACACACGGCTTGAGCACTGGTCCAGCTGCCAGCCAGGGAACAAACATGCAGAGCATGGTGAAAGGACAAGACGCAGCAATCACAAACTGAAACACAGGAAACTCTGAACGTAGAGATAAAAACCTTTTTAACTGTGGGGGTGTGGGTGGTCAGGTGCTGGAACTGGTTGCCCAGAAAGGCTGTGGAATGTCCATGCTTAAAGAAGCTGAAAATCCATGGGATGTGGCTGGCCCTGAGCAGCCTGCTCCAGCTGAGCCTGCTGTGAGCAGTGGATTGGAGCAGATGGTCACCAGAGGTGCCTGCCAACCTCAGCCCTTACTGCGCTTCTGTGAGCTTAGGGGAGATGGTGGGAACACAAGGCTTGCCAAAATATGTCAGATTTTTGTTGCTGCCCCACACATGCACTAGAATGTGAGTCTCTTACAGGAAAAATTTGTTGAAAATGGTTTCAACTCATTTTTTCCTGTGAATTAAAAAAGGCTGTTTTCCAATATACTGTAGAGCTAAATGAAATAAAGGAAAAGAGGGGAGCTGACCGACTGGCTGCATAGGGAGCTCGTGAAAGATGGGGCGGGTAATAAAACAAGACAAAAGGACTAGGGACAGACAAGGATGCTTGGCTCCCCTTTACAGCTTCCATGAAAAGGCAGAGGTAGTTATGAAGGCATATGCAATAACTACATAATTACATAAAACCATCTTCGTGATACAGCCAAATGACACTCATCACACCCTACTCTGAGAAAATAAAGATGGAGAACTCTGCATTGCAGATGAATTCTTATTTTAAAATGGAGGAGTGTGAGGGAGGAAAAATAGAAATTTGCTAAGCACAGAAAAAGTGAATAGTCTCTGTATAATTAGAAATAAAAATATGTAAAATACTATTTCATTAGTGCTCTCCTTTGAGCTCTAAAAATAAAAAATATTGTGCTTATCAATGACAAATACACATTTATATTCACAAAAATATAAATGTATCAATGCATTTTTAAAAATAGATTTAACACTAATGTCTAAAACAAGAATAATATAGAAGATAATTCTTGATAATATTAAACACTTAGAGTTCTTTACATCCACAGAAAGTGCTGTATGAACAGTAACTAATTGTGGTAGGTAAAAATATGCTGACTTTGACTCCATTATTACCCTAACTCCAGATTCAATCAGAACTAGAGTGTGTTGGCAATAACTCAGGAAATGGCAATTTGCTAGAACAGATCGAAAAATTAAAGCACTAGACACATTTAGAAATCCATAAAATATCTGTCACCAAAAAGTCAGTATGTTTATTTTTAATTGTAGGCAGATTGAGTCTAATGCCAATAAAAAGAAAAGTGTTTCTATCATCGTTTGGGCAACTGATTGATTACTCATCATTAGACCCGAATTTTAACAGAGCACCTTTTAGCATGTGGAGAAATCTGCTGGTAGCCATGTACTGCCTTACAGCTTTTCTCTTTAGCCTTCAAAAGGATGTACGTGCACAATCTTCATTATAAACATTTTTTCCCTCTTACCAGTGGCTGAAAGTAGAAAACAAGCAGCAGTAAAGAGAAGTATCATTGTTTGCATTAAGCAAATAAAAGTAACATACCAGAAGAGTGAGTGATGGAATCTGAGCCACACCACTACAGGAGTAGATGGATTTTGACAACTGTTTGCTAAGGCTCAGATAAAACAGAGATAAACATGAAAAAAACCCACCAAAACCAAAAACCTAAAGCTGAATATTCATTGATCTAGTTTCAATCTAAAATACATATTTAAGTCTTATGCCTCACTTCTGCCTCCCCCTTCATCTTAAAATTTCAGTGTAAAAAAGCAAGTCATACACATGCCTTGCATCCACAAGGGATGGAACATGTCTGCCAAAGGACTCTGCTTTCAGATTCTGTTAATTCTTAGAGCACAATCTCCAGGCCAGCACAGGATTAAGCTCTCTGCAAGAGCTAACAAGGGTGTATTTTGATTCTGCAACTTGTTTGCACAATATTAACCATCACTAAGTAAGCTATAACCAACGTTTTCAGAGGCACCAGCGCCAACATTAATGTGGTATGACACAGCAAATACGAGAAGCTGACCAGCTTTAATACATTAAAGTACATTTATATTTGAGGATGTGTGATATTGAAAAACCTGTTTATGAATCCCAATATTTGGGAAAAACTGTTTTTCAGTTTTCCTTAAGGGCGGAACACTGACAAAAAAAAGAACCTAAGTTTAGAAATGCTGACATTGTTAAATCACAAACTGCAATAATGATGTGTTCATACGTTTCATAAGAAATGCTTCTGCACTCCAAGAAAATAATTATGACTTCCAGAACCATCAAAACACAAAAATTATAGCACTAATTACTCCAGTGAAACCAGAGCCAACTAAAACTATGCTATTAATTCCATCATAACTCTCAAATATACCGATTTGGACTGGATCTCCCTTCTACACTCTATAAGCATATTGATAATTGCTTTTATTTTGCACTAAAGAGCAATCGCCTGACTTGAAATTTGGTTATAGTATCATGTCTGTAACTCCATGTTCAGACGGTTGAACTATTAATTCTTTAGTTAATCATTACTTGATAGCACAGTATTAACTTCATTCAGCCAACTACATAATACATGGCTATTTTCAAGTATGGACTGAAAACTGCAAAGCATGTCCTGAAATTTTATGACTTACTAAAGCCTCAGGAAACCATATGCTTCTGCCTCTCAGCCATTTGCTGATCTGACACATCTGTGTGTGTTGCTCCTGCAAAAGATTACATTGGTTTAAACAGGCACAAATAGCAAATGGCTACCAAATTTATAGAACAAGGTATTATACTGTTTAAAGCATTCTAGTAATCTGTTTACCAGATACTCTTAAAAGTATTGTTGCACACTTTTGAAGAGTTCTGCCTGCCTTAACTTGTTCTATGATTACAGATGCCAAACCATTTTGCATAAAGTACAAAGGTGCTTAAGATTATGATACTTCCAGCCCATGCCCTCATATAGCAAGTGCACATTCTCAAAAAACTCTTAATGAGTAAGCTCTGCAGGGATCTGGCTTGCCATGTGGTTGGGGCTCTTGGTTTCATGCTGCCAAAATGAAGTTAGACATTTTAAATCAATCTGTCATCTTTTCAATGCCATCCTAGGGTGTCATTGCTTCAGCTGGCACAGAACAGGATGAATCTTGGCTTCACTGATATCACACCATTGTGAACAGTTGTTTAAATTACGACTGTCTGCCTTCAGAGTAGTAGCTTATTCCATAGCATTCTGCGGTGCTCTTTCCACAACAAATTATAGCAAATAGCTTCAAGCTAAATTCCACTTCAAGAATAAAGAAACTCCAAAAGCACATATTCAGTCTTTATTTTATTAAAACAAGATTTGTTCTGCTGAAGGAAGGAAGGAATAAATTTATAACTGCAAAACAAACAAACAAGGAACAAAACCTTTGCTTCTGGGCATGCTTAGAACTATGCTATTACAAATTTTTCTGAAAAATATTACCAGGAATGCTGTAATTCAGCAGATAAAACATTAAAGGAAAAAATTCAGTGATTTTAGTTACATTAGTGAGAGAGATACATTTTACTTTTCCTATCTGTCCCCAGCAAAAGCTGAAAAACCTTTATTTCCAGTATGAGTTCAGATTACTTTGTTCTCAAGGCAGAGTGACCTCAAGGGAAAAAGAAAGGAAGACCAGCAAAGGAATCAAGAATCATCATCCCACTCCTGTTTCACACTACTCAGTGAAGTAAAGCAGACTCCCAAGCACAGGAGCACCTGTACCAACCTGCCCTCTATACTCCAGAGTGGGATAACATCCTCTTCTGTTACCTGTCACTGATTTACTTCCAAACAGAACATACTGCCCTGTAATTTAGCTCTTTACAACATAAAAAAACAAATCCAAATACATGACTGAGAAAAACAATGGAAACAATCTGAACTAAAATGAGCAGAAGATACAGAGAACGAACATCCAGCAACAGCACTAGACAAGTCTGTAGAATCCCTGTATCCTTACAAAACTATATTGTGTCAAACGACCACAGACAGTAGAGACAGAGAAGCAGATAAAAAATTACATCATCAAGCAAAATTATTGCGAAATACATTATCAATAACAAGAACATGAAAACCACAAAAACACATTCTCATTTGGGCACAAATTTCAGATGAAGCCATAGTCTCATTATAAACAGAAATATCTCATTTATCTGAGTCCCAGAGAGGGATACTTTCGTAACGCAATTACAAGAATATTGGATGCAAACCTGTCAGAAAGAACAAGAGAGCAAAAAACCCTATCAGAAAATTAACTGAAGAATTGCGAGGTGCAAGCGTCAGATAGCTAAAGTTTTGGGGGATTGCTATTTTATGTTTGGTTAGCACCTGGCACAATATGACTGGGTCACACTCATAGTTCACAATACTAGTGAATAATAGAAATCTATCTGCTTAGAATTAAGATTGTTTTGAAAGGTTGAATGACTACTTTATATGGGGAGAGACTTTTAAAAATTATGAAATGTATAATAAAAACTAGGAACTTACAGGTCAAAATTGCATATGCATTGAAGAAGACACAACAACATTTTTCTCAACTATTATAAAAGATCCTGGTTCTAACTGCTGCCAATTTAATTCAAAAAGCATGACATTATTCCAGTCTAATCCAGCTCTTTTCTTGCTTCATGTTAAGACGTGCAAACATACTGACAAACCATCTTTGTCCGCTAACATTAAAAGAAACCACTCCGCCCTCAAAAAACACAAAAGGAAAAAAGGAACACAAAAATAGAAACAAGAAATACCACCCGAAACCAACCAACCCGCCTATCAATTTCAGAGAGAAAGAATTTCAGTTCTCAAGTTTGACATTTGTGTAGGCTTCACAAGCATGTTTTGCAGTTTCAGCCATGATGCTAATGAAACAATGTTCTATTCCATAAGGGCAGAAACTGTATTATTTATCTAACAGGAAAGCGTGCTTGCCTATTTCTCAAGACTCCAGAATACTTCCCTTTTCTCCTTTCTGCACGATATTGAATGTCTTTGCAATCTTTTGTTTTGCAAGTATGTTCATCAATTCTCTTTCTAAAGCAGTTTCTGCATTTACTTCTCATATCCCAGTCTTTCTGCTTTTTCCTAGTAGTCATTGAGCATGCACAGAAGAGGTTTCTGAATACTCAGAAGTGAGGCACAGATTAACATCCAAGCCTACAGTAAACCTTATTTTGACAATGTCAACCACAGAAATGTTATTCTTATTCTTCTAATAAATTCTTACATTTCATACTTTTTTCATTTTTCTTTTTTAGAAGGAAAATATATAGCTACTTACACTTTTATTTAAATATAACATTTTTCTTTTAAAAACCCCACCCTGATAAGAGGGTCTATCATCAGAAAAAAAAAAAAAGACATTACAGTCTAAAAATATTAGTCATTCTATAGTCCTCAACACATTTTTATTACTCAAGATTTCAAGGAAAAGTTGTGCACTGGAGTAAGACAAATGTACAATGAACGAGTATGGAGAACAGTATTTTGACTCTAAACAAATACACATTAGTGTTCTTAAAGTACAATGTGCATTAAAACTTATTCACATACAAAATAATTCATGCTCTCTGTGTGTGAAATACTGTGAAAAATAAGATGGAAGAAGTTAGATAGGAAAACATTCTTGTATCATAAAAATATGTTAGAATGGGACTTATCTATAGAGTTAAAGCTTTGTTTTAAAACAAACTTTATTTAAAAATCTTCTTTTGCTTTATCTAAAAATTAGCCTTTCTATAAAAACCATTCCTTTAAAACTTTGCTTTAAAAACATCAGTTTTATATTAGACAAAATATTAAATTACACAGGCACAATTAGTTAGGAGGGCTATAAGAATTTATATTATAGCCCTTCATTTTCCAGTGACTTGCAATACAGTCGTAAGATTGTGTCTACTGACAACCATAGGAAAACTCATCTATAGAAACCAACTTTTGTATAAAAAATAAAATAAATTAAAACAAAACAAATAACAAAATCTATCAGACCATATTTCACTTGTAAAGGAACTTACTTTCCAGTAAGTTGGACATATTTTATTTATCTTGGGGAATATGCATATACATTAAAAAGATCCCCAAAATATTCTCTGAACATGTGGTTTATGATGACAGCTTTTATATTTCCTTCAGACACCATATATTAAAATAAACCATTTCCAAGTCCACCTTTATCTCTGTCCAAATCTATGACCTCTGACACTTCAGAAAGAAGTGAATGAAGAATCAAGAATGGTTTTGTTTTCTGAGGGGAAAATGCACAGATGTGTTCAATGCCAGAGATAGCAGGGTCTGGTCTTTTCCATGTTTTTGTTGTGTTCTGAAAAATGTATTGTATCACTAGAGAATTTATGAAGACCTTTAAGGTAAAATAGAATATATAATATATCAAACTGACGATTTAAAAACCAAAGCCCGAATTATGATGATGTTTAACTATGTGCTTAATTTACTATAAATGAACCATTAACCTTGGGGTTTAAAGCACAAAACATCCGTAAGACTGGCTTTATGTCTCCTAACCACATTAAATAAACTGTCATCATAAACTACTAAAAAACGAAAGAAAACTAAGCCAAAACACCATGGGTTTGGGTTTCTTTGCCATAAAACCACAGCAGGTGGAACATCAGTGGCCAAATGTGAATCTCTATAGAATATAATTTTAAATCAACCAGGTTTTTTTAACAAATAGTTGAACTCTAATACATTTAGATGGATAATGTGTTAGATTGATTTAAATATTTTACTGAAAGTTTAGAAAGAAAGTTTGAACTCTAGTCCATAAAAATTTAACTAAGACTATACCCAATAAAGTCAGAAAAGCACAGAACCCCAAACTCAAGGCTGACATTCTAAAACAGCTCACTGCTGTTTGTTTGCAGTATAATTTTTCCATCCTCCTCACTAAGGAATGTGAAATTCACCTACAAACTTAATCAGTAAGCTGTTAAAAACAAACAAAAAAACCCAAACCTAATCCTGTACTTCTTCTAGAATTCAAGATTTCACTTCAGCCACCACCATTTGAACAGTCCCCTACAGAGATATATTTCCTTACCAGCATGGTCCATTATTGCTTGATGAGAGCCCACAGCGACTTTTAGTCCAAAAAAAATGCTTTGGACATGATTTCAGGAACAAAAAAGTCAATACAAAAATGTGTAAAATTATATTTCATTTCAAGAAAGCACTGAATTGATCTGAATTGTATCATACTGTATTAATTTAAATGCCATTCCACAGGCAAGTGTATATTATGTGTTGAAGAAGGTGCACATATACACAAACACAAAATACATATACAGAATTCAGCCTCGGTTGATGTATCTTCATTAAATTTCTAGCATAGCAACTGCGTCATCTTCTGCACTTTTGAATTATGTGAAAAAATTAAAATAGGCACAATTAATTAACACAGCTTCTAAATTACCTTATTATAGTGCACTGTTATGCACTGATAATACCATAACAACAATATGATACCATTCAAGGTCGTTTTGCTGATGTACAGGTGAAGACTAGTAAATATGATTCTAAGTGCTTTTAACTCAAATCCACAACTTCTGCAGCTTTACACAGTAGAACAGTGCAATATATTATGTCCCCATATTCCAGGAACAAGAGCTGAGTTTACAGTTGTATTTGTTTCACATTAGACTGGCTTTGCAATTTCTGGAGCTCTAGCACTTCAACCATGTTGTCTATGACCTCCTTTTTTCCCCCCTTCCTTCTTCCAGGTGCTGGCTATAAAAAAAGAAAAAGAAGTTCTTTTGGTAGCTAGCTCTCACCTGGTAGAACAAGACAGTTTCGAAGCAATGGTACAGCAGAAGTTCTTCTAGAGGGCCGGCTCACAGTGCTAGGATGACCCCGATCTCCACCTACTTCCCAGTTCCCGACTTTGGAGGAAGCTTGCTCTGGTTTCTTGGGAAAAGATTCTGATGTGACTTTCTGCCTTTTTTCAGGCATCCCTGTTACAACTGTTGAGTTCAGAAAGGCCCTTTTTGGTTTCCTCCTCACCTTTAATTTTTTAGCATCAGGCTTTTCTTTCTTAGGGTGCTTTCCCACTGTAGTTTTCCTTGTCTGGCACCTATGGATGGAGAAAGCAGATTTCTGGGCACGAGGTTGAAGTTGTCTTCTCATCCCCTCTTTCTGCTGTTTTTTAGTTCTGGATGTTTGTTTGCCTGTGGTTACTCTGTTTCCTCTCCTCCCAATAGTACATCTGACAGACTTAGATCCTGCAGCCTTTCTGGAAAAAACTGGTTCTTTTTTAGTGCCTTCTTTTCTTTTCCATATTGCTTTTGGAGTCTCCCTCTCTAACCACTCACTCCTGATGGAGGTCAGAGGAGTTTTGGTAATTCTATTAAACGGAATTAATCTATAATCTCCTTCTATCACAGAGTTCAAAGGTGAAATGATTAGGTGCTTAAAAGAGTTCTCAGATATGAGACAATCTGTTCTTTCTGTGGAAACAGAAGGTCCATCTGCCTTTTGACTTGAGGCTGCATCATTCCCTTTATCTGGATCTGGCAGGAAAGATGCTGAAGAAGAACTATAGAAGTCTGACCAATTGAGTGACTTTGACAGCGTGCTTTCTCTCTGAGCATCAGCTAGTTTCTTCATGTTTGCATCAACGCTGAGACTTCTGAAGAGCTGTCGAACATGGGAGGGCTTTTTGGCCTTTTCTCCAACTGTACTCTTTGGAGGTGTTTTCAGAATTCGATTTGTCAGTGGGTCATAATATTTGAGAGAACACTGTTTGTATTTATACCTTACAGAGTCCTTGCTATCTGTGGAGTTACGATTTTTCCTCATTTTGGGAATATCTATAGGTTTACCTTTACACTGTTTTACCTCTGGGCACGAGAGTACGTACACGACTGTTTTGGGCTGTACAGGACTCATGATCTTGCTATAGGACTCTGGAAGTTTAAGAGCACATAGTCTAGTTTTCATGTTCGGAGTTTTTTCATTCTCCAGCCACGTGATGTTTGCTTTCTGATCAGCTGGATCAGATTCTCTTCTAGACATTTTCCTTTTTGCTACAGGGTAGTTCAGCAGACTTGTTTGGGTGCCATGGCTGACTTTAACCACCTGACATCTTGAAGCCAGGCGCCATGTCCTTTTCCTAGGCATTTTTACAATTTGTGGGTTGCATAGTGTATCTGAGGCTAAAGATGGGTTATCAAAATCAAAGCCACCACTTAAAGCATCATTAAATTCTGGCAATGCTTTAACTGGTGCACTTTCTGTTCTATTACCCTCAATAATATTGATCCTCTTTTCATCCTTTTGCTTTTTTTTCTTCATTCTCTTCCCTGTGCAGTTGGCTGAGGATTCACTGTTAAAATAGCAACGAAAACGACCTTCCCTGAAATCACGCACAAGTTCTTCAATTTTTATATCATCTTCATACATTATTTGAGACCAAGTCTTTCCCACAAAAGAAGGAGGCACGTGAGGCAGGGCTGGAAGAACTGGTTCTTCGGCATTAACTACAACATCCTTTTTCACTGCTTCTGTTTTCTCTAATGACTCAGTTTTTAAAACAGAAGAGAGCTGTGTTCCATAGTCTTTATCTTGCAAACATACTTGGACCTCTTTTAGGAATTCTATATCTTTTATAGCTGCCTTGGGTAGGTCTGTTCCTACCTGTACTGGTGCATCACAGTCAAAACTCATTTCAGAGCCCTCTAAATTAGTATGGTCCAGAAGTGATGAAAAAGGTACACAGGGATTATTCTCTTCTTTGAAATTAATTTCTTCAGTTGTAGTTTCATGGCAGTATTTCAAAATTACATCTTCAATAGTTTCATCCACTGAACTTTCATCACCTCTGTTTGTCTTCATGTTTTTGCATCGTGCTAGTTGTGGGGATGTCCCAAGGTCTAGGGAGCTGCTGATACCCACAGTATCCCTGAGATGGAGATCAGACACCAAAGTTTCATCCTGAGTTCGTAAACTATCTCGCTTTGAGAGAGATTGACCTGAGGTAATAAAGAAAGAATTGCTGTGGCTGCACGTAGGATTCTGATGAGAAACTGAAGGGTGTTTTGGGTGAACCAGTGCTGGAACAGGATTCAAGCGCGGGTTCAATAACATATCACTGTTGCAGACCTCCATTGCTCTTTCATCACATCCGCTACACAGAAACAGATTTGATGCTGCCAAATCCCTAACATTTTTTCCTGTTTTAGGATTAACAGAGGAACTGTGGCTTGTAGGACTGAGAGAAAACTGCTGAGGTACAGGGCTCACAGCTGCAAACTGACCTTCATGGCTATGATTCGCAATTCGAGCATTTTTCAGAGTTACCCATTTCTTATCACTACAAATGCCAACAGAATGCTGGGATATTCCTGGAACATGTTCCTGGCCTCTTTGAAGTTTTTGAAAACCTGCTTGTGTTACAAAAGTTTTCTTTGTGCCCTCACGAGACAGGCATGGAACAGAAGAGCCTATTCCATGAATGGACTCCTGGTCTTTGCTGGAAATCTCCTGTTTCTCACCGCTCCTCTTTTTCTGCATCTCTTCTGAGGACAGGCAAGAAATCCTAGGAGCCTCCAGAGTGACAGGGAGTGGCATGTCATCATAGGTTGGCCTAAAGGGGAGAGAAGAAACAGCTCATATAAATACTGTAAATATGCTTAATTTTTTCAAACAATAGCAGCGTGGGGTTTTTTAAGAGTAATTACCTAGACTGCATCACTTCTAATGAACACACTGAAATTACTGTTTCTACTACTTTAGCAGAGATATTAAATTTTTAAGAATTATGGAGAGGAAAATGCTCCACAAAGCTAAAGGTAACAATTTGGGCATTAGTCTATCACCCTCTTCATGCAACCATCAATTAAGAACAGCCAAACATAGATTACAATAACTTTATAAATACAGCAAAGCAGGAAAAGCAAAGATACTTCCTTTGTTTGCCTATGAAGAGGTTATTTCACTGGTCACACTATCATTACTTAAAATTGAGCTTTTGTAGAGAAATGGAACGTAATAATACGACACAGTAAAACCGTTGTTGAGTATAAATGCCCTTTTCCCTACAAAACAGGGCTGCCTGATAGGAACTCTGCACACGTGGCCAAGGAATTCCATGCTTACTGTTTCTCACAGACATACCACAGCTTCTGACTCACTCCTGGTAAGAAGCCAAGTTAGGATTGCCTCGCTGTGACAACAGATTTTTATATATTCTGTAACTGGCAGTTCAGTCTTTTGGACTGCCTCAAACACAAGGGTTTGTGTCTTGCAGAATTAACACAGCTGACAGATATGGACTATTCTTCCCATGCAACACAGGAACCCACAAGGCTTCAATGTGTAGCAGCGGGGCAAATCCAATTAAAACAATTTAAAAAATATGTAAATATAACTGAAGAAAAGAATATTGTGTTTCACTCGAAAATTATAACCAGATCTTGTGAGACCCAAATGGATGCTTACTTTATATGTGGCTGGCATCAGCTAACAGAAGTATTGTGAACAAATTTTATAGTACAGTAATTTCCTTGGCAATATAACTAAGAGTATATACTGCTAAGAGATATAGGACTGATTAAGCAAGAGAAACTTCATATAATGAAACATTAAAAAAGAAGAGGATTGTTTCTATTACCATATGAATGCAAAGTAATCAAATAGATCAGATGATCAAACAATGCCTGTGAGCTGAACTGCTGCTTTGCCCTTGCATGGACTCTTGGTCACCTAAGCTCTGAAGTAAGACCTAAAGGGAAGGCCAAATGCAGCAGAAATAATCTTTTAACTTCCTAACTTCAGAGTTCTTCCATCTTTGGGTGAAACATCTTTGCATCCTGGGATCTGGACATTGCTAAAAGACTAAATATAAAACTAAATAGATTTCCATATGGAGAAACTATAGCAAACTCCTGGGTCTCTAGCTCAGTTAACAGCCTACAAGTACTTTTCAAAAATGACTTTTAAGCCAGTGTCTCTGGGGGGAAGAGAACAGAACTACAGTTTTATATAGTTAGGAGCTTCTGACAGTTTTTCTACAAATTACCCCCTTAAGTAGAATGAAGATTTACTTTCTAAAATGCTCAATGTTATTTCTTTAGGTAATAAACTTACATACCGAGAGTTTGGAGGAAGGAATGATTTGGTGGTTTGTAGGTGTTTGGTTTTGTTTTTTTACTGGGGGAAGACAACAATATCCTTTGAAATTCAGTATAAGGCAAAGCTTTGATGAATTTTTCTTTTTTCCACATAACTACTACGTATACTGGTTCTGTAAAACAAATCAGTTCTTACGAATATTTCCATAACCTTTTAAAACGGCACATAAAGATCCCTTGTGTGAATTCAGATAAATAGTAAAAACAGGTATTTAAAGAACTGAGTGAAACTGTGCACAAATCCAAGTGTTTTAACATGAGAAAGAAGAGAATCAAAATCTTACCTCAGGTGTCAGTTAAGACCATGACTTTCTTTTCAGAGCAGGACCACAAAATAAATCCATTCATGCTTTCTTTTCCATTTTTGCTTTCCTTCCTCCAAACTCTGTCTAGATTTGGGGTTACCTCTTCCCCTTTCTTCCTCCAACTTAATCTAGATTTTGTGCATTACTTTTCTCATTTTTCTATTCCTTCTTGCAACAACTTGGAGGAACATGGTAGCTTGTTTTTCCTTATCAGTAGGTTTCATTCACCAAAGGAACAACCTTTTATTAGTGACACCTCAAGAAAGGGCTTTTTTCATTTAGATGTTGCTTTAAAGTGAATCCTGCATTTTCTCCATGGCAAAAAATAGGTGAATATTCTCAAGACAGTGCAATTAAATCTATTTATTTAAGATGGGAGGACAATTTATTTACTTGTAGTTATGTGTACATCATGTCCTGGACTAGTTTGGCATAGACATGCATATAAGCTAATTCTGTCACATCCTTGATAATACCAATAAGTGCTTTCAGACAAAATACGCTTCTGCTTGTTTGTCAGACATATAGCAGAGGTGTATATTGAGAAACACTGTACTGTTCAGGGATCAAACTGGGATTTTTGTCTGCCTTTCACAATGTAACAAATGAGGAATGAGATTTAATTGATTTTCCTTCACCTACAGAGAAAAAATTAACACACTGATCCTCTTACCACTCTTGAAACATGCACATGATAAATAAAGAGAACACTTTTCAAAATCTGAGCATTAATGAATTGGCCAGTTAACGTAATTCAGGTATTAACTGAACATGTGAACTGCAAGGATAATGAAAAAATAAACATGTAAGTACTTACCTGACATAATCAACAAACAACAAACCAAAATTATGAACTCTTTCAAAACATACCATAAAATATACTGCTAAATATATATATAAAACCCAAAATTATAATATTCAGAATAAAATATATAAAGCTCAAATTTTAAGAATTTGTAAATGCGTGTGAGATTGTATAGTCTGTTATTGCAAGTGCTGACCTATATATTGCTTCTATTTTCAGGTCTTCACATTTAAATGCTATCAGTGGTGTTGTTTCAAATCCGTAAGTAGTGAAAAGAAGTTTAAAAGTGCAGAGACAACATGAAAGCAATATACGTGCATGATGTTTATAAATACATGTCTTTCTAAATTGTCTTCATTGAGCAAGCTTCACCTCAAATGGGCCAAATTTACTGCTCAGCAGTAGAACAGAAATAGGAATTCATAACACATGCATTCCACTAACACATTTAAAAAAAAAAAAAGCCTTCTGTATTATACCTGCTGTCATGGTATCTGTGGGGATGATGCTGTAAGACATCTTGCAGGAAACGCTCCATCAAGCTACTGGTACCCATACGATTCCTACAGTATGTTGTAAAATGTCTGTGCTGAGAGCTGAAAATATGCTGGTGCAAGATAAAACAGATGATTAGTCTAATACTACTGCTAACACACAGGCCTATTCCTAAATATTCCTTCCCAGGTTAAACATTACACCATTGCTATGAAAATACTTACATAAAAAGAAAAATATTCAGCTTTTTCTATTTTAAAGCCTTGATTGAGACTTTTAAATATGCTTGGCAGTCTCAAATAATACTAAAATGTATCAAAACATCTTTTTGAGTCTGAGCTTAAATTAGTGGTTCTGGTAGCTGCTGACAAATGTCTTCTAACTAGTACAAATACTCTCACAAATCTAACAACTGCTCACAAGTTTCTTAAGCAGAACAAATACTCTAAATGTATCTATAAATGACTGTGTAGAAGTCAAGAAGTGTAGAAGATTAAATAGGCTTCTACTTTCTAATTAAAAAAGTCTAAAAGACAGGAGACTGACAGAGCTAAAGAACTGAAAACAGTTGATCAAACGTCTCCAGCCTTGATGTCTAACATACTACTATAACCCTAACACTTTACAATACATACAGATCTCAAGATTAAAGACACAGAAAAAACTATAATGGATGCAATGCACAGCCATGTGCCACTTGGGAAAAGCAGACTGCAGAATCCATGCCACTCCACCAGCATCTTTTATAACAGGTAACAAATAAGCAAGGTACCCTCCTCAGTGCACATATTGTGCAATTCACAAACTGCTTATTTTTCACTCAGTATTGGTTGTTCGGTACAGAAACTGATATTTTATAAGCTGATAAAGCCTTTAGGTACTCCTTGATATCTGCTGCCAAATTGTGCAGAAGCTGTCTCACCTGTTCCAGATTACTGTAGTGTACGTGGCAACAGTTGCAGTATCCTTGTCTATTTTGCATAGCGGATGCTCCAGGCTGAGGATGTTCTTGTCCTCTTCTGTGTAAACTGAAAGAAGCAGGTAATATTACCAAGACATGTTAGGTTGTTTACTCCATGTCCTTAGCACGGAAAATATCTAAATATCTATCTTACTACAAAGTTGGGAAAAACTTGCAAGATAGATGTTTCTATTTTAGAATTGTAATGGTAAATGGGACTATGTATTTTAAAGTATTCTCAAGCAAATTTCACTAAAGAAATTTTTGCTTAAATGCAGAACAAAGGATAACAGCTTGAAGGCACAGTTACCTGAAATCTGAAAATAACTGCCTCTAAAGAAGAAGGCAGAGCCATCTTTTCATTTGTCTGTTTGTTAGTATTTTGAAATAAAAGAAGAAAAGACCAAAGACACCTAACACCGACACAGTAGTTTTGGGCACTATAATGTGCCTTCCCCACAGTTTTTAACAGTATGTGGGTGTAAGATACAAAGGATCCCCATCATACACTTAATCCATATTGTGTCACTGTCATCCATTACACAAGGTAACAGATAAGGCTGAAAAGCAGATTCTTACCATTCTGCTTTGGTAAGCAGTAAGCTGGACGCCTGTTAGATCATCACCCAGCTTACCTGCTACTGCTGTCCTGTCGTGGAGAGCCCTCAACACCATGTCTTTGGATTCCTACAGAAAAACAAAAACAACAACCAAGAAATAAACCAACTAAACACACACGTACAAAACACAAAAACCAGCAGAGTATCAAGACTCTGGAGATGGGAGAGTTTTACCTGCAGCTAGCTACTTCTCTTACATTGCATTTGTCAAAACCACTGTTTTAAAGGAAGATAAAAGGTTTAGTAAGTTCAAAAAAGCATGAAGAGATCATTTTGTCCGCAAAGTTCATCCAAGAACTTCATAAAATAAGCTTTCCTCCTTCATGGCTGAGGTGAGTGCGAATTTTTCTACTGATTTGTCTGGGTTCAAGACTAGGCAACCTACATTGGTACTGCAACATCCATGATCACTGAGATAAAATGTAAAGTGTCTCAAACAGCTTACAACAGGACAAGAAAATTACACCTACATGGAAACTTCTTGGATAATTCAGAAGTCACTCCTTCCATCTAAGTTCCGTAATGAAATTTAAAAAATCAAAGTATGCAATTGAACTACAAGGTGACCTAATGCTTCTGTTGATAATTATTACATTTTTAAATGTAACGGCAACAAAAACTTTCAACTTTTTGAACTTCTTACCTTGTGCTGAAGCAGAAGCTTCATCAGATCGTTTGATTCTCTCAAACATCTGTAAGTAAAAAATTTTTTAAAAGTCAATCCATCCTCATACTCACCATATCCTGAAGCTCCTCCTTCAGTCCAATCTACAAGCTCTTCAGAAGTTCTATACTGTTTCAGCTATAGGCCAATACTTGACTTAAATGAAGCTGTATTCTAAAAAGAAACTTCCGCTTCACTAGCTTACCCTAATATTATATTTAACAATACGTTTTAGCTTCGATAAAAGGGGCTAACTTTTAATTAACGAAATCAAATACTATACTTATAAGCACACCCTAGACTCTGTTAGGTTATTAAGCAATAAAGTTATCAAATTAACCTTAATAATTAAGACAAGAGATATATGTAAGAAAACCCATAGGAGACTTACACCACACAAAGTAATTATCTAAGCTGAAAAAGTAATGCTTATTACTCAAAAAATCTGCAAATCAATTTTGAATCTCACCATTTTTAATAAAAATATGACTGCAGCAACAAGCAGTTACATGGGTGTCCAAACACAAAGGATTTCCAAGTGTCACACAGGCCCTTTACACTACGGAATGCAAGCATTAAATCAGCTTTCTAGTACCTACCTTAGAGTCACCAACCTTCCTCATCCACCAAAGCTGACTCCAGACTAGCAAACAATAAGCGTCAAACAGGAGGCCATCTGCAGTACAGGACACTTCTCTCATCCCATCTGGCAACAAGGAAGTTAAAGAGCCTTTTAAAATAACACTAATAATGCATGTTTTCCATGCCCTAAGGCATGTAAATTTTTCTGTACCATTTTGCAAACAGTTAAACAAATGGATAAATATTTTTGAAGTCTGCAGCACATCTTTTTTTAATATGGAAGTCATTTTGACAGTCTTTCCTATATAAATGTTAAACATTCCTTCCGGAATACCTTTGTTCCTTCTTCCTTCCTCATGGGCCTTGTGTACTAAACACTGTTGTCATTTCCCAGACTATGCTCTGCTCATGATAAAATACCTGGGCTGTTATAGCAGTCATGGTCAGAAGGAATATCTTAATAGCTCAACTTTAAACCCACACCCCCGTCCCCCAAAACAAAACAACCCACCAAAACACCAAACTCCTCCTACAGGGGACACCACAACCATTCATTCCCATCCAGCGCCCCAAAAGGAGATTAAAGCACCTCGACACACCCATGTTTAGTTTGATCTCAAAGATGCCAAGCAGTGATAACTGCAACATGTTGGAGGACGGTTTGCTGCTTCCTTATTTCACGGACTAATTTCAACAGTGAGGTGCTACTCAAGAGTTCACTCAGCTCCAAGTACAATCACATTTAAACTGATTTAGGTGCAAAGCAACTTTAAACAGGCCAGGACTATGAAAATAACTATACTGAATTACACCAGTCTGGATCTCCTTGTCATCTTTTTACAGTTCAAGGAAATTCAATGGACGAGATTTTCTCACTGGAGGAGAGGTGTGTTAGGTAAAAGTGGAAAATGTCCAGCTATTGCTTAGTAGCTAACAGAAAAACAACAGAGGAAGACCTATCCTCTTAGAGGAAAACCTATTCTCTTTATATCAGTGTTTTATAAGACCACTAGTGTACAGGACAAAGAAATAAGCCTGAACTCAAACTATATATAGTTTGCTCACCATCTCAAGTCAAGCTTAAATCACAAGCTAATAATATTAAGGAAATCTGCTACATAGATGCCTTATTTATGTTGCCACAATCTGGATGGCCTAACTGAGATCCTTACTTTTTAAAAAAAGAGACTACAGCTATAAATCCACAAAGGATTTTTCAGATGTCCAAGGAAAGACTGCAAAATTCTACCTTAGTTAAGATATTTACAGGGGAAAGTATCTTAAACTGTTGAGTTAAAGAGTAAGTAATATCTGTTCAAGATTAAGCTCAAACGTTTTACAACCAAAAAATCCTTTAAACTGGAACAAATGTAAAAATAACCAGTTACATACAGAAAGATTTGATTTTGTAAAATTCTAACCAAGCTATTTTAGCAGCTGACTCTAAAATCAACGCTTCCTCTAGGTTTCATTGAATTACTCTGTGTACAGCAGGCAGAGAATGAAAAACTTCAATCGTATTTAACAAGGCAACCAAAAGGTATGAAATGTACACGTATAAAAAAAAATTTAAAAAATAAAATCTGCGGTACATTCTGATAGCATCTGGGTGCCAAAGGCCAAACTCTCCAGACAGTGTCACTCTTGCACTGCAACAAGTAAAATAAAAAGAGTAAAAAAGCAATAAAAACTGCTCATCGAAATACACCTCATAAAAACCTCTACCACCCCTTCACCTGAGCGCAACTGTGCTGGGCAGGCAGAGGGAGAACAAGGGGGGAAACTCTCCCCTAAAGAGAGGGACTTGCCTTCCCACAGCACTACCACAACCAAGGAGGCGGCGGCTCCTTTCAGGAATGGCCTCTGTCCCGCGGCCTCGCCGCACCGGCGCGGGTCCCGTCCCGGCTGCGCCGTGCCCGCCTCGCCTCGCCCCGTCTCACGCCGGGCCCCGCCGCCCGGGGCGGAGCCGTAGGACCAGGGCTGGCTGTGCCCGTGGGAGCTCCGCCCGGCCCGCCGGGACCCGGCACCCGCCGCCGAGCGCTGAGGGGACGGTGAGGCGGCCCCGCGCTCGTCCGCCCGCTCCTGGTTCTCCGCTCCGGCCGCTGTCTCACCTCCATCATTCCCCGTTCGCTCCTCAGTGCCGCGGTGGGGTCAAGGGACGCCATCCTCTGCTTCCTGCTCCGGGTCGGCGGGCCGCGCCCCGCGAAGGGAATGGCGGGAGCTGCGGTTTCCCGCCCGCCGCTCCCGGCCCGGCTCGGGCGCCTCCTTCCCTCAGCGCTGCGCCCCGCCCGCCCGGGGTCCCGTCCCGCAGCCGCCATGCAGGCCCGGCTACCGGGAGCTGTCTTCGCGCAGCTGCACGGAGCCCCCAAAGCCTCCCTTCTTCCAGCTCAGGCGCTGGAAAACTGCTCCAGAACACCTCGGGGGGGCGTCTTTTTGTCACCCCCGGGCGGAATGTTTCTGGTTACAGAGAAGTAACCTCTTAGCTTAGTTTCATTTCAACAGCTGTAATAGTAATTTTCTCCTTCAAAACACATTATTTCATGTACTTGAGAGCAGGCTATAAATTTTACCTTTCTTTTGTTTTTAAATTTTCGGCCATTAAAAGTAGCTTGCTTTACATAGCGTGGCTTGTTCAAGGGGGTTTTATCAAAAAAAAAAGTTAAAGTCTGACTTTATCAGAGTTAATGCTAGAGCTGCTTCTCTTATAAATTGGCTTTAGAATGTGACCTTACCTCGGGTTCTCTTATTTTCAGCTGTAGGGTTTTGAACGTTTCTCTCGTCTGCTGTGGGAAATCAGCCATTGCATATTTCTCTCCTTATGCTGAAGCAGCAGGGTATTTTAAGCAATCTAGGCAGACATAAGGTCAACACAACACCCTTATGTGTGAAGACAGGTACAGATACAGGCTTGGATTGTGCAGTGGAGGGAAACGAATCTTGAATGCACTGTAATACGGAAAATTTAAAGAGGTTGCTGTAAAAAGGCTGTGTTATTATGAAACCATAGCTTAGAAATGTCCACCCACGCTGAGCAAGTAATTCAACACAAATCTCAGATGACAGAAGAGTAGGAGAAGGCTTCTCTTTAGGAGGGCTGAATTTAGTTGCTGTTGGATTCTTTTGATACATGCATACCTATGAATATATCTTGTTGAAAAATAAATACTTGTTACAAAACAAAAGTTGCCTGATGATATTTTGTTGCCTAGTATAATACACAACTTGGGAAAAGTGGAACTTCCAGTCGAGAGCATCTGCACGCATGGAAGGCTCAGGCACGTGCCCAAATTATTGCACGTCAGCAGAGCTTCGTTGTTTAAACATGTGGCAAACACATATATAGACATGTTTTCTTAGGCTAAAATAATTTACTTTCATGCTGGTTTATAGCAGGATTAGCGAGTTACTGTGGCTCGGCTAACTCCATAGCTTGTTGAAACAAAGGAAGCTTGGTTACATAGCTGAGGCACTGAAGTTTCTTTTCCAGAATGGCTCATGTGAAACAGAAGCCCTTTTTAGCAATGAGAAATCTATGCAGTCTGTCTTATAGTGCCGAACAACTTGTCCTCAGAATATTCCTGAATATTTTTGCAAGATAGAATGTAACATTCTATCTCTTGGACTGTCACTCAAAGATAGCAGAACTTAGGCTTGTATTGCCAAATTTTTCTTGGCTTTCAATCCTTTCTCTATTTATGAGCTTGAGGTTGCACCTTGATTCAAGTTCAGGTAAGGCATTGAGAGACATTACTTTCCTTCAGTCTCCTCTTCCCCCCTAGGAAACTGCTCCTCACATATGGGCATGAACATATATTGTAGGGCTAACAAACTTCCTTTCCCCTGTTTAAATGTTAAAAAATTATACTTTCTCCTGATCTAAGCATCAGATTTTTTTCTCTTTGCTGGTGTCTTTACTCATCTATTCAGATTTTAAAAACTGCCCCATACACCTTTCACTGCTTTGCTTTCTACTTTTACTTTGATTTGTTATGATTTTCACTTTTGTTATCCAAATGTAAGAAGTCAAAGTTGTACCTATTAATACATTAAGAGAAATTAACAAAGACAGACTCCTAAAGAGTCTCGAATTTCTTCCAGCAGCTAGGTTCAGATTGGAAAAGAGAGAATGTGATGAAAGAAAATCAAGGTTGGTAAAACTAGCTGGCAGGAAACTCTTGGCTAGATTTTTAGTTTGTTGCATATGTACTTTTTACATTCTGATGTTATAAGCCTAATTTATCCTTAAACTGTTGTTTTGGTAAAGTTCTTCAAAGGATCTGAGCTAAGTGTTGACTGACTGACAGCAGTTGAAGGTCTAGGGCTTGAGCCATGCAGAGATTACTTTTGCCAAATGTTCCCAAAGATGGGTTGCTGGCTTTAGCCTGGATTCTAACAAGGCAGTGACTACATGTGTAGATTTTAAAGAACTTTACGTTCTCAGTAACCTTGGGGAAGAAGTCTCTTTCCAGCTTTACAGTAGAAGGGCTGTTCCACAGTGCCTGGCACTGTATTAAAACCTTTAATTCCTAAGAAGTAATTGTTGTCTTTCTCTGAAAAATCGGATGTTGGCCAGTGGCCAACATCCGATATGAGACTTATGGAACAATTATCTGATTCTCTATGGTATTCCAATTTTCCACTTTAGTACAAATTCTGTGATATTTAATAAGGTTTTTCAAAGTAAAAGAAAATAATTCCTCATGAATGTAAAAGGCAAGGATAATCTCTTCACAAAACAGAGCTTCTTGTTTTCTTTGCTCTGCTTTACTCAAACAGTTTGCTGAGGTTGACAGATTACTATTATACATTGATTCTTCTCTATTATAAGCATTTTTCTGATTTTTGAATTAAAAACATATGTTTTTAAAAAATAATAATGGTAGTTCATTTACTTTGATATGGCACTGAAATCAAATGAAAACCAAAACCAATTTTTTTTTTTTTTTTTTTTTTTTTGAAAGAGGCAAATTTATTATGGGCATTCTGCTTGTTTTCTCATTATCTAAAACTGAACTTTGCTTTTTGTTTTGTATTCAAAGTTTTTTAAAATTTTAGAATAGGAGCTTTACCTGAGCTAATAATAAAAACATCCTCAATATGCAGGATATTAGCTTAACCCCAAAACTTAAAAAATACTGTAAAGGTTGTTGTTTCTATTTTTCTTTTTTTTGCCAGAACGACCTTCTTAAGATTAAAAATTTGAAACTTAAGTTTTCTTTTTAATTGCTTAATGTTTAATCAATCAAAAAGCTTGGCAGTTGTGTTATAATTGAAACATGATTGGGTAAGGACCAAGAGAAAAGTTTGAAATATTTAGAACTGAGAAGACTTTGAAAAAACACTTCTGAAATGCATGGGCTGAGAATTGTCCCCTAAAAATATTATTTTACTTTCTTGTAATCAGGTCTTAAATTTTTGAAAGGTGACTTGAAGTACTACACAGTTTGACTCTTTTTCCAATGTCTTATTGGAAGAAAATCCTCCCCTAGTCTATTTTTATTATTTGGAGGCCATGCTGCTGCTTTCACAGGCTTGTGTTGTCAGTTTGTGGGTTCTATGCCTTTATTTCCACTAAAATTGCTCTCTATATTTTATTTCTGTATACATGTACAGAATATAGAGATTTTTATTATAATTGTGCTGAGAAAAATTCTGGGATGCACTGATCCCAGAGGGTTTTATTATTGCTATTGAAGCTGCTGTTGCTGTTCATTTGCTGGCAGGTCATCCAGAAGGAACAGCAAGGAGACAACTCTGAACGGATCGCTTTAAACAGTATAGCTACAAAATGTATCCAAACCCAGTGTTTTGAGAAAGTTTCTGTATAATGGGCTTCTAACCATCTTACATTAGATTTCAAATCCATACCCTAGCTTTGCTGCAATTGTTTTGAATCTCTCCGTTAGCTTAAATTAACATGTTTTTAAGATGTTCTGTTCTAAAAGATGCAAAGAAATTAAATCAGCAGTTGAGAAGTCCGTATGCTGAAGAGCATTCTGCTTTCAGAGAACACGTTTTTCATCGTAGAATGCTGAACAGTTTACTGTTACACTCACAGCCATTTCTGTTTTCAGTTAATGATTGTTCAGTCAGTTCATCTCTCCAAAATAACTCTGCCTGTTTTTTTAGGGAAGTGACATAAAGAAAGGGACTAGATCAGTAATTAGGCTTGGGGTTGCCTGTAGGTGACTGCTCATGAATTGCAGGATATTCTTTGACCTTCCTGTTGTGCATGGAGTTTTTTTATAGCTTCAAAAATAGCAGTTCCTCGGAATTTCTGTATTCTATTTTGCCATTGTTTCCTATTTACTTTCAAAAATAATGCCAATTTTAAAGTTGTCTGATTGATATAGTCAGATTGACCCTGGAGAATTGCAAGGTTTTCAAGTATAATTGTTGATTACCAAATTACTTGGAAATATACGATAATTTCTGACATGTATATGCTGGAAGATGCAATGGAAAGTCATAAAATGACTCCATTTCCCCCATGCTGAAGGGAAGTCTGCAGCCTGAGAGCCTTCAGCTATGAAGGGAACAGAAAGACCAATAGGTTCTTGTATTAACCACACTTGGATAACATGACTGAAATACACTCAGAACAGAACATCTGCATGGCATAGTGTTTTCTTTAGCCTGTTTTAAACCATCCTCCTTTTCATTAACAGATAAATGTACAAATGAACGTGGCTTTTTAGTCAGATACCAATGTGAGTGTCTTGAAATATTTTTAAAAAGTATAGTAGATGGCTAATACGCCCTTATAGCCTGCCTCACATTCTGTCATAGTAGGAACTCAAGGCATTTTTACATAAGTAAATATTAGTTCCCACTACTCAAGCAGGAAATAATGTCTTTCTGATAAAAAGAGGTAATTTTCTCAAAGCTGCTTGGAAGGTTATTAATTCTGTTTATCAAGAATTTTCAAGCTCCCAGAAGTTTCGAACTGGCTTTTACCCCTTGTAGTGTTCTGAATTAAATGTTTATATACATCCATTTTAATGGAACTTTCCTGATTTTAAATAGATGAATATGAATTTAAGATAATCTGGAATGTAAAATGCTTCTGCAGCTTTCTTGTCTGTAGTGTAATTTATAGGAATTGGGGAGTTCCAAATATATATACTATTATGTTGAGTCATTGGATGTTCTGCAGTCAGTTTAAGGTGGGGTCAAAATGTATTCCCAAGGCAGTTAAGTGTCGTACTTGGACACGAAAGA
>VZTE01003183.1:0-15822 GCA_013397775.1 Eulacestoma nigropectus
AGAGTTGTTCCCATTTTTAACAGATGAAAAGGAATAAAAAATGGCCATTACATTAGAAATTATTTTGATGTCTAAAGTCAAAAAAAATGTTATGAGTTTCATGGGATCAGAGGGAGATCTGTTGGTAAAAACAGAAGCAAAGAGACACTAGTTAAACTACGAGCAATATTTGCACTTTGCCTCTAGCCTAAAATAATGGATTAAAATAAAATTGCAAATTGAAAAGAAATATGGAAGAAAGAGAAAGAAAGGAAGTGCTGGTGATGTGAGTTGTTAAATGTTACGAAGCAAGACAGTAGTGGTGCTAGGACTTGAATCCCCCAGCTGCAGTCACCAGCTTACTATGGTTTCATAAGAACACTCCAAAGCACATAACCTTTCAGCAGTGATGAGGAGTTCTGCCTGAGTAATGAAGAACCTAAGATCACCTTCCATAATCTTTCTTAAGACAACCTGTTTATACATTTGGCCAAAACTAATTACAGTGCTCAATTTGCTTGGAAAGTAGATGTCTATCACCAGCTTCCACAAAGAAATGACAGTGAACTATCAAAGTGAATATTTTGTAAATATCTCACCAGATGAAGTGTATTTGCATGCTACTAGTCAGACTTCAATAAAGAGTTTAAAATAAAAAGCCAATCTGCAGAAATCTGTACAGACACACGAAAAATTCAAATCCTTCATTATCAAACATATTATTCACTGAAAATATAGTCCTCATCCTAGCTATGATAATGTGCATCTTAGTGGAAGGCCTGGCTGTTAAAGGAACACAAATGATACTTGTTGGACTTGTAGGAAACCTGCACCTACAGTTTTTATAACTGTGCCATATACCACTCAGTTCTACCTTCTGAATAATCACAGAAAGCAGCAGAAGCTCTAAGCAGTGCATTTGAATTGCAACTACCTGAATGAATTTACAACATATTTCAGAATTATTTTTGAAAATCCCGTAAAGGAATCACAAAATATCAGAATCAGAATGGTAGAAAGATTCAGGTTAGTGGGGACCTTCAAGGACCATCCAGTCCAACCCCTCTGAGATGGACATCTTTTACTAAACCAGATTACTCTAAGCCCCATCCAACCTGGTCTTGTACGCTTTCAGGGATAGGGCATCCACAGCTTCTCTGGGCAACCTGTTCCTGTGCCTCACCACTCATTGTAAAAAATGCCTTCCTCATGTCCAATCTAAACCTACTCTCTTTCAGCCAAAAACTGTTGGCCCTTGTCCTGCCACTACAGGCCTTGGTAAAAAGTCTCCATCTTCCTTATAAGCCTTCTTTGTGTACTGAAAGCCTGAAACAAAGTCTCCCCAGAGCCTTCCCTTCTCTAGGCTGAACAACCCAAACTCTTAGCCTTTTATCATGGAAGAGCTGTTCCAGCCCTCTGATCACTTTGTGGCCCATGTCTCCATCTGCTCTAACAGATCCAGGTGTTTCTTGTGTTTCGGAACCTCAGAGGTGGATGCAATGCTCCAGCTGGGATCTCACAAGGGCAGAGTAAAGGGGCAGAATTCCCTCCCTCACCCTGCTAGCCACACTGCTTTGGATTCAGCCCAGGACACAACTGGGCTGCAAGTTGACATTGCCAGATCATGTCCAGCCTCTCATCCACCAGCACTCCCAACTCTTTCTGGGAAGGGCTGCTCTGGGTCTGTTCATCCTCCTGCCTGGATTGATATCGGACATTGTCCTGACCCAGGTGCAGGACCTTGCACTTGGTCTCATTGAAGCTCATGAGGTTTGCCTGGGCCCAACTCTCAAACCTGACAAGGTCCTTGCAGACGGTATCCTGTCCCTCAAACAAATCAAACACACAACTCAGCTTGGTGTCATCTGCAAACTTGCTGAGAGTGCATTCATCCCTCTGTCCATGTCACTGATGAACATATTAAATAATATTAGTCCCAGTAGAGACCCTCAAGGGACTCCACTAATTAATGATTTCTTTGTGGACTTTGAGGCATGGAATTTAGCCAGAGAAAACTAAATCACAAATATTTTAAATTCTACTTGCTTTTCCTACTGGATTTTTAGTTAATCTATTTTACCACTATGAGAGACTTAATAATTTGAAATTTTCTTTGTTTTAAAAATTCTGTTACTGATCATCTTGACACCTAAACAGTCAGGTCTTGAAAAGTCTGCTTTACCTGTAAGCAAAATATATCAATACTGTCAGGTTCTACACTGCACAGTTTGATAATATAGTCAATAATGAGAACAAGCAGCTTGAAAAAAACTTAAAAAGATAAACAGGAAGGTATACAAGCTTTCTTTTGAAAAAGAACTCAGTGTCTTTCAGACTCTTATCAATACAAGCCACCCATGGAAGAGCCCTCTGTGAGCAAGAAAAAGAACATTGTTAAGTACAAAAAGAGGTAAGCAGAAAAAAATGGATAAATTGAGAATCAGAGGTGAACTAAGATTTTAACAAAAGAACAGAGAGTGAGGAAACACTCACTGGAATAGACAAACTAAAATGAAAGAGAAGAAAAGACATGAGTACTGATGGCTCGGTTCATTTTTGATGCACCAGTGCTGTGCTGGAGAAATCATACTGGTATCAGGGGTTATCAAACTGCAAAACAAAGTAACTCTGGACAAACCTGAGCTGGAAAAAAAATAGAAAAAGAAAAAAAAAACAGAGTGAAAAGAACATACCAAAGGTGAAGCAGGCATGAGGACTGAAGAGAGGAATAATGAACAGAAGTCCCACCTTCTGTGCCCTCTGCCCAGCCATCACTGCCCTATTTGGGCAAAGAGTGAAGAGCTGCAGTGAGGGCAGAAGGGTCCCAGAGGAAAAGAAAATATTCTGCACCAGGAGAAATACTAAAGATTGAAGTGCACTAAAGTATGCTCAAAATCAGGTAGTAAAAAAAAGAACAATAAAAAGCTTTCATAAACAAATACTGCTGACAGATAAATACACTCTGGGCTGCATATTTTTTTTTTAAGAATAAATGTAATTGTTACTATATTGTATTTTATTGATTTGCTTAGTTACTGAATAAAGTGAACTGCATAAGCTTTTTTTTCCCACACCAAGACAGTGAAATTTTCATAGCAACATCAAACAGGAGAGTCCTTTATCTTCTACTTTGTGGACATCTGTACCTTTACTCACTAATTCAGGACACCTTTGAAGTCAATGAAAAAGCAATTGAATGAAAATCAACTTTATTGTTTCAGAATTATGTATTATACATAGTGATGTGCCCTGGAAACAATATTTTACTAACTCTTTACCTTATGTTTTTCCACACTGATGCGGCATATTCATTGCACACGCAGTAACCGCATTTTGTTGACATTTAAAGTAACTTTTACCAGTAGCCACTGTTTTGAACATGTAATGAGATATTTATATGGAACACTATCTCATTAAGAGAATGATGTGGAAAGAGATTAGAAGAGTAAAGAGTCAAGTAAAACGTTCTGACTTACATGAAACCTAGTTTTGCTTTGACAAGGTGAAATAAAACATACAGATTTAATATTGGTAAGACCGATACTATCCAAATTCCTTCACATTTTTCCTATTTCATTCCATATAAAGTATGAGGCCATCTAGAAGACCTTAACTATCTCAGTTTCTGGGGCTTATCTATCACTTGAAAGACAGGAAATTCATGTGACTTAATTACTTAACTGTAAAGAAGTTCATAGAGGTTCCAGTGCACGAAAGAGCAGCCGTATTCTTAAACTTAAGCACCTGCTTAAATTGTCCCTCTATATGACAAGTGACCTAAAAATGGTGATGCTATTTTGATACCTTGTGAGGACATTAAGAAAGAGTTCATTATATAAAATAACCTTGCAGAAAGTTATTTATATACAAGCTAATTTTATTCAAAGTACATTGAAGGACAGACAAAAACTGCTGAATTACAAAACAGCAAGACTTTTATCAACTATGAAAAATTGTAACAGAAGTGTTCAGGGACTTTGGTCATTCTCATAGGAATTCTTTGCAACTTTTTAAATTCAGCTATACCTTTCTTAAAATGGGATGCAGGTGTGTATTCAAACTGCAGGTACAAAATAGTATATCCTGGGATTTTTTTTTTTTTTGGTACTGGAACCTGGAATTAGGACATAGTCTCTGCTCGGAATATAGAAGGATTTTGATCTACAGAAGATGGTATGATTTAGATGTCAATGCCCTGGCTAACCTAGGAACATTTAGATTTCCTTATGCTCAGCCATCTAGGTGGAGAAATGTCAAACTTAATTTCTCCTTTTTTGTTCAAGAAGAGTAAGAATTTTTTAAGCCTGAAGACTAATAAGCCCAACTATAAAAGACGGCCACAAATTTTAAAGAAATGTGAATTTGCTTGATAATTTTAATGAAGACTTCAATTTTTGTTGAAAATAAAATTCTGCAACAAGGTGTTTCAAGATGGACTTCTTTATTGAGAAAGTAACACTGCTTGCCCTCTTTCTCCATCAAGGAACAAGTGCAGCACTGCTAATAAACTGATCCTCTTCACAGTTTTTAGAGATGCTACATGCATTTGAATAGCAGCTGCCCAACAGATGATTTTGCTCTTAAATCTCATGTATCATATTAAAATTTTAAAAAATTTCTTCAGAGTTAAATGGTTTGTCATGGTTTTAGTTAATCTGCATTTTATATAAACTAGTCTCAAACTCATGCTCCAAATGAGGGAGGAAAATTCCCCATAAACTTTTAGCTTACAGATCTATAATTATTTTGTGTTTTTAAAGAAAACAGTTCTTAGAAGTCTTTCTACATCCATCTTGTTAATCTTCTATTTTCTTTGCATGCAATGGCAGTCAATAGAATTCTATACATTTTCATTTGTGCCTGCTCTACTTTTCCTGCAAATACAGGTATGATAAAATGGAAGCCCGAGTACCATGGCTTCTCTCAATCTTTCCTGATAAACAGCTTTCCAGACACTTTTTTTATGTCATGAGAAACATTTAAGTATGTCAATATTTCTATAGAATATAAACAGTCAGAATAATAGTACACAATAAACATAGAGCCAGAGGAAAACTTAAGGCCCATTTCAATCTCTGTTCTCAATGTCATAGGCATTGTTCACTTATTAGAAGATGATTCACCTTAATAATATTTACATTCGACATTACTTGAGTGTTCAGTGTCTTGAAATGCAGAATTATCTTCTCTGAAGCACAGACAAAAGTGTAACTATAATTCCTCATTTATGCACTTTGATCATAGGAATGCCAATTCAAGTGCCATTATCTATTTAGTCACAGTCAAGGACAGGAGAATATGAGCTCTTAAAATCACCACACAATCTGTTTATCCCATTCAATAAGATACAGTAATAGAGAACTGGTTATGCTTGAAATCTTAGCACAGTGAAATAAATAACTGACTACCAAAGCATTATTTTACTTAGATATTGAATATATACACATCTGAAGTCTTTAATTTAAAAGAAACAGTGTTTTTGGACAGTGTCTCACTGGAACTTTTCAGATAAGAACAGCTAAATTTGGCCTTGAAACACAGTTTTAAAAACACGTTGAGCACATTTTTTTAGCATGTGAACATCCACAGCAAAGTGCCACCTTCACGATGCTAAAAAGAAGCCCAGGGCCACTGCCTTTTAGTGGAAGGTCACTAGCTAATCAACCCACATTCACACAATGTGTAATTGAGTTTCCAACACTCAGACATAGGTCCTTACAGAAATGTTTTACTTACAAAGGTGTCATCAATAATGAAATCTAGACACAGCATTAAAGCCTCCAAATTAGCAATGTCACTTAGGACTTTTAACCTACTATTTTTACAGCCTCTCTCCAGGAGCTCTCCTTGCCTTCTGTAATCAGCACCAGAACTATTCACTTGCTCCCTGCTAAGCTTTTATCTCCATGAAGTGAAGGTGACAATGAAACACTCTCCTGCAAGATCCTCCTGGCAGCACTCCCACAATGCCTGCTGGACTGTTTTGATCCCATTCCATATGTCCACAATTTAAGCAGCACTACAGCTGCCTGTCTCTGAATTATGTCGCATCCCACTGCCGGGCGCAATCCTGTGGTACCTGGGTTCCAAAGTAGTCTTCTCAGCTATTTCAATTTTCACATTAAAGAGCATGCTGCCTGGAACTTGATGATTACAGGTTTGTGAGGACAGGATCAAACAGAGGAAGATGTTAGCAGGGAGTCAAGAGTAATAACATTATTCTGCAGACATAGCCAGTTTTCTCTTCTGCTTTGAATGAATTCAGTCATCTACAGCAGCACTGATGTAAACACAGCCTTGCAGTTGCATATTGCTGCAGATAAATTTGAATAAATTTCTTATGTGTCATTGCACCCTGGAAAGCAATTTATGGGAGAGCTGGTTTTATCTTTAGCTAATTGTGGTTCTGGATTATTAAGTGCAGGGACTGAAGAGTTAGGAATATCTTTGTAATATAGGGATAGGTACGTATATGATAACTGGCTTGAGCAATAAAGCTATCATTTATTCTCTCTGCCAATTAAAAACTGTGAACACTGAAGAATCAATTTATTTTTAAGGGCAATTCACTTCCATAAACAGACACTAACTGCTCTTTTTTCCCCTGAAATCTGTCAAATGCTCTTAGCTCGCATTACATCACCATTTTAGTAAAAGAACTGATGTTTAGTACCATAAATGATAGTTCTTTGACAGTGAAATGGTCTGTTATGTCATAATTCTAGCTAGTGAAGTTCCGTATTCATGTACAAGTTGATTTCCTATTCAGAGAGAAAAATATTACTTAGAGATATCACAGCTGCCCCTCAAAAATTTTAATCAAAGTAGATTTGATAAATAGAGTATACATTAAAATGTTATATTTCATCTGGCAATAACTGATGTGTATATCTACCAATGTTTTTAAATCTAGCATAATAAACATTCTACTCTGCCTGGACTGGTGAAGGCTGAAATATTTTCCTTCCTCTTCCTTTTCATCCGGAGAAGGAGAGAAGCACAAGAAGAATCATGCATGGACAAATTACTGGGACAAATTATTGTATCACAATTAAGGACCTGGTTCTGGCATCCTTCCTATTCCATTCTCCTCTTCTTTACTTCATCCATCATTAGTAACATCACAATACTTACAAATCTGCCTCTGGTGGATTTAACAATATGATAAACAAATCTTTTCAAGACCATAAATGGTGGGAGACCAGTGTATTGTATTTAGGGATCTTTTACGTTACATGTACCTATATCCATCTATGTATCTACATAGAGCTAGAATATGGATGGTATAGTTATGAAAAATAACCAATGTGTCAAAAGTGTCTCAAAAACTGGGGAGAAATACCTGAAGAACAGTAAGAGAAAGGCGTCTAAATCTGAGATATGTAGTTGTAATGTGACTGTTGAGATCCAGATACTGTAACTACATGAATTAATACCTCAGTATTACAGCTGTTGTCCAAAACTAGATGGACTTTTGTTGCTGATGGGTGTTGATATAAAGTATCATTTAAGCCATAAGATATAGGAGATAAAAAAGAAGTCAAAATCAGAGAAGAGGAAAATAAATTACTTTTTTTTTTCAGTATCTTTGATTACTGTAGCTTTGCCATGTACCCTGCATTCAAGTAAATCTCTTTAAGGTTATTTAGCAAACAAATATGTGGTTCCTTCAAAGCTTATTTGGCCTAATATTTTATCTCTTCTACTTTAAGAGCATCTATACATTCTGTGTAACTACGTTTGCACATGGTGTCAATTACTAACATAGAAGTGCTGTTTATAGAGATTATTTCAAAATCAATTCTAAAAAAAAATCAAAATTAGATATTGAGAACTAGAATTCAAGGAAAAAAGGGAAGATATGGGTTTCTGAGAGCTGAGGCTTTGAAATATTCGATGTCAGTAAGGTCAAAATATTCAAAAAAGAGGACGCTGGAGACAAAGAGTAAGCAAATAATGGAAATTAATATTTTTGTGAATAGCCCACCACTATTTGAAAATCAAAATTTATACACTAACAGTAAAACTCCCTGATTATCCATGCATCTATTCATCTACATTCATAATGAATGAAATATGCTAGAAAGTATTAAGAAGTTTGATTATTCTACTTCCGCTAATATTTCACTTTCCTTATGTAATCTTGTTTCTTGTTCTACTTAAACTTTAGCAATTCTGTGTGCCCAGTTTTTAGGTCAAAGGAGCTTGTACTTTTCCTAGGGACATGAAGATTTTTTTTTTTAGAAGACTTATTATGGGAAGAAGAAAGAAGATATCAACAGCTCAGTGACTCTTCAGTTTTCTGACACTGTGGACCTGATATATCTGGGTCTCTTAAAAATCTGTTCACAACGGCTTTGCGGACAACTGATAAAATTGAAGGCATAAGTCCTATTTTAATTTGAAAGGCAAACTAACTCAAAGAAGAAAGTTGCAAGATTTTCTGGTTAGATGAACTACTACAGATATTTTTCAAACTTATTTTTCAAACTGGCTGCTTACAAGAGACATGAAAATCTTGTTTTCATGGCAAAGACATGTAATCTTATTTATCAGAGCATTGCTGCCTTCTTAGTGAGAAGGTAGGCTGGAGGTGGTCTCGTGCAAGTTGACAACCACGTGTGATGTGGAACACCTGCAATTTATGGAGTAGTTATGGCTGGAAAGCAATATTGAAAGCTGCACAAAAAATGCCCTACCTAAGCAATGTAAATGGATATATATAAAAATAAAACTTTAGGCAAAAGTGCTATGTAGTTTGCATAGGAATGAAGCTGCATGTTGCCCATTTTTGTTGCTTGCTCTTTGGAAATCTTCTCTACTGTTGGGCGTTAGGTTCCTTCAGGGAATTTTCTCCCTGTTTGTTGTCATGGAAATGGCAAATAGATCTCTATTAAGAGACAAAACTTGTAGCCAATGCCTTGGCATACCATTGGAATGATTCTAGGGGAGGGGGGTGGGGGGAAGCCATGTGGTTTTTGGCAGTTTCTTACCTGGGGGTGGTTCAGTCTTTGCCCGACTTGGAGGGGAGACAGTTGTAGTGTTTGGTGCTGGACTTCTCCTGCCCAGGGGGTTCGGTGCTGCTGTACAGTTTAAGAACAGCTGAATGTCACATTTAGAACTTCAAGAGTAATTTATGAAATTTTGCAAATCTGTCTCACAAATTTCTGAAACCATGGTATAACATTTGCTAAAATTATTTCAAACAGAAAATACCTCCTGTACAACAAAACTACTGCCAGCAATCTAAAGTATTTTATTGAACATGTTCCTTTAAAAATGCTACAAGATCATCCTTCCTTTTATCATTTTGGTATCCAATCCTTCCACCTTTAGATTTGCAAGACATTATAAGCTTTGTCCTATACAGAAGAGATCTTTCCAAGGATGCAACCTGCAGGAACATTCAGCCTCTCTTACAGATTGCCCTTTCACTGCAAGAAAAGTGCCCTTTTTTTCCTCATAGAAACTCACTTTTTTCTGTCTCTACAAGACAATATGTATAGAACTCATGTGTGAAGCTAGAGCGATCATAATGCAGTTCAACTTATGGAGGACTGATTCTCACCTTTCATAGAAACCTAGCAAAGATTAGAATTTCAAGGCTCCAAAATAAACTTAGAAAGCTAAAGCCAATGAATTTCAAATAAATGTAGGCTCTTGGGAGCATGTGTATATGTATTTTAGGCAGAAAAATGTGAAGTTTTCTTTACACACATATCAGATGAGCTTTCAGGTTCCCTTCCAGTCTGAGTGTTCTATACATGCATGCATATAGAGACATACAATTATATGCATATGTAAAAGTCTGCTAATATACAATTAACATATAAATGATATATAAAAGCACATAATAAATATTCTATTGTTACTATGTTTTGAACATGTGATTAGACAACAATAACCATGTTTTCCTTTTATAATTCCTAATAGAAGAGCAAGTAGATAATCCTGCCACCTGAACCTTCTAAAAACTTTGTGAAATTTATTTTCAATGCATTTAAAAAATGTTATTTAGCTTCCTCAATTACCAGGGAGTTTCTGATATTTTTTTAAGCAAAGACAGAAATAAAATACAAATGATCAAATATGACCTGAGAACTGGGATCAATGTATTCTCTTTGTTTCCCATTAGCCCTTCAGCACAGAGCTTGTAACAAAACTATTTCTGATGTTGTCATGTTCCCTCCCATGCTGGTGAAACTATAAAAAGAATAACTGCAGCATGGTTCCTGTAATGTGTTTTTATTTGGAAATTAGTGGGGGTTCTGAAGAGAAGCTTCTCATATGCAAGGTAGGAAGCAATGGAGGGAAGATTTTACTTACCTGTTTAAGACTGAAAATCCCCAAACCTCTGGTTTGTTGTTCCAGCCCCATCCTTTCATTAGAAACATTTCTTCTCTGTTCAGTCCTTTCCTCTTTTCCTCCTCAGTGTTCAGCTCCTTCCCTCCAGTCTTGTGCTTAGTACAGTGGGCTAGCCATAGCCTACTGAGAGTAAAAAAAAAAAAAAGAAGGCCAGGAGAGAGGCATAGAGGCCTAAATATTCTTAACAGAATTTTGTAGACAGTAGTTAGAAGGAAATAGAAGGAGACTTTTTCCTCTTCTTGTTGTTCCTCCTGTTCACTGATCAAATACTCATCAAATACTAATGGTTTAATGCCATAATTGCGTGAGTAATGTACAGTCATTTCAAGTATAGATTGTACTGTAGGATGGCTCTTCCATTCATAGGAATTACATGCCTGCCCTTATCCCTTGGAATAGTTGTTCATTGCAGTTCTGTGAAATTTCAGCAGGTAGTAGGCACCATGACAAGAGTAAAGCTGGCAGAGGTGCTCTTCCACCAGTTTTTTTTACTTGCTTTGATGTGGCCTCGATAACATTAATGAGATTTACATCAGCCAAAGTGGCAATACTCTGAAAGCATTAAATCAGCATATGATCGAGTGTGTGGAATCTGGTTTTCCCTAATGAAAGTTTTAAATGGAGCCAAATTATGTCATGATCTCTAGCTGATCACAAGTGTAAGGTTGGAAAGGGCAACCCTGGACATCTGGGAATGTATTTCTTTTACCACAATTAATCTGCTAATATCAGAAGGTACTTGTGTTATTTTTCTAAAAACCTCATCTGCAGCAATCTGCCACAATCAATTTTGAGTGAGGCCAATGCAGTTGCTCAATGTCCCCTTCCAGAACATTCAAAATGAAAACAACAAATCTATGCCTGGCTGCTGGAGGTCGTGGAGAGACCCTCAGACACAGTGAGACTGAGGCAGGCAGACTGAGGCATTGAGAAGAAAGGACGTGGACTTCAGCCAGTGTTACTGCAGGATTCTTCAGAGTTTACAGGAGATAAAGATAAAAGGTGCTTATGCTGTTTGTGCAAAGACACATGCTCAGAGAGGGGTCTTACCTTTGTCCTCCAGTTTCCTCTATGCTTCATGTTTTCCCCTCCACATCTCTGCCAAAGAGGATCCTCATCCTCTGATGAGGATCAGTGATTGCTGAGCTAAGTGCACCTTCAGCATGCAGAGAACAGCTTTTAATGGGAACAGTGTGGGAGCAAAGGGTGAGAAATGCAGAACACCCTCAGAACGCCAGGTTTCTGTGGAAATCACACCAGCCTCTTTCCAGGACTTCCTTTGCCGCTGAAGAAATGCCATCAAATCTCCCCATTCTTTTGGCTCCATTCATGTTAGGATAAAACTAACCATACCCCAGAGGTGCCTATTTCTGTCCTTCAGAGGGAAACTAGAGTAAATATCATGTGACTGTCAGATGTGCAATGTCAGGTGAGATGAACACCATCATTAACCATGCTGAGAGATTGAAGATCACAAACTGTGGAGAGATAATGGCTTTTGCTACAAACACAAGCAATGTCAGAAGCATTTTATTTTGTAAACACTGATGGCTGATGAAAAACTTGGGTGATTTATGTTTGGCAGCCTGTTCCTTACTTCAGGTCTTACTTCACAGATCTCTTCCTGTGATCTCAGGGAAGCTTTTAATTGTACACGGTGTGATTAAAAGCCTTCCAGTGAATGTTAGTATTCTCTCACATCTGTTTTCAACTGTTATTTCTGCATAACTTATTTTTCACAGAGCTGTGGAACTCTGCAACTCCCTATTCTGAAACTGATCAAACATGGGAAACTTCTCTACAGTTATCAGAACAGTGCTCTCTGCCTTTTGCAGAACTCCTTTATAATTAATGTATCCAAGGTCTGGATCTTTGAGCCACAGAAATTTTTTCATTTTTTCTCACCTTTCTTGTATGAAAAAGCCCATCTAGTACACTATCATAATATAGTTTCACCTTAACCTCCTATTTAAATGTATTTTTTAAATGTTAGAATTAGAGATTCGATATCCTTCCACCAAAAACGAATTATGAGGTCCAGGTATTCTATTTGAAAAATATCAGTATGTTACTTAATTTTCCAATATATTTACTGGATTCTTTAGTCTTGTTACTTAAGATAGAGGAACAAAACCTTTGAGTCAAAAAAGAAGAGAAAGAAAAGACCAACATTATCTCAGTTTTACTGACATGGAAATTAATCATTAACAACAAAGAATAGAGGTTGTTGTGGCAATAAGCCATCTTTTAAATTTGAGTTATATTTTATATGTACACATGTGCATATGTTTTAAAAGCGCTATTTGTCCACAAGTCTCTTGTCTGAGACACTGATATGCACACAATTTATCTGAGCTAGACAATATTGATGCTCCGAGGGATACATCTTGCATGCAGTGAGAAAACACACCAAATTCAGAAACAAAAATGCTACTATGTTTTCTTACTCCCTGTGCTGTCTTTTTCTATTTGTACATCTTCCAAAAATCTTCAGAAAATCCTGGTCCTCTGACAAATCCAGAAACTACATCTTGAAAACCATTGTTTTAGATTGGACAACTGTTTTTGAAGCCCAAGGCAAGGAAAAATACTGTTGGAAAACTACATGCACAACCTGCACAATTCACTCATTTTAGCATCAAGATTCAGTCCCCATCCGTAAAGTCAGAAATCAGAAATCAGAAATCAAACTCTGATATTGAGGGACAGCAAACCTGCAGCTATACTACTGGTGTGGAGGGAGAGGTATAGGAAACATAGAATCTAGAATTAATGTTGACACCTGTTATCTGCTTATTTTTCAGCCTGCTGTTGATTTCTACTAATTTATTGTTTTTGCAACCCTTTAAATAGGTGAAAAACTAGATGTGTGTTTGTGATAGCCTAATGGGCTGTAGCATCACTCCATTCCCACTTGTTCTAAGAAACAAAAAGTGCTCTTCATAAAGCCTCTTTTTATTAACTTTATGAATTATTTATAAAGTATTTTTGAAAATGAGTTTAAAGTTTGCCAAAGTGCAAGGGATGACTCTGTGGGGTACAGTAAAAGCTTTGAAATACTCAGGTCCCTGGACCAACAGCTTTTACACAAGATAGTTCTGTAGTGAGACAAATAGAGCAGGCTTTGGAGAAGACCTGATAAAGTTGTTCCTACTGCTGAAGGCCTTGAATATCCCACAAGAGTCTGTACAAACTAGAGGGCTGCATTTTAACCGGTAGCCTCAGATTCCCTGGAACTGTGAGGCATGACGTGTTATGGAGAACTTTTCTGAAATGCTGCTTTTAATAGTAACAGTATGAATCCACAGTGAGTTATTATTTCCATAGTGACACAGGTATAAATGGTGTTCTACAAAAAAAATTTTAAAATTCTATATGTTCTTTTCACCCTAACTGATGCACACAGAAAAGTATTTCTCTGCTCCTTTTGTTTTCAGTAGGGTGCTAATAATACATTATACTAGTAGAACAACTTTCTTTATGTCTCTCTTTATAGATCTTGAATGTCTCATTCTAAAATTCTGCATCTCCTTAACTTTATGACACATTGCATTAGAAAAATTCAATCTCTTGTCTTGTGTTTTTCTAAAATTTAAATAAATATGCTTTTTAGCCTAATTCCCACAATTCGGATTTATCCATAATTCATATTAAAAAACACATTGCCTCCCCCTAAAAACAATGTGTTGAAATAATAGCCTGGGGGAATCAAAAGGAAGAAGCATAACAAATCACAATTTTTTCTGAGTTGCTCATGTTTCTACTAGTAGGAATGAACTCAAGAGGCATATGTATTTATCTTGTTTATTAAAGAAAATCACTTCATTATACAACCTGCATTTTCTCTCCTGTGTTTTGGAAGGGTTGCCTCTATGCTTTGTTATCCTCCATGGCAAAAGTATATATGATATTAAGCTAGCCTTCTCGTTGTTGTATGTAGGAACAACTTCAGTTATATCATGAGAATTTCACTGGAAATTAATTTCACCCACTGATGACAATTCATAGTAGAGTGAAATGCAAGAATAATTTTTAAAAGTTTAAAGACTGAACTATAAAGCAAAGGAACCAGAATAAGAGTGGTAAGACAGAAGACAAGGCAAAAGAAAAGCAGGAGAGGAAATATGGAAAAAAGAATTGCAGAATCAGAATATGCTGAATTGCAAGAGATCCACAAGGGTCATCAAGTCCAGCTCTCAGCCCTGCACAGGACCATCCCAAAGTGTCACACCCTGTGCCTGAGAGCATTGTCCAAACAATTCTTGAGCTCTGTCAGGCTTGGTGCTGTGACCACTTCCCTGGGGAGCCTGTTCCAGTGCCCAACCACCCTCTGAGTGAAGAACCTCTCTCTAATATCCAACCCAAACCTTCCCTAACACAACTTCAGGCCATTCCCTCAGGTCCTGTCACTAGTCATCACAGAGAAGAGTCTGCCCCTCCTCTTCCCCTCACGAGGAAGCTGTAACTGCAATGAGGTCTCCCCTCAGTCTCCTCTTCTCCAGGCTGAACAGACCGAGTGACCTCAGCCACTCTTCATATGGCTTCCCCTCAAGGCCCTTCACCATCTTTGTTGCTCTCCTTTGGAGTGTCTCTAAAAGCTATATATTACTAATATTGTGGCACCCCCAGCACTCGAGGTGAGGCCGCCCCAGTGCAGAGCAGAACAGGACAATCCTCTCCCTTGCCCGACTGGCGCTGCTGTGCCTGATGCCCCCCAGGACACAGTTGGCCCTCCTGGCTGCCAGGGCACTGCTGACTCATGTTCAACTTGTCATTGACCAGGATGTCCAGGTCCTCTTACACAGCACTTTCCAGCCTCTCATTCCCCAGGCTATCTGTGCATCCAGGGTTGCCCCTGGTGCAGAATCTGGCATTTTCCCTTGTTGAATTTCATATGGTTGGTATACATATAAGGGAAATGAGACTGAGGTAGGCATGAACAGAAAATTGCAAGTTAGAATCAGTGAGATCAAAACCAGTAAAGTAAAAAGGAAGACAGGTAAAAGAGAGATGTGGGATAGATCTTGAAACACACAATTGAAAGATGAAACAAAAGGCAGTCTATCTCATCAAAACAGCCATGGCAAACATCCTATTCTAATGCTACTCAAGCGAGTACCTTTGTCCAGACTATATTGAGAGACAAGTTTTTTATGCAGAACAATTTTACTGTCTTATAATAAATATGCGTTGGAGTGGTGTCTGTCTTTTCAAGTTGCCTGGTTTATCTGCTTCTGATCCAAGAAAGTGTAAGACAATATCGCTCAGAACAAGAGGGTCTAGCTAGAACTTCTACGCCATCACAGTAAGTATAAAAGAAGAAAAGAAAAAAGAAAAGAAAAGAAAAGAAAAGAAAAGAAAAGAAAAGAAAAGAAAAGAAAAGAAAAGAAAAGAGAAAAGAAGAAAAGAAAAGAAGAAAAGAAAAGAAAAGAAAAGAAAAGAAAAGAAAAGAAAAGAAAAGAAAAGAAAAGAAAAGAA
>VZTE01003183.1:16090-63130 GCA_013397775.1 Eulacestoma nigropectus
GGAAGGGGAAAGGGAAAGGGAAAGGGAAAGGGAAAGGGAAAGGGAAAGGGAAAGGGAAAGGAAAGGAGTCTAGTGCGCCCCTGCGGAAAGAAAAGGACAAAGCAGTGATAACCTGTGTACCATCAGTACGGTGAATGGCATTTTTCAAGAAATTTTCTACACTTCCTGTAATTTTTAGTCAAAAAATAAGACATAATTGCCCTCAATCTTTCTTCTATCTCGGTGTCTAAGACAAATAAATGGAGACTATCTAAAAATGGATGACAGTGATGTCAAATTTCCTAAGTTTGGAAATACACTACAGAAAAAAGTCTACTACGAAGGTTGTTTTAATATTTTGTGCACTTACAGGAATGGAAGATCAAATAAGTTCTACAAACAAAGTCTCATCTTGAAACTGGTTTGCAACAAAGTCAGTTACCAGGACAATAATTGTATAAAACACTAGCTCATAATTTAGATTAATTTACACTTGGCTAATCATAGGATGTGCTTAACACACCTGGTTTTCCTGAATGGCATATTAAGCCTCATATTTCTGTTTCAGCTAGGATATATATTTTAGAAAAACATCTAATCTTTATTTGAATGCTTATCAAGCATCAAGGTAACTTATTCAGTTGGTTAGTGATGATTCACTGTAAAAATGTTCTTTCATTTCTAGTCTCAATTGACCTATGCTCTGTGTTCAGGCTCTAGGTCTCTAATGTCTTTGATAGATTAAACTTCCCTCCAGTGTTGGAAGTATCTGCATTTATAGATCATGATCAGGTTCGCTTCTTAACCTTCATTTCGTTAAGCGAAAGGGATTGAACTGGGTAGGTGTCTCACTGAAAAGGCTTTTTTCCCCCCAGAACTTCTATCATTCTAGCTCTTTTTAAAGCCATTTCCAATATATCAATGCTGCTTTAAAATGAGTTCATGAAACAGAACACAATAGAGGTCTCACTAATATCATAAAGAATCAAAAATAGCTCTGTACTTCCATTTTTTAAATCCTCTTTCAATTTATCTAAGAATGACTTTTCTTTTTTTTCCTTGCTATTGCTTCACACTACAGACCCAGAAAATCTAGAGCCTTATATTGATTTTTACCTTCTGGAAGGTGCTTTGGGTCAAAATCCATGTTGGATATAACAACCATCGTGGAAAACTTCCAAATCTTCAGCAGTCAACCTAAGTATATAACACTTTAAAATATGAACCTGTTTTACAGATTGCCTGCACAAATGCAAGTAATATTTACCATATGACTACACCAGTAATTTTTAAAAATGATAAATACATTTAGCGTATTTAAAACTTGTGTAGGATATTGAGGGAATACATTTTAAAAATACCACTAAAAATCCAGAAAAATCAGAGAGAACAATATTTCTCTTTTTCATTATGAAAGTATTATCTGACTTCTTTGAATTGTATTCAGACACAGTAGTTACACAGTGGTATTGAACACTCAGTTAACTGAGCTGTGGGCAACTTAATGAATCAGATTTATATTACAACGTTTCATTAAAATATGATTAGTGGCCAACGCTGTCAAAAAGCTAGAGACAGTCTCATGGCCCCAGTTCTGTGAAATTTAAGAATTTTCCTTTTTTGTTTTCCTTCTTATTGTACATTGTACACTTTTCCTGTAGGATTTCGGTGATCAGGCAAAACATTTCTTTATTTCACAAAAAATTGTTTACCAGCTCCCTGTTGCATCACTAGTGCTATGTCAACATTTGCCCTTAGAAAATTACTTTAGTTTTCATTTTTCCATTTGATGTTTTTTTGGTGAATTCACTGGTGCTCTGTGGTCAATACAATCCCGTTACTCAGGTTGCCAAGCTGGAGCACCACCTGCCCTATTGCTTTGCGCCAAGCAAAGATCTGGACAGGTCAGAGAAAGGACCTCTCTCCTTTGTGGGCAGAACAGTGACCATCTTCACAAGGTCAGGGCTAAGGAGTTGGCATCCCAGTAAGCAGTACTGTGCAGGGACACTCTAGCCCTAAGTGAGTGGGTTCAAGAATTAGAACCAATACAGGCATTGCACATACAAGTCTGGAGGTTGCAATTTGCCGCACTGCTGCAGTGACACTGCCTCTGAACTAACTTGAAGCTGGAGCAGGCCTGTCTATCATGCACTTAATTGTATGCATATCCCAATGAATTGTTTTATTTTTTTGAATCAGGTAAGATGCACACTGAGGCAGGAGCTGGAAGTTTCTATCTTTGATGTCTGAATCAATTACAGTGGAAGAGACAGGCAAGAAGAATCAGATTACCACACCATCATAACAGGAGTCTAAAATTTCTTTTAAATGTGGTCTTTCATATATATATTTACAATATCTTTTTCCTCAGCTTGAGTCAATATTACTATCTCACAGTGAAAAACATATACAAAAAAATGTTTGCTCTTCCATCACTGACATCCTCCATTTGTGTTTGAACACAACTCATTAAAGTACTCATTTTTCTGTTGATAGCCCTGGTTCCAGGGAAAAATAGTCTTTTTTTCATCAATTCATGCTTTATTAGGTTATTTCACTTGTCTCTTATTTTTAAGTTTCTTTCACAAGGGATAATTTACAGGCTTCTCTCTACTCTTTTGTGAAGATAGATTGATTTGGTTGTGTTCAGAAGCAAAGGCATAAGTAGACTGTGCTTCTGGATAGAGAAACATCTGCAACATAAAGACAGTATTTTGACAGATTATCTAAAAGTCACTGATGTTAGGGCAACAAAAAAGTATTCTCTTTCAGATTCTTAACCATGTGAGATAGAAACACATGCCTTCATGTCTGTAACCATCTAGAGCAATAAAAATGTTTAATTCAGGTTTTGTTTTCTTAATATTCAGAGCAAATTATAAGACATGGAGGTAATGTCAACCAGAGTGGCAAGTGGCCAAGGGAGTTCTAATTCTGTTTTTGCCACTGACTGGGTTGGTATAAGGGCTCCCAGTCACAAGGTGGGTAATTGTCGTACAGCTCCACAGCCTCTTCAGCCGTGGTTTGACTGTATCTGCCCTTCACATCATACACTTGCATGCCCTTTTGTCACTTTCAAGGACAAAGCAGCACCACAGACTGTTGCAGTGCATGTTTATGACAGGCACCCCACCTCTCTGAGGAGGAAAAGAGTCTTAAGGCAAATATTTACATGAAATCCAGAAAAATCATTGTGTCTTACAGTTAAAGGACAGGGCAGTGATTAAATGCAAATATCTTTTGTGATGCCAGATTTTAACTCATCCATTCTCTACTCCAGTTATGCTGAGAATGGTACCTAAAGAGAAAACAGGGAGGGGGCTTTGAGATGCAGAAAATTATTGAAACAGCACTGCAGAACTATGGAGTTAAAACTATTACATTATTAGTGTATCACACTGCCAGCTAGCATCACTATTGAAATATTTAGCCTTCACAATAGTTGCAATGGAAGGAACAGATCTATAATTGTACTACTCATGTAGGAAGGTGTTCAAAAGACAGCAATTTATTGTGGGTTATTTCAGATTCCTGCCCTCAGGATTTATTTTGCCAAGGGCACTTAAAGCTGTTGGTGAGTTCATTTTTAGTTTTCATATAAGTCTAAATATATCAGAGACTTCCTGAGGGAATGACTGGATTTTGATGACAAATCACCTTTTTTTTTTTGGTCTACATGGCAACATTACAAAAGGTGGCAAGTCTTGTCCTGGTCACAGGTGTTGCAGAATTTGTCTAATTAAAAGTCCATTTGCTAGGAATTGTGAATGAAGAACACGTTCTACTGCACCAGCTTGTGTCTAAACAGTATCATGAAATGTCTTTCCATGATAAACCTCCTCTGTGAGTGGTATGATTGTCTAGATATTAAAATTATTTTTGACGACTGTTGCAAAGTATACATGACATATATATGTGTGTGTATATATATATATATGCATGTATGTATTAAAAGTAACTATTTACTTTATGGCTATAAAGTTATTGTTTCTAGAGATTTCAAATTAAAACTAAAATGTGCACTCCAGCTGTAGCAGATGCATCTTGTTTATCTTCCAAAACTCAAAACCAAAAGAGTATATTTTGGAAATACTGCATTACTGATTCATGATTTAAGGTTCACCTTGCAAGTAGTTTGTGTCCCTAGAAATAATCTCATAACAACCTAGTCAGGTTTATAAAGCTTTACTGAAAAATGATAACATATCCATTACAATAAGGACCAAAATGTCATTCTTATCAGAAATTATCTAGAATTTGCTCAGTAGCATCCCAAGCCCTTTCAGCTAACCAGTCAGCCTGACAAGGGAACAATAGGTGACCTCTGGCTGCCTATTATGGATGGTGTTATGATCCATAACCTCCAATGCACATCTGTGGCTAAAGCTGTAACTGTAACATACAATACATGAGTTTTTAAAGTAAAATCACCTCACAGCTCCACAGATCTAAAGAAGGCTGACTAATCCTTACCCACATAGTCCCTCTTGTACTTACTGATAATACCTTTCTCTGACAGAGCCTCCAGAGAACTATGGGGTTCTTTGTTGGGTGATTTTTGTTTTTCAAGGTTGCAATCCCATAAAATCATGCTTTTGTATTTGTGTGATAACAATCTATTAGAAAAAGAAATACAGTTAACATCTTTCATATAAAATACTGACAAGAATCACACGAAGTACAATACAAGCTATACAATCTAGCTTTGTGGAATCACTTCTAATATTTACTAAATTTTACCAAAAAAAAAGGCAGAACAAGCTGTAAGGAAACAAGTTAGCTTATTTGGGTGTTTTTTGTAGGATCTAATTAAAACATTATTTGAATGAATCATAGTTGTTTTGTTGCACAGTAAACTTCAGGCCAGGCCTCTACAAAAAGGCAGAGGCAAAACTACATCAGGGGCATTTTGGGGTGTACATGCCTCAGCATTGTTGGTGTTTTCCCCTCAGCCCCCAACACCTCTTGAGAGTCAGGAGAGAAGGAGTGAAGCTCAGCCAGCAAATCACAGTGGAAAAGAAGCTGCTGAGGTGTTTTTTTATTTTTTTTTGTCTTTTTTTTCCCCCCTCATTACACTGATCTATTCTACTTGGCAATAAATCAAATTTTTGTTTCCAAGTAAAGTTTGTTTTGCTCATTACAGTAATTGGTAAGGGATTTTGTCTCTATCTCCACAAAGAAGAAAGCATTTTCTTTGTCTCTCTTTCCTTCAGACTCTAATGACAGAAACGCAGATTTTAAACTTTTAAGAGTTTAAACTGAACTAATCTCTATTTTACTCATTTCCACTGCTCTATCATGAGTGCTCATTGTTTTTTCCCTCAGTCTTGCAGTTTCTCCACAGCTTCTCAGCTTTTCTGACACTTTCATCACTTGGATTCATACAATTTCCTCTTTATCCAGCTCCCATCACATCTTTTAGATTGTCCTTTGGGAAAAGAAGAAAGAACAAGAAATTTGAAGAAAGCCTCACTGTCATGTGTGTTTTAAGTGAGGGGAAGCCACTTACTTCTGGAGGTTCTTTCCAATCTTAATAATCATATGATTCCATTTGGCTTTAGTCAACTGTCTAGTTTATTTGGTTTAGGCTGGGATTTTTTCACTGGCTACATGAGAGTGACAGGACATATCAATAATTTCCCCTCAGACCATCTGCAAAAGCCTTTTGGCAACTAAGGATATGGCCATACATATTCAAAAGCCCCAGGAAATGAGAGATCACTGTGGTGGAAGAACAAGAAGATGAATAAATCAGGCCGGTTTCAGACTTCAGAACAGCACTTCAGAAGACTGACATTTATCAACTCCGCACTTGCTGCCAAGGCTTAGTTCTTACTCGTTATCTGTCATTATCACTATGTATCCAAATAATTAGTCCATGACAACCTCGCTCTACACTCAGTGCCAGCGTTTGGTACTGCTGTTAGTTGGCAGTGAAGGTCACAGCCCTCACGGCCTTAGTCTTCAAGGCTGGGCTGGCCAGCCTGGAATAATATTCAGTGGAGGAGGTCAATACTGAAGTGGGTGACCTCTTTCTTACCCATTTTAGCTTTTTCATTGTGGATGTTTTTCAGTTCCTTCTCCAAAGAAAGTATGAGGATCTGAACTGCTTCCAAGAAAGTTATTCATATTTTTCAGATAAGGGCTTCTTTTCATTTGCTTCCCACTCATTCTGCAAGAGTACTGCAATTATACCAGACTACTTTCCTAATCACCCTGATCACTCTTTTTTGTGTATGTGTCTTGCAGATTTTACTTCTTAAAACATATTTCAGTTTTTACTGCACTCTACTGTTCAGTGGAGACACAAGTCCTCATTTACTACTTTTTGGTTATGTATCATTCATATATTTAGGCCCAGTTTACTCTCGGTAGCATTACTGTGCTATAAATGCTTATACTCTGTCTCCTGTTACGCTACTTACATGTTTGTCCTGCTTTTAGCTGGGACGGAGTTAATTTTCATCCCTGCAGTTGGTACAGTGCTGTGTTTTGGATTTAGAGTGAGCATAACATTGACAATAGACTGATGTTTTGGTTGTGGTTGACCAGGGCTGACTTTAGGCCAAAGATTTGCAGTCCTTCCTGCCACTCTTCTAGCGAGGAGGCTGAGGGTGCAGAAGAAACCTGGAGGAGACAAAGTTATGACAGCTGATTCAAGGGGTGTTCCATACCATCTGCTGTCATTCTGAGCAATAAACCTGGGGCAAGTTGGCTGTGGGGTGAGGGCCCACTGCTCAGCAGCCAGCTGGGCATTGGTCAGTGGATCTTGACCAATTGCATTGTGCATTACTTGTTCTAGCTTCTTGGTGTTTTCCCCTTCCTTTTCTGTCCTATTAATAAACTATCTCTATCTCAACCTACAAGTTGCGCATTTTTTTCCAATTCTCTCCCCATGCCACTGAAGGGGAGTGAGCAAACAGCTGTGGGGTTTTTAGCTGCCTGCAGCTAAGGTAGGTAATGTCAATTGTATCTTAGCAGGCTTCTACTTCTCTGTCTGCAACACCCCCCTCATTTGGGTACAAGCTCTCTGTAGTCCTATATATCTATCTTTTCTCCACCTAATTATTCTTTTAGTAGTGGCTTACTGATACAGAACTTTCAGCTTTCACACATCATTTTTGGCCAATTGATAGTTCTGAATTCAATTTACATGACATTATATAAGGATAAGAAAAGAATAGTCTTCAGGACCCACTTCTTATGCCTCCTAAAATCATTACGTTTTTGAGTTTAAAAAATGAAAGGATGTCTTGTATAAAATTGTGCTGAAATAGTAAAAGTAAGCCTCAAAATGATTATTCATATATATGTCATAAGAAAAGCCTAGTATCATGCATTTTTTAAATTTAGCATCATATCAATCTTAAAAAATATTATTTTAATAATACCAAAACCCCATAATTAATCATTGATCATCAGTAATTATGTTAATAATGTTATCATCACTAAAAATAATAAACTTTGATACTAATATGATTAGAGCAAAGTTCATGAATAAAAAATCTGGTAATGCAATAAACAGAACCTCTTTAAAATGCTGATATTGCTTCATGTGCCTTATGGTTTTACTTGCATATTTAATTTTTTCTCATGGGGCAGAAGAACAGAAACACTATGAGTTGCACTATCTTGAGTCTGAAAACTCAAGTATAATCATCAAAGTGGTTTTACTTTGAACCAAAGCTCTGTAATGGTTTGAGACCTTTGTGATGTTCTTCAAGCATGGCTGTATGTGTCCCACTTTCCTCCAAAATGCACATTTCATGATTAAGCTGCTTCCTGTAGTCATGAATTTTTTATGACTATATTTTTCTTTAATGAATTTTAATATTCTGCTTCCAAATAGTGCAGCTAAATCTTCAGGGCATCAAATTTTAGGCAACAAGACTAGTCAGCTTTGTAGCTGAGTTTTGCAGGTAGTTCTTTGATAATAGTCATTCTCCCATTAAGTGGTGTGCAATGTGATGTATGGTTCTTGTACCCCTCTTTCACTTCTCATCATAGAATGGAGAACAAAGAATAGGGCACAAGTGGTCAGTGAAGAAGATAATTAGGAAGAAAATTTACATAATTTATAGCTTTGTCATGTTAAATAGTCTGCTTTCTTGAAACAATTTCCAGTAATATGTGCCTTGAAAATGGCACATAAAACAAGCACAGGTGAGGATTCCTCAACTCTAAGAAGCTAATGACAAATAACCTCAACAATAATAATGTAGCTATGGAGAAGTGCCACGATACTTCATTAGTATGACTTCAAAGAAAGGAGATGCATTGTTAATTACAATAAATTGATAATTCAGTCAGCTTAGCAGCAACCTGTACTAGGAAGAAGAAAAAACTTCTAGATTTATTCTAAATTATGGGTTTACAGCATATCTGTATAACTCAGCAAAAAGCTGCATCACTGCCAAAACTTCAGTAATAGCAGAGCATAGTAAGGAATGTCCTACAGAAGACCATGTTCTTCATAAGTGTCTTAAGAAACAGAAAAAAAATAGGACAGCTTAAAGCCACAGTGTACTTGTTACTTATTAGCTAGTTAATCTTTCTCTTGCTATGAACTACAATCATACCATATTTTGATTCTGTGTCATGACAGATCAGTTCTTCTAGTGATGCTCAACTCTGATTTCATTTTCATTGAATGCATTATTTTTTAAAGAAAACATGTCAGTGTGAAAAAACACACAGGAGAATTTGGAAAGGGATTTGAAAACATACCTTTCCCTTCAATTTCTTCTTGCATTTAGTGCAAGATATAGGGGGATGGGGGATTATTTTCCATTTTCTTTTAAAATGTAGCTGTTGGGTAGGTCACGCACCTTTTATAAAATAGACTGTAGAAGAAGGGTACCCACAAAAAGGAGACATGCATTCTGCCATTTCTTCATCTTAAGGGTAATCAAGCACTTCAAATCTCTCAAGAAAAAACCCTAAATACTAGATTGGTTAATTTTCATCTTTCCTGTTCAAGTTATACCACTGAGGAACAGAGAATAACAGATTCGACTCTCAAAGGACTGAAAAAAGCCAAGTGAGAAGAATATCTTCTCTACCCCTATTATCAGTACAACCAGTCTGGAGAAGGGGATTCTGCATTCACTGTATTTGCTGCAGGAATTCTCATTGTTTATTATTCAGTGATCAATATACAGAACTGGTGAGTAAAATGGCTAGAAGAGTTTGGCATCTTTCTCTCACAGATGCCATAACGTTTACACACTTTGCTGCAAATTTAAGTCATGTAAGCAGGAACAGGACAGAACACACAGCCATCCCTGGCACTGTTAGCTGTGTCTACCAAAAGAATTGGTGAAACATCTTGGAATGCTTTGATGTGTGCTATGCATATCATGGGCACCTTTACTGCATTATGGCACTTAGGTGGAGGTATTGATTTCGTGGCTTTTAAAATCAAGTCTAGGCAAAAAGCACATTATTAGGATATTTGTATGGGACAGTAAATCAGTAGTACTACAGGCATCAGTCATTTCAGGTCAAACAGAAGGGCACTTGTCCAGCTTATGCATTAGATGGAAATGGAACAGAAGGATTTTCAGGATGGTATCTTTTCTTATCTTGCTCTAGACTGTTCTTACAATCAGACATACGGCACATCTTTTGTTTCATAACCATCCCTGACTAAAATCTCTCATAGTCCTGATTCAGACACATTAGGAGGACCTACTACCTAAACCTATGTGTGTTTTATCAGCTCCTTATTCATCCAACCCCCTTTCTAATTATGTATTCCACATACAGGATAGGACACAGAGAGCAATGTGTTCAGTAAGAGTTTTCCAACATTCTGCAGGGATTTCTAGTGTATTTGGACAGAAAATAGTATGAGAATCTGAAGACCTCTCTTTGCTGATGACCTTTAAATGGGTCAGGCTTGACAAACATCTACTAACCACAACTGATAAATAAAAGGATCAGCCAAATCTTTGTACATATAGCAAAGCCTTCATGCCTGGGTACCATTTAATTTTGGGGACATCCACATATTGTTGCAGACACCTCTCTGCATAAGCAGAACATTAGTATGACACTGTCACAAAATAATGTTGTTGTACTTCATACTTTCAGGTGTTTTATGCTCTGAGATTTTTGTCCATGTCAGCAACCAGGGACTAACAGCAGTTCCATCTCCACTGTGATCCTATGCCTTTTTTTTTGTGAAGAAATATAAGCCTGTCAGTGATATCCAACATCATATGGGTGATCATGATTACTTACATAGTTATCATAGATTCATATTGATACTTTCTAGAGCCAGAAAGATTAATATCTTGTTACACTTCACTCTTGTGAGCTGAATTTGATCAAAACATTTTTTCTAGAAAGGCAAATATTTGGTTTGAAGGAAAGAGACGGTGAATTCACTAATTATCTTGGTATTTTTTGTGAGCAGCTTTGCATGCTTATTATTCAAAGCATGTTTCTCAGTTTCAAATGTAATTTTTTTGTCTTCAGCTGGTAGAATTTTGTTCTTGTTATGCTTTTTCCTCACAGAGTGCTGAGATTTCAGAACTTGGTATTTCCTCCTTGAGAAGGTACATATACCACATAATCTACTCACCTCCTTCTCCAGTTCTCCTCAGACACACACAAACTGAGTTTTAAAGTATATGCTTTTTTTTCAAAATTTCTAACATAAGACTGATTCTCTTTTTGAGTTACATCTTCTGGCTTTTAGCAAAATTTTAAGAATGGATGCATTTGACTGTGTATGTACTGCTCTAATGTTAGCTGCACTCATAAGCAGCAGTAAAACGACTCTCTATTCTTGAAACCAAGTATTCTATTTTTATTTGAAATTATTGTAGCTGCCCTTTATTTCCAGAAAACTTTATGCTGAGGACACATGCTGAGTTATTTGCTCACAGTCTATATATCCTATGAATTGTTCTTACTAGATCTGTTGCTAAATATACAGCAATGTTAAAAAAAAACCTTAATCAGGTACTAAATTATCCATATCACTCTGTGTATCAGCTCCTTTTCCAATATTATTTATAATTTCTCCATTTTTTATGTCACTCTTTTATGTTTAGCAGAAGTTATTTCATACTTTTCATTATTTCATATGATTATTGAAAATTCTGGAGAGCAATAGGTCTTTTATCAATGCAAATAGAACTTAAATAAAAATAGTCTCACTTGAGGGCAAATCCCTGTTAATACGTTTTTTTTTTTTCTCAGGCAGACCTACCAATTACCTTTTGGTACCGTATGGTTCAGGTTTGCAGCTGTTTTGTTTTTAAATCAAAATGCTATGCAGTACTAAGCTGCACTGAAATAAAAAGTGGAATGCTGCCAAATGGCTTCAACTGCATGGATGTCTTGGCCAAGGTAGACCTATATTGCTGCAAATGAACAGAATGGCTGTCAGCTGAGCTGCAGTGCAAAGGAGGGACTTGAATGTGATGCTGGGTGGAGATAATTATTCCTATGCAGGCTTAACTGCTACTGTCATGTTCCATTAAATTGTGCAAGATATGTTTTCTCTGTGTCTGCCTATTATGGAAGTAGCATTCAGGAGAAAATGGTGAGTGTACAGCTAGGAGTAAATGCAAGCTTCTGTGATGTCTTGCAGTCACAAGGCCTGTGCTGTGTTAACATATTTGCATTCCTTTGCCAAAATGATTTTGGAAAGCCAAGAGAAGCACTCAAAATAGAGAAATGCAGAAACTTGTACCCAAGTTACTAGTATTCTTGCAGAGCCAAGATGGCTCTGCAAAGGCATTAGCAGCCCATGTATGAATTATGCAACAGAAAATAATTCTACACATTAATGCCAGCTAAACCAACAATTCTTTCACTTTAATTTAATACATTCCCTTGGCATTACTTTGGTCAATTTTAGAGCAGCTAGTAGGCCTTGTGCTTAGAGTCCAAGCTGTCAGACATAAAATGCAAACTGTCAAGGTTCATTTCATATTAAAATAACTTCAGATACGGTATCTTTCTTAAAAATATGTCAATGAGTTTTTGATATGTTCTAGACATTGCCCAGAACTCCGAAGAGTGAGTTAGCATGTTGAGAACATTAAACTAAATAGAAAAATTGGACAGAGACCAACATCTCTGGACAGCAGACAGACAAAGGAACATTATGACACTCTCCCCAGAATATTCACTAAAACATTAGGAATAGCTAGGAGCACACTAACCAGTCCTACTGTTTAAATGTTTATCCACAAAAGTGGCAAAGGACATGGACCCTGAATTGTGCCTCTTCACAGCATCTTGGTAACCTGATGGGATAGAGGAACCTGCTGCTTCTGTTTATAACATGCAGGTCTGAAATTAATGTGAGTATTTTAGTGGAAGCATAAAAATGTCAGCACTCACAGTGGTCAAATACTAAATTTTGACAGAATGCTCACTATAAACGTCTCTACAAACATAACAGCACAAACAGCAGGTTTAAGAATTGTGTTATGTCCAGAGACAGAGAAAAGAGCAAATATGATGACCTGGTCCAGAATGGTAATTTTTAATGCCAAATGGAAACAATGCAGAATTTAATGTCTAAGTGTCTTTTACTCCATTTTGCATAACATTTAGGAGAGCATAAAAATACATTCAAATAGTTCAAATCTATATATTTGTTTCTGCAAAACAAAGCAATACTGAAAAAAATTCTAAAACACTGATCATTGTGCCACAATATAGCAGGACTGTCTTACAGAATATTTTCTATTTGCCTCTGTTTGTAAGGAATGATTATTGATTCTTTACGAAGTCTAAGCAATTGAGAGTCCTATATTGAAGGTCATTTAAAAAATTGTGCAGACATGATGTCAGCTAGCTAGACAGACTGAAAGAAAGAATATCCATTTACATAGCCATCCAAAATTTGGCAACAAAGCCAAACAGAATATGAAGCTTTATGATAGAAAGGATGACAATCACAATTTTTGCCCTTATATGGTAAAAAGATTCAGATATCTTGTGTTTATATACCTCAGCCAGGTGCATCAGGTCAGTAATTTAATAAAGCAGTAAAAATTCAATGACAGAGTAGTTACCTTCTGACCGTTACTCTCAATTACAGCTCTAACTATCAATTTAAATGACAGCTACTAATGTGTCATTTAAAGCTAACAGCTTAGCCAGTGTTTCTCAATTATTCAGAGATTAATGTTCCCCAAAGGTGCTACTAATACAAAAAAAAAAATTATCTTTGGCTACATTACCACTACTGTTGAAAGCATAATCATATTGAAGAAGTCTGAGAACAAAAGCTTGGTCGTTTTTTATTATGTCAGTAAGATGATCAGTATTTCTTATCTTGTACGTCTGCATTCAAAGCAACTACAGGAAAACGAAGTACACAAGATAAAAGTAAACCAATACCTGCCTCTTTGTGTCAGAAGAAGTATCCTTAAATCTCATTGTCTCAAGAAGGAAATTTGTACCTAGAGATTCCATATAAATTCAAGACTCAAAACTAGAAATTAGTATTTTTTATCCGGTATCTAGCCCTAATGATATCTATACAATCTATCATCTCCTGGAAAATTACTTAGCACTGGTCAGAAAAAGATAAAGGCAAGAGAATCATTTTAATAAGCTGAGACTTTTTTTTATAGATTGCTTCAGTCTTCAATAGAGATTAATCTATCTCCAGACTACGTATTTAAGAAGTGGTTAACTTAAAACTGTAATCGCCTGTCATTTCACAGAAGAACTGATTTAAAAGTGAGAACTTCACACAGTTTAATAAAGTAAAATTCTTTTAGGTCACGCATAAGTTTTTCAGGTAAATTAATAAGTCTTAGGAATATGTTGACAAATACAGGCATGGGATTTTACATTGCTGTTTAACAAAAAGAATTGCCCAGATCTCAGTAAGTTTTACACACACTTATTTTTAGAAAAAGAAAGAGCTTTAAATTGCGGAAATAATGGATTATCTTGCAATTTACACAAAGTAATTGATATATTGAGACCCATACATTAGAAAAAAGTCTGTTACCTTTTTGCTTATCATAGTAGATTTGTGCTGGTTTGTCTTGTGTTAAATAGAGTACAGTATTTTTACTCTCTGGGCCTTGAAGTGACTCTGGGGTAGTCCTTGACATCCACTGGTTCAGTAATACAATACCTAATTTCTGTCTGGTGAGACTCAGAGCTTCAACAGCAGATAATTAACTGCAGTAGGATTTGGGATCACAGTTCAAGAGACATCTCATCTGTCATATTGCCTGTACAACTACACTTTCACTTCTGTTCATACCTTGAACAAATACTATATCTGAAGATAAGCAGCATTTATCTCACATCTAAGTGTATTTAGGACTCACCCACAAAATATGAGGTCTAGGACAAAATTTCTGCTACCAGGCAAACATAGGTCTTCTTTATCTTTTGTTGTCTTTATAATCATCATTTGATAAGAATATAATTTACCATCAAGTCTACGTCTTCCAGCCGATCCCCTTTTCCTCGGCCTTGCTAGCCAATCCAGCCCAGGCCGTAAAATTAATTTTGTTTGATACATATTAACATAGAAGAAATACTAAGTAAAGGAAGGGACAGTTTAACGTTTCCCTAGACTTCAGTAAGGTTTCCAAAACAGTCTTCCATAAGATCCTAATGAAGAAGTTGACGAAATATGAGCTAGGTGAGTGAAGTACAGGGTGACTCAAAACTGTGTGACTGGCCACTCCCTAGGTCAGCACTGGGTTCAATGCCCCTTAACATCTTCATTAAGGGTCTGGCTTATGGGGCAGAGTGCATCGTCAGCAAGTTTACAGATTGAGTGTAAAGCAGCAGCTGATGTACCAGAGGGTCAGGCTGCCATCCAGAGGGGCCCTCACGGTCTGGAGAAATGGTTCCACATGAAGTTCAACAAGGTCAAGTGTAAAGTCCTGAACCTCTGAAGGAACAACCCCATGTAACAGTATATGCTGGGAGCTGACCAGCTAGGTAGCAGCTTGGCAGAGAAAGATGGATGTCCTACCCAACCTCAGCCATACATTTATTCTTATTCTAGGATTCTTTAACGCATGCAAAAATCATACAGAAACAAATGAATAAGAAACTATCATGGCACATATCCTTAATCTATTGCATTTCTAAGCAATTTCTGCTTTCCCCATCTGAAAAGGAAAGCAAAGAGGAGAAGGAAGGGAAGAGAACTTACAATAATTCCAAAACTTCAACAATTTATTTCTTAGTTATCCCTTGCCTTTTGCAGAAATGCATGGCTTCCCCTGAGATCTGGATGTTTTCTTTGAAAGGCTTATGATAATTAGGTCAGTTTTGGGAACAAGTCCCACAGATTACAAGATTCTGTTTCAGTTTTGTATATGTATTTTTCCATATTTGGTTTTATAATCTAAGGAACTCTGAAATAACAACTTTCTCATCCTGATATATAAAGACATCCTTACAAACACTGCTATTTTTGTTTTAAGATTTCAGAGGAAAAGCCAAAAATCTAATTTAACTAAAGAGCACATATCTTTAGTGAGGTTTTGCCTTAGCAATAAAAATTATTCTTTGAACATGAAAGACAAATATGCTTTCTCCTCACTTTGGGAGGAGAAAGCAGCAGAATTCACATACTGTCCCGTATGCACTCCATTTTGTCAAGCAGGGACTAGAGAAATGATGGCTCTGCTCAGGGAGAAAAAGCAATGAACCACATATGTGGGAAATGAAGTTCATGATACCACCTTTTGCTATCCGGCACTGGTCAAGACTTTCAAAACAGATCATATGTCCTCTAAGTAACACTTAGGGCTTCATCTAAGAGCAGAATGGCATTGAATTTACTTTTTTATTTTTCTATTTTTTTTCTTTTATTTTTCCTAGTTAGAATCTGTCTTCAGTCAAGATATATTTCATTTTCTCACATCGTAGAAAATCTACTTCAGCAGCTTATGGCTTTGAAGGGTATTCTCAGTCTGTTCTGACAATCAGGGTAAAAACAGTAATGAGAGAAAGAGATAAGAAAGAGTACATTGATAGTTTCTCTGTATTTATCTTTCTCACAAATTTTTTTCATGGTGTTTTCCTTCTAATGAGTGCAAATTCTCAAAGCACAGATTACTTTGTCTTTTCCACCACAGAATTTACCCTAAAGTATGTCTTTTTGAGGGTCCGATGCTTGTCAAGCACCAGTATGCCACGGCCTTCCTAGAGAGAGCGTCCTGCAGAGAACAGCGCGGCTAGGGGCGAGGCAAGCCCGCCTAGACAGTGGGTGATCTCAGCAAGTGTAGCTGATTTCTCAGCTACAAGTGATTCCAGCTCTTGTGATTCAGCTCTTGGCAAGATCACCCGAGGCAAACTCGGGGACAGAGAGACAGGAGCCTCATATGGCAGTTCCACGGAGACAGCTTTAATGGTCCAGCCACCCTGCAAAGGGGAGGCCAGGGGTGAGCACTCCCTGGGTCAGGGCAGACTCAGGCCCCTTTTTATGGGGAAGGCAGGGGGTGGGGAGAAACCAATTAGCCAACTGGATACAAGGTATTACCATAGGGGAACAAAGCATGCTGGGGTTGCTCTCCGTAACCTAGAAGTGAGTTGCTGGAGGCAGTGTCCCTTTTTGCCCTCAGGCCTCTCTTCTCCAAGGGAGCACAGACGGCTCCTGTGCTAGAAGTTCACAGCCCTCTACAAAAGTATTTGTCACTAGGACTACATGGATTTTAAAAAAGGTGGAAACACAATTTTTGTAGTTAGTTCATTTGTATTTGTCCTTTACATGACAGAATGAAAGCTCTGTTAGTGTCAGTGACTGAACCTGCATTAAGAATAAATATAAATATCAGGATACTGGGATTACTTCAGCGGCTGAGCTTGCGCAGGAAATTTGAGCAGTTCAGTGATCATATCACAAGAACCTGAAATCTCAGCCTGAAACCTCAAGATAAGCAGCAGATTCCAGAATTATTTGTTTTATTAGAGCACTTTCAAGTAGGTGCAGAACAAAGTAAATTAGAGCATAATGAGTAAATGAATGAGGACTGGATTGCTTCACTTCTGCATCACTCTTACATAATAAATTATATTACGGATGGAAAACATTCTTTAAAGTACATTTTCAGAACATAAGGGTGAAATCTATTTATCTTCGAACATCTAAATTTTTGTTGTCTAAATCCAAATTGGTCACTGTACAGATATCCATACAGTTAATGGAGGTAAAGATGACTCTAATTCATTCAACCTGTCTTGTACTCCAGTCCTTGCAGGAAGTGTTTTGCCCTCTAAAGCTGCATATTTTCCTTCCTGAAGGTCACTATATCCCCAAGACGACAGTGATCTGAGTTGTCTTTTTAAGTCTAGACAAATAACTCGCAGACATCTAAGTTAACTCAGATGAATCCACCTGCAAATATCCAATAACATTTGATTAAAAAACCCCTGTATCATTGTAGTATTTAATGCCTCATTCTTTTTCTTTTTAAGGCATCCATTTTTATCTACACATTTCAACAGTGAGCATTTTTATGTCACTTGATTTTATTTAAGAAATTTCAAAGTATTTTACAGAGAGCTCTGAGGTATAGAAATTTGTTTTTATATCACTTGATTATATTTTGTATTATTTAAAAAGTATAAACAGTTTCTCTTCAATAAAAATTAAGTTTCATTGGAAGTTCTACTTATGAATACAGATGGAATTGAAAATCTGTAAAAATAGAACGCACAGCAAAATCTTGTCCTTTGTCACATAGTAACTGGAAAAATGAATCCTCTTTTTTCCCAGCATTTTCTGTGTGATGAGTCTGACCAATACCCAGAATTCAATTTGATCAGTCCATTTTGTGCTGCATCTAATTAACAAAGAAGACTTCCTTCCATTACACAAAATGAGATGAAGATACTGCTTTTATGAAGCGTTGGCAGAGCTATTTTACATGTACCAGAATATAATCTTACCCAATGAAATGGCGCTTAACTGAAAACTATAAAATGAAACAGAAAGTTAACCAAGGTTCCTCTTCAAGATTATGGGGAAATTTGTTAGACATGGGTCATTAATGTAAACTACCTGAGAAGCATTACAGGGACATTGCAAGGTTGACCCTTCTTCCTCTCCAAACAGTATTTTACATTTTTAAAATACTCCCCAATAAAACAGAACATTTCTTTTCACATTTGGACTGTGAAGATGTGAGCTGCTTAACCTTGATCATGTTCCTTTAAAGCTGTTCCTAATACTTTTTTGAAGCCTAAGTTTAGTGTATGCATGTGACTTACTCAATAGTACTTATAACTTAGCTGTTTCCTGCTTAAGTGGTACTAGACATTATAAGAATCGGTGATAGGATAGACTAAAATAGTTCTGAAAGAGTAATAACCAGGGGCTAGAAGGAAATTGGATGCCTAGTAAAAAACTGCAGAAAATTGAAATATATCCCATAACTTTTCTCTGCATAGTGGATGAGATTATTAAAATCAGATGGTTTTTTTTTTTACAGACTTTAACTCCTCAGTGAAGAGACTCACAAGACATGTTTTAAACCTCACACACACCTTGGAAAACAACTTGAAAAGATGTGGCTCTGTGACCGTCTTTCTGTACATGACAAGAACCAAACTCAGGCTTTGAAGAAGCAGACAGTCTAGCAACTGGTCAAATTTTAAATGCAGATTTCCCTCTTGAAGGGAAAATATATACCAGAGACAACTCTGTTTCAAAACTCGTGAAATGCACAAAAGATTTAACCTCTGTAAGCATTTGCTAACACAAAAAGTAATCCTTACCTTTCTCATAGGTATATACCTAAAGTATTACGTGCCTTTGCTGGTTTTTTCCCCTCAGCATTCAAATATTAAGTGATAATTATACATTAGGATAATGAATAAGTGCTGCTGAATCTTCCAGGTAGGGATGTATATGTTCCATTCCAAAGTTTACAGACTTAAAGGTCCCTTGACACATATTTGTATCATGTCAATAAATATTTGGATCTCTGATTCAGCTGAAAGAATACAAAAACTCAATCAGACAAGCATTTATCACTTTGCTAGACAGCAGAAAAGGCTCTCATTGTTAATGGAAATAAGTTATTGGAATAAATTATAGTTCCAGGTATCTTTATTTTAGATGCAAAACAAAAAATTTGGAACTTTAAGCCAAGCATAGTTCAACAGCAACAAAAATAAAGCTACAATCATATTCTTCCTAAAGGCTGGTGAGAACTGCCATACTCTTGGGTGTTTGTTAGCAGACAAATTTGTCAAGCCTAGGAATCAGAACCCAAGACATATCCCTTTATTCCCATAACAAACCTTACAGCTCTAATCCAACCCGCTGTTGCCACAAATGGAGCAGAATGGTAAATACAAGGACGTGCATGATTTAGGCAATAACAAGATCAGTAATTTTTTTCTTCAGGATATGCTTTCTGAATCCAGCAAATAACTTATGAACTCTGTATATCCATATAGTAGAGCTAAAGGGAAAGTCTTCTCGTAGATAACAGATCTCTGCATGAAACGTCTCCAAACCCAGCATGCAGTTTTGCATAAGAAAATACCCTGGTGAGAAAGTTCTCAACAGTAACCTACTCATACAACACCAGCAGAGATATTGGCAAAATCAGTTTTGATTTCTGTGGCAATCCACATATCTATGTAAGAGGAGATATTTTCCCCAGTCTCTTTTTTATTTTCCCCCTTTAATTTAAATACAGAAGCGGTAACTTCTAAAAGTGTAGCTCTGTGGATTTACCTATCACCTATATAATTTAACCACAAGCTTTAATGGGCCAAGTAGACCACCAGGATCCCATCTTCTCCCCTTTTCAACTCCATTTCCCATATTTAGGACTGCTACCTCACAATCTTATCATGCTGCTTGGATTCCATAGCCAACAACAGAGTACCACAAGGAAACAGACATGTCCTTGGAGGCAGAGCAGCAGGTCTGAAGAAAAAAGGAGGTTGGGTTGTGAAAAAGAACCATTGCACAAGTAGTGTAAACTGGAGGCCCTGGTGTTTTAAGGAGGCATACAGGGAGTCAAAGAAGGTAGCAGTAGTAAAGCCAAGATACAAAATCGTTACCTCAGGATGCCCTTTTTCTTTTAATTAAAGCGTAACCAATCCATGTAGCCTTACACGTTGTCTTTGCAAATGTTTCTCACCATTTTAGCTTTCCTTGCTTGTCTAATTTAGGCTTTATAGAAACAATAGTTCGACTGAACCAGAGTTACTGGAATCTATTGTCTGACTGGAGAAAGGGAGAAAAACGCCAACCAGCTACATACTCTACCATTTTAAAAGAAGAGATTAAATACAGTAAATGCAAAGTAGGGGAGGAGGATGTTAGGTGGGGTGCTATGGGGTTTTTAGCAATTTAATGAGCAGAAGACCAACAATGAAAGAGCCTTCATGCGACAGATATTCAGCTTCATAGTAGTACAGTGGGAATTATTATACTAGTACATGAATATCTATGCTGTCAAACTCCACAGGACAATGTTCCATGTCTAAGATGAAAACTGGGGTAGAAAGCCCAGGAGAAGCTTCACGCATCAAAGACAGCTGCCATCCACAGCCCACTCCGTTGTGGAACAGGGCTGCACAGTCCACAGATAGCAGAGCCACACTTTCTGCCACTTCATGCTGCCTAATGCATACAAAAAACTTTCACAGATCTCAGGTGACCTGAGCACAACAGGTCACCATTCCTATTATGGATTCTAAAAGCTACAGAGAAAAGTTGAAATCTAGCAGTGTGGAATCTATTTGAATGATGAAATCCTTCTTTTCCCTTCATATCTTATTCAAAATATTCCAAAAGGAGGGAGGAAAAGCCAAATCATAAGTAAATTTAAGTCAGAAGTTCACCTGGGGAGCTGACTGCCTTTTTTTGACTTTGCAGTTGAATTTGTTTCTTCATGTTGTTTTGAGAGGCAGTTGCAAATCTGTGCAGATCACCTTCACCCTCTTGAGTAATATCAAATACAATCTATCTTAATGTGAATCTTAGAAGAAGCTCCAATGCAGCTAACAAGTATTTCCTGATGTTTACATATAATTTGCAAACTCAAATCCTAGGCCAATATGTTGCTGCAAACAGCACTCTTTTTTTCTTTTTTTTTTAAATGGCTTTTGGGAATGGAAATCAAAGTGCATATCAGAGAAAATAACAAAGCAAGTGACTGTAGAATTCTTTCAGGAAAAATACTTAGAGTCTATTCCAATCATTTCTGCCTAATCGTTCTGACTCTCTTCAGGGGGGTTTAGTCGGAGTTTTCAAATGCTACATAGAGGAGGAAGTTTGTGCATAGTAACTTGAAAAATTATTCTTTTATGCTTGATGTAAACAAAATACATTCTACATTTTCTGTAAAACCTATATTAAGATTCCTCTGAGAAGGATTTCTTTTCCTTTTAAAGTTAGAAGTAAACTGAATTATATCTCTATAGTGATATTTAGATTTTAATGATGTGCCAGAAAATATATATAGCAATGTTGGTGCTTTTGATGGCAGCAGATATTGTACAATAAGTTAGAACCTTCAAATTTGCTTCTTAAGTGTTAATGGTATTTCTTCAGAAGGGACATTTTTAAACTATGTGAAATTTTCTCTCAAGGTTAATCTAAAATAGTACAAGAAAATATTTTTAAAATATTGAATTAATTATTAATGTTATTTTTATTTTTCAAGGCAGGATCTCTGCAATTTCTTAGCAGAAAGAAGGGATGACATTTGAAGAGGTAAATGATAATTTTTTTTTGGTAGGGGTTAAAACTCCTAAGCTTCTCTGCCAAGCCACTGATAGGCTAAGGTTTCTGTATGCATATTATGTAAATTATACTCATTTTTACCTCTTTCATTTTTCAGATTTGAGGTGCCCAGACCAAATGCAGCCACATAGGATGCCAACTGTTTCAGTCTTTTCTTTACGCTTTGGTATAGAAGATAATTCTAGAATAATAATCCTAAGACAAGTTTTGTAGGAATAGAGAGAGCATATTTGAATCAGGATGCATTCTATTAAAAGAAAACAAATAAAACAAGGTCCCAAACAAATATTTTAATATTGAAAATAAATCTCTAGCACACATAAAATATTGTGTTATAGACTGGCTTCAAGTAGTTACCAATTTAACCAAATAGTCAACCTAGCCACATCATTAAATTAGAATGTTCAAACTAACACCTTCCTCAGAATAAATGGCAAAAAAAATATCCCAAAAACCTGAACCAAAAACCAGTTTGGTCTTAACCTGACATACCAACTGTGACTGGTTTCACAATTTTACAAAAGAACATCTGTGTTCACCAATGAGACACACAATGAGAGGTTTTTCACATGTTTAAATATGTTGAGGAATCCATTCAGTACCAGCATCTCGTTCAGCAGCTGCAGTGGGAGTCACTGGTTGAGCTCTGGGAACCCAAGGCAAGAGGCTGGGAATTGCCGACCCGTTGCCCAAAAAAGGGCCTGGGGACCTGTGGCCCATCCAGGGGACTGGACACTCAGAGACATGGCAGGAGCTGTGCTTAGACTGTAGGAGGATAAAAGCCCAGGGGGTCCTTTGTTCCGAGTTCCTCCTTGGAAGCTTCAGCTCGAGCTGCTATTTTGTTACTTTGTTATTGCACCCACAATAAATTATTTTAAGGATCAGTTCATCTGAGCCTCTGCTGTGGGAAAGCTGGGGTTGAGCCAGCTCGGAAGCATAATGTGAATGTGTGAGTGTGGGGGTGTAGCTGTGGAGGGGCCTTGGTCCCAGCTCAGGAGTGTGTGACTGACAGAAGCTTCCTTAACATATAAACACCTATTTTCACACCGAGCACCACAGCATTTAAAAGATAAGTGCCAGACTTCTTCTTCATAGAGCTGAAGCTACTTCAGTGCTGTAAACAACAAACAGAGTGTGGTAAGTGGGCACTGCCTTTACAGTATCTCCCAAAGTATGTGAGGGAAAGATGAGTGGCGTTGAGGCTCCTTAAGGCAGATCTTGAGTAAACAACTTCGTCCATATTGTCTTGATGGGCCTGATGGTGCAAACTGAAGTAGGTGCAAACAGCCAAAGGTAAGCATTTACCAGATCATGCTGGTCTCATCCATACGTCATGACAGGAGGAACAGTTCTCCAGGTGAACTTCGTATCTGTAAGTCTGGGACTTTTCTAGCATACATCGTGTTCACCAGGTGAACCGCAGCCCTGAGTTTCTGCTGTTCCTGATTTAAGGTTTAATTCAGTTCAGGACCTTTTCCTAAGGAAGTTGGCATGATAAAACCACATAAGAAAAGAAGCAGAAAATAAAATACAATTGTTGAGGTAATGATAAAACAAGATGCAAGAGGATAATATTTACAAGATACGGTATAAAAAACTAATCCAAAAACCACAGAGGTCAGCAAGATGCAAGGGAGATCAACATTTCCCCATCTGACTTTCAGTTGCTTGATTAGCTTATTGAGTGTTTTAGTGAGGATTAATCTTCCGTATCTACTATGTGAACCTGTCAATAAACATCCTTCTTTCAGAGTTCTTCCATAAACATTAAAGGACATTTCAAGATAAACGACCTAAAGAAGAAGGGCTACATGTCAGTCTACGTAATGGATGGCATATGAACCAGTTAGCACTGTTAACATACCTGAAACATGCTGGAAAATTCTGCTTAACCTTTGTAAAAATATACAGCCTGTTATTTATACTGCCGCTTCCAGTGCTTCTGTTCCTGCTCCACTTCTGCTGCTCTTCTCATGCATGTGACTGGGAAACCATGACAGTACCTGAGGCCCATTATTGTGTTATCTTCATCCTTTGAGACGAACCAGACAAAGTTAGCCATCCTGAAGTAGATTCAAATCTTCTGGATATGGGAAGTGTTGACCAGAGCACCCAAAACTGCCGAGAAGTTGTTCATTACTTTCTTGAGTTTTCCAACATATTACTTATACAAACCAGACATTCAAGGGCTGGTGTGTGCCGTGAGATCAGTTACAGTGACTTTCTTGGCTATGAAAAACAAGTCCTTTTTATAAATCCTTCAGCTGCCCTCAGCAGGAGTCACAGACTTTGTGTGACCAGACATCACATTTAGATTTCCCATGGGCATCTTGGCACTAAGATACATACACTGACATGCACGTGGATATCATGGCTCTGTTGATGAGGAAAGCAGACATGCCACTGCTGTTTCTGAAAATGTGAAGGCATGAGGTGGACTGTACCCCTAGATGGAGTAACAGCATCTTGAAACTGGTATTTCTTCTTTTGTCCTATGTATGAGGACATGTACATGAGATTGATGGTCTCTACATGCCTCTGTGCATAGCTGTGACATGATGACTCTCACGGCTATGTTTTGGTCATGAGACACTTATATGTGTATTTCCTGACTTTCAGTGGACATCAGGGAGCCAATTTGCATAAGAGTTTCAGACTTTATCGGAGTTTTGCTGTTAAGGACCACGCTGTCAACAAATAGAAAATGGACAATTCTCTCAGCCATAGTGAAATTTCTTATTAGAAGGAACTATTTGGTTTAGTCCAGCAGGAAATCTACTAGCAAACTTGCATTCATAAACTGCCACAACACAGTAGGCAAATCAACAGGACAGTGTCCTTTTTTTATTGTACTTTTGGTACTGCTTGTAGACAGCCACATTTTTCTTCCACTTTTTTTTTAAGTGGTCTAACCACTATGTTGCTACTTAAGATGTGGGTTGTATAAACAGAAAATCTCTTCTGACCGCATTTTTTCAGGGAAGGGCATAATGAGTTCTGTCTTTAGTGGTGAAATTAGTGCTCTAAGCAAAACTATCTGATAGGGTCTTTCAGAGGACTTAGACACACAGTTTGTGAATCCTGAATCACCATCAGCAAAAGACCAGGGAAACTCTCTTTGTGGTTTCACAAACACTTCTGAAAATAATGAGTTAATAATTAAACTACTATGACAGAAAACTGGTATTTATCAGTTCTCATATATTTCTAACAGCACATTTCTATGGACTCAACTAACCATATTTTGCAGTACGTTAAAAAATTCCTGGATTTACCATGTGTCTTTTACTTAGGTGTTATTTTTACCACTATGGAGCTTATTATGATAGCAGTTGTGCTGCAGTTTAAGGGTTAGGATCATGTAACACATGGTATCTCACTCCCGTGAGTTTCCACTGTAAGTCTAGAGTAATTGCAACAAAATTATGATTAAAACAGACAAAAAGTTGAAAGAAGCACTGCCTGACAGAATTGATTAGCTACTTCATAAGTCTATAATTCCTAATAGTGGTAGGGGTACATACGTATGTACGCTCAAATACTCTCCAGTGTTGCACAACCTGGTTGACTTCTATAGTGGTCACAGCAAAAATGAAACTTAAGGAAGCATGAGAAAATGAAAAAAAACCCAAACTGGCATTAATGAATCAGTTATCTACACACCAGCTATGTGGAAAGAAACCAGTATGCACACAAGAATTATTAACAAAAGACAGGAGATAAATTGACTGCAAAGCGGTGTCAAGTCTTAGTCTGTTGAAAGTAATAGTAAAAATTTCCATTGTTCTCAATGGGAGCAAAATTTAGCCTGCAAGTTAGATAACATTCATTAAAATATTCATAAGTTGTAATATAAAGTTGAAGAGAGGTATCGTTCATATTTCATTCATATGCCAAGGTGAAAACTAATGGACTATAGATATCACAAGTTTAAGAGCAGCTTTTTTGCTCGTATTAGACATTTCTCTCCTTGATCCCTTTACACTTTCTGGGTCATGTAGAATCATCATACTATTTAATTTGCAATGCCTGTCAAAAAACTCTGGCAATAGAGCTGAAGGGAGGAAGCAGAGAGACATATTCCAACTTTTGGGGGACTCAAGCAAGCAAATGTCACTGACTAAGAAATCCTCCTCATGCAGGAGTCTGTGCCAGCAGCCTAGTTTCACCACTCATAATGATTGCATCAAGTTGCACATGACCAGCAGCACTCAATACAGCACCATGACCTGCAGGAAACCATTCAATTTGTAAAAGGTCAAACATTCTTTGCCTTAAGCTTTTGAAATGAAGAAGAGAAAACAATATCAGGGCTATTTACTACCCAGTTCTCTGACAGCTTTTGTCCTAGCTTCCTGTAAGAGATATTTGCTTTTATAGTTACAATCCTTTGAGTAAATATGATGCTTGTGGCTACAAAAAAAAAAAGGGAAAAAAAAGCATTTGATTGTTTTCTTTGAGTCATAAAGCTTTTATCTTGTTTCTAAATTCAGAAAATGTGCCTGGAAATACTTTTTTTAGAGTTAATGACTGATGTCCTTTCTATACATTTTAGGTAATCGGATAAGAATACAGATGATCACAGAATAATGCTATAAATGTGAAAGAAGATTTATAATGTTTTTGCTACATATGTAAATATGACCACTCTCAAAATCAAACCAAAATTTTTATTGCCAAGATCCAGTTTTATGTTGCATTTCTAATCCTTTTCTATGCTGCTGACTTTGTGGGAAAATGAGATATAAACTTCCTAGAGTTCTGTTTCAACACAAATGTACATGCATTGGTAATTCAATGTCTAAATAGACAATTGAGTCCAGAAAGAATCCTAACTTATCAGGCATAATAAGCATACAAAACCTACTAAGATGTCCCAACCCCCTAAATGAAAATAAACAATGTCTTAGTCACATTCTTGTGAATTTTATTGCGAGACAAATTTATGAGACATCTATGGTGAACTTAAAGATGCTTCTCAATGTATTAGAAAATTTTGGTACAATAGAAAACTCTTGGCACAAAAGTTTGCTAATAGAAAAGGGAGGCATGGAATGACAAGAAGAGTGTATGCCACATAAACAGTAAGTTAGCAAGAAATACTGGCAAAGCTTATAATTGTATTGCCCACGATATGCTATATCCCAGGATTATCGTTCTCTTGCATAGGCATCCTGATTCTGCCCTCAAAACAGAAAAAAATTGTATAGTATCCAGCAACACTTTTCTTTCCAACATTTCCCTTGTTGTTCCTGCTGCTTCCTTTTGAAAGCATCCCTAAAGCACCATCAGGTTTATGATTCCATAGATCTGCAAGAAAGAATTACAGTGCATTAACAGTCATCTGCCTCTAAATTAAAAATGTATCACAACACTGGGGGCTGATATCTATAAACTTGTTAAAGCCTACAAGTAAAACATTAAAAGGAGGAAAAAAACTTGCCCCAACATGATGTATATTATATAATTATGATGTTAGTAAAAGTCTTCAGTGTAACCATGAGAAAAAAAATAAAGAATAAAGAAGTTCGAAATAAGATGGTTATTTGTTTGTAGTTTGCAGCTATGTTCATAATACTTCAGAATATTACTGAAATTAAAGCTAACAACTGTTTTTAACAATTAATGCAAAACAATTACCTACTTTACTGATGAGATCTCCTCTGGCTAAGGGTGCAAATCAGGAAGGAAACAGAATGAATTATTAGGTCTCCACACATACCTTTAAAAGAGATAACCAATAAACTTGGAAAGAATCATAGGAGAGTAGATTTCACTCAATAACCTCTGTTCACCTTTTCTGCTGCCTTGATGCAGTGCTGGTGTGTAATGTTTTATATTGAATATATGTTAAAAATTGGTATATTTCTGATCTTCTTGGTTCAGCATTCATATGCGTAAGTATTCAGTTTCTTCATGACAGCATTTTCTCATAGAATCTGTTTCATTTAGGTATTTCCAATAATTTCTGTTAAAAAAGGCATTCAGAGCTTTAAATATCATCTAGACTAGGGTTTCGTTAGCCATCCAAGGTAGCCATGAATAGTGCATTGGTTTTTGTTGAATCGCTACAACACGCATATATGGATTTTCTCCACTGGATTATAAACTTCTCTAGTTTACATTAGGTTTTTATGGTAAAATTGAATGAATCATCACTTTTTCCTGAGGTCACCTTGGGATCAGAGAAATAATTAATTCTACCCCAAAAGGATCAGATATTTAAAAGGACACTGATAGGACACTGAAATCTGACTCCACAGGAATTAGCGTCATACAAGATATTCTTGTGAATTCTTTCCATTATTACTTCATTTCATCATGTTTCATGACAATTGAAATTCTCTTCCAATATTATCATGAAGTTTGAATTCTCTTTGTATCACAATGGTCTGTGTCACTCTGAGTGCTGATATTGCCTTTGTTTGTGGCAGAAGCCATCTGACCAGGGCTAACACAGACTTAAATTTGCTGATTGCAAGACAATGTGTTCAGGATTGCCTAAAAATCATAATTCAGTGGAATTCTCTTTCTTGTACTGACAATTCAATGATGTCATGTTGCTGTTTTAGTCCCATAGAAAATTAAAGTTCAAACTATTTCATTTTGGTTTAATATCAAACTATTTATTTTAATTTTAGCAACTTTTGAGATGCCTATTCCTTCTAATTTATGGTATCATATGATTTACATCTAGATATATTAACTAGATTTGCCTCAGTCAAATGGTAGGAATGTTGCCCATTTCCTCTTTGAGATTTTCCAATAGCAGCTTTTGGACACAAACATTGAAGTCAGGCAAGATGACTCCTATTGTTAGAGGATAGGGATACCCCAGTGGATAGTTACACAAGTACCTTTCCACAGAACTATAGAACAGTTTGGGTTGGAAAAGATCTTTAGAGGTCATCTAGTCCAACCCTTCTGCAATAAGCAGGGACACCTTTAACTAGATCAAGTAGATCCAAGCTCTGTCCAGCCTGATCTTTAATGTTTCCAGGGATGGGGTATCTACCAGCTATCTGGGCAACCTGCTCCAGTGTTTCACCACTCTAATTGTAAAATATGTCTTGTTTTTATTTTGCCTAAATCTGTCTCCTTCTAGTTTCAAACCATTACCCTTTGTCCTATCACTACAGGCCATATTAAAAAGTCTATCTCCCTCTTTCTGATAAGTCTACTTCAAGTACTGGAAGGCCCCAAGAAGGTCTCCATGGAGTTTTCTCTTCTCCAGGCTATACAACCCTAACTGTCTCAGCCTTTCTTCATAGGTGAGACTGCTCTTTACAGGTCCATGCCTTTCTTCTGCTGAGAATCTCAGAGCTGGTCATAGTACTCTGGGCAGGACCTCATTTAAGTGGAGCAGAGGGGGAAATTCACCTCCCTTGACCTGCTGGCCACACTTCTTATTATGGAGCCCAGGATATGGTTGACTTTTTGGGTTGCCAGTGCACATAGCCAGTTCATGTCCAGCTTTTCTTCCACCAGCACCCCCAAGTCCTCCTCCGCAAAGCTGCTTTAAGCCCCTTATTCCCCAGTCTATACTGATACTGGGACTTGCCCCAACCCAAGTGATACATCTTGCACTTAGCCTTATCAAACCTCTTGAGGTTCCCATGGGCCCACTTCTTGAAATTGTCTAGATCCCTCTGGATGGTATCCTGCCCTTCAGATGTGTCAACCACACCATTCAGCTTGGTGTTATCTACAAATTTGATGAGGGCGCACTCGAGCCCACTGGCTGTGTCTTTGATGGAGACAGTAAACAGTACTGGCCCCAGTACAGTTCCCTGAGGGACATTCCTCATTACTGAATTCAGGACAGGTTAGACAGAAACTTTATTATCTATGATCATAATGAGAGAATATTGCGGCTATGTTTCCCCATCTGCTTCCCTGTTCTCTTCCAAGTGATAGCAGAGACTCAGACTATGAAGTGTTTCAGAGAAAAAAAAAGAAAAAGTGAGAAAAAAAAAAAAAATCATTACAATGTTAAAAAAGCCAGGTATCCATGCCTGGGACAGACTTCTTCAGCAACTTGTTTACTGCTACAATTCTAAGAAGGAATAAAACAGTAAATGATGTGACGATATGGAGAGATGGCTCTTGGTGGAGCCTATAGGAGTGGCACATCCAGTGTCACCTTAGCTTAGACATGGTCACTGACAGTTTTTAGTCAAAACAAATAACTTTTTAAATTAGGACAAACTTAAAAAATTAATAATTTTACCACCACAATATCCTTGATGATAGTTATTTCATATTAAGGAAATGAGAAAAAAAAAGAAAAATAGTGAAATCCTCCTCTGTCATCCATTCCCTAAACCCAAGATATCTATAGAGAAATAAGCAATAAATATTTGATTTACAAACCCAATGAAATGCCTTTTTCCAGAGGCTAGGTTTACAATTGAGGATTGTAGTGATATGTAATCCAGTAGAAGCAGGACACCTTACCCCATACTTGAATATAGCCCTTACCACTAACTTGCTCTGATTCACTCCACAGCTTTCCTTACTCATCTTCTCCATATTTATTTTCTTTGTCTTTTTTTGCTCTTCTACTGTCTTGTCTTTCCACATAAATTAGCAAGCGATTCATTTGTAACAGTCTCTCATTTGGATTAGTCTCTTTGTGTTTAATTGATTTTCCAGCTTTTTAAGGGGAGGTCTTTCAAGATTTCTGCTTTTTTCTTCCTCTTGCCTGAATCCCTCCTAACTTTTCTGAGTAAAATAAAAACTTCTCTGAACTTCTAAATTTTCTTGTGTTCAAATAATACCTTCATAACCTGTCGGCTTTTACTGCTGTCTTTGCAAACTTATTGTATTTGTCTTTCATAAATAACATCCACAGATAAAGCAGTATGTTATATCATTTTATCTTCTTGAAGTAGCTGGTGATAGTCTTTTTTCCCCAAGCAAAATTGGACTTCAACATTTCCAGTAAGAGAAGCTGAAAGATTACATTGTTTTGTATCACTTGTTAATGCAAATGAAGAGCACCAAACTCTCAAAGAAAGTTGTTATTTGTCAAGATGACCTAGTAGAAGGAAATATAATTTAAGGTTTTGTACAATATTTCTTCCCAGGGTGAGGCCTCCTGCAAGCCTCTTTAATAGTGTGTATAAAATAAAGTAAGGAAACATGAGGAGTTACTGTTTTCTTGCTTGGAGTTTTGGGAGTCATGTTCTGTCCCTTCATGCGTTCTGATCCCAAGTAGAAAACTCCCACTCTGTATTTTATGGGTGTAATTCTTAGATATTATTTTGTATATTATGTTCTTGTATATCATAAAAATACACACATGCATAGTGAGGATTGTTTTTAGCTATCAGCACAGTAAAAGTGCCTCAGCACTTGTCCCTACAACAACATTATGAGAAAATAAAAGGCTTATTTATCATGAACATTTTTAACAACTGTTATTGCATGACTGCCCTTAGGTTCCTGATGTCCAAATTACTTGTTAGAAGAGATTTGTCTTACATATCTTTCTATTGGACTAGTACAAGCTGAGTAAACAAGCTAAAATCTAAAATTCACTGGAAAGTGACAAAAGATCTGTCTACATTCTCTAAGTACCTTTTGTGAATACAGCAGAAAAATAATCTTCCTTCTCTTTGTTGTCCACTGAAAGCAAAACAGACCTGTGACTTAATGTGAAAGAAACAAATCCTCAAGTTACAAAATTCAAATCCAGATAGCAAATATCAAGAAATCAATGTTACATATCAAACTCAAATTACCTAATAAAATGCAAAACAATTACATATCAAGGAAAACTGGACTGGTAAATCTGAGATACTAAATTTGGCCATAAGTGGATGAATTTGTAATTATTTTTTTCTAAATTAAGAGCATATACTTCTAAATCAGAACTCTTTTGTCTTTATTTTTTATTTGTTTCATCTTCTTTCAGTGCTTACTTTGTAGTTGGAAATAACAGAATTGTTAGAAAATCTGGCAAAAAGAACACTGAGTTTTCCCCTGATGTTACTTTTCAAGATCACTGAAAGATGATTGCTTTCAGGTGTTACCTTACAAGATCACTGAAAGTTACCAAAAATACTTAATGTCAAAAAGTGAGATCTAATTCTTTTTCCTTGCTGTAGGACCATTTTTAACATCCCTTCAAATCAGGTTTACTATTCTGCTTCATTGCTTAATGAGGCCTCAGATTAATCTACAAAGTGTCAATAAATCATAAACTCTTTTATTCATGCTCAAAGTGCATTCAATCAATTTTACCCACTGCTGAGCTTCCAGTATCATCAAATGTCTGATCTATCTTTGTGCATTTACTAAATAAATTAAGAATATTATATTGACCGACTATATATTATTTTGAAGCACATAGAATCTATAGTTATATTACAATTTCTCAAGTGGACAAAAAACTTCATTTGTTGTTGGGAAGATATGAACAACATGATTATTAGCAGGGCACAAAAGGTAGCTTTTATACACAAAAAAAGCTTACCTATACAAGATGACTTTTTTAACATGTTTCTCAAGGCTCTAATCTGCATCTCATTTTCCCACTCTAAGATTTGAGACTAGCCTCTAGTACTCAGACAAAAGAGGCAAAAAAGCCTTATGTGGCCTTATTCCTTTTATTCTTCATAGATGGCAGAGTAATAAGAAAGTGCACAATGGGCAGATAGGAAAAATAATGGGCATGAGATTTGGCTGAAGTGCATTGGCACGGTTCAAAGGAAGAGGATGCCCCTATACCTACTGAGGAGTCTCTCTATTCTATATACCTTTCTATGCAGCCTTTTGTATTGGTTGTATGTGGATACTGAAATGCTGCTAGCAGATGAATTTTCCAGCTTCTTGCATAAATTCTTTGAGAACCTTTCATTTCTCACGCAAGATATGAAAACAGTAAGATAGTTTATGCAGACGATATTCATATCTGGTGTTTTGCTAAGTTCTTGTATGGTACACTGAGAAATGTTTTACCGTGGATGTGATAGAACCTAAACCAATCACCCTAGGAGGAGTGTGAACACTGTCCAATTGCTTTATGGAACTGGACTATATAAAAATGACTGTAAAATTAATAAATAATTCATTCATTCTTTCACTGGATTTGATGTTGCTACATCTCTCCATTCCTGGCTCTACAGCAACAGTTGTACAACAGGCATTCTCAATAGAATATGATTTTTCGTGTTTTGTTGTCCTACTAATAGCATAACCATTCAGTGGTATTGATAGGTGTACTGGTTTGAAAGCAAACCAGTGAGAGACTCCAAGTCAGAAATACAATTTAATAGGAAAAATAAAATAAATGCAATAGTACAAAAAGAAAACCACTGACAGAGTCAGAATACAACCTGACACCCTGTCGGTCAGGGTGTTGGCAGCAGTCCGATTAAATGGTGCCTGCAGCCTCCTGGAGTGATGGTTCTGTTGAAGCAGTGATCCTGTCAAAGGGTCTGGTCTTCCTCAGAGGGTCCAGTGGTGGCTGTGTAGCTCTTGTCCTCTAGAAATCCAGGAGGTAAGGGCAGACTCTGGTGTTCCAAATCTCCAAGTATATACAGATGGGAATGCTTAGTTCCTCCTCCTGGGCGGAGCATCTCACAATGGGATGGTGAGTCATGAGGCAAGGCATTGATGGGCCCATTAACAGAAGATATCCCCCTGGAGGGAGGATGGGTCATGGGAGAGATAAGAAACACTGCCCCACCTGGTTTCAACAGCTGGCCCATTAACAGGAGATGCCCCCAGAATTTATCAGGCATGAGTCATGCAGGAAGTGGAGAACACTGCCCCACCAGTTTTTAACAGCTTATGAAGATGGTGATAGAATACAAACTTTTGGGCGCATCTTACATTGTAACCTAGGACAATAGGGAATATTTCTATGCCCATGAGAGAATAAGAGGTTGACAAAATGGTTTTATACTGTGAAAGGTGCTGAATATTCTTCTTGTAGGACTTCATAACATCAGATAGTATTTCCTACAAACTGATGACTAGTATAGCCAAATGATAAAGTATTACCATAGTTCACTGTGAACAGACTTACAGCATCATGAAAGTCTAGGCATTGCCTAGACCTTACCTCAAGTGTTTGTTTGCTTTAAAGAATTAAATGATGTCTGATCTTGTCCTCCAAAAAATAGGTATAGGTAATTACCCTCAGGTCATGGATCTTGATGGAAAAAAGAATCTAAGGTGTGCTAAAGGGAATCAGAACCCTCTCTGTTTAATCCTCGCTATTTGCTGAATTTAGCTGCTCTGTATTTGCATTAAAATTTTTTAGTGTGGCACCCTAAAGAGCTTCTTTTTCTTACTGATTATACAATTCTTCCAAGATTATATCCAGGCACCCAGCAAATAGTTAGAATATTAAGACAGTGCCCTGAGGCAGGGCAGCTCAGCATAAATCCTGACCCGAATATTCAAACTGAAGTATTGCTGGCATAATGCATTTGAAACACATTTGAAACTAGAAATTTGAAATCGAATACGAAATTAGATTTGTGATGCCTATACAAAGTTAACTCTAACTCCACACTCCTGTGTGTAACTATTTGTGTCTATGCTACTTTTTTCTTTCATTGATAAGTTCAAAAAAAGTTTAGTGGAACTGGCAGACATAGCAGGCATAAAGAAGAGACAGAGGAAATTAGTTTCAAGGTATTATAAATTCTTCTTTTTCATCTTCAGATCAAGATATTTTGATAGGCACAGCAAAAAAAGAAGGTGCAAATTTCCTTTGGGATAAAGGAAATATAATACACTTAAAACTCAGAAAAGTAAGAAACAATGCTGATAAAGAATTGAAGCAGACAAATATCATAGAAGAGATATGAGAAATACATTGCTCATAAAAACAGATTGTGTTTTTCTTTTGTCAACACAGAATTAATAGCTGAATGCTATAATGAGGTTTTATTTTACTAAGACTTCATTACATTTTCAAGACATGCTACTACAGAACATTCATAAGCACATTATGAAGTGTTATAAATAATTGAAACTAAGCTGCCTTTGTCAGTTGAATAAGTGCTTGCAATTCATTATCATTACCTTTTCCCCCCACTCAATAGTTCACAAAATTCAAGAATTTTCATTAAACATGGAACTCAGTACACCAATACAGACATGTCCTGACACTCCCTCACTGAGTTGGCATTCCCAGTGTTGCCAGCTTGCGACAGGCACTGGTGGTAACTTGCAAGAAGGGCTCCCCCCTAGGTACACTCCTTCCCTGGAATCTCCTCTGTACTTGCCTGCAGAGTGACAGATTAACTCAAAGAGAGAGATTATCTGGTGCAGCTTAACATTTGAGCGACGCAGTTCTTCTTGGCACAGTAGCATCCATTTTGGAAGTCCTGAATGTGGGAAGGAGAATTGAAGGGATGTCCTGAGATGTCCCTTAGGAGAGGTGCCCCTCAGCAAGTGTTGATCACTGTGAGTGACACAAAAAGGCTCTGATGACCATGAAAATAGCAAAAATACTACCCCAGACGTGCTCCCTTATGACACAATCTCACCTCACACTGATTATTAGATGCCAGGAGTTTTTTGTATTTTAATGCTCAGCATGCCTTCTTTACTCTAAAGGATACTTGTGTATCACCCTGATTGATTCAGCCATTCCTTAATTTAATTTAGAGAGTCAATCGATATTTTGTATAATGTGGTGTGTGTTTTGATAAGCAAAGAATTGCCTCCTGAATCACTGCTTAGGCACTGAATATAAAACCACCATAATACCATTTGTTATTCCAGTTTGATAAGCAACTGTGCTTGAATTGGTCATTGATTAAGCAGAGCTTTTGTGTCAGATTACAATAGAAGCTTGGTTGTTACTCCTTTAAAACAGTAGCTGCAACAATCCAACCAGTTCTTTCATTCCTGTAAATTCCAATATGATTTGGTATCCAAGACAAACACAACCATGACTATATTTTCTAGTATTTTAAATTAGTATATTTTTGGTTTTGCATATGCTGTGAAAACACCTAATTCTGTGGTATTTCAGAATCACTTATCAGGAAAGAGTTCTATGTTTTCAGGTGTTACACCTGGAAAAGCCACCTGAAATCTGTAGTTATTGTAGTGAAAATGTACTATAAATGTATGGTATAGTGTTAGAGAGTTCCAGAGGCATACATACCAAAGTGTTTCCCATACTTGAAAATGTATGTACAGTGTAAATGTAAAAGATTAAAAATTTCTGTGGCCACCAGCATATAAATTACTCTTGTTTTTGCTGTTATATGTAACTATACTTTTATTTTCAACAAAATTTATGGTAAGTTTAATTAACATTATTAGAAATATATTAATTCTCAAGAGAACTGAAATTCCTACCAATAGTTAGATACAAAAAATGGAACACTATCTTTTGATTGGTGTGTGACCTGAAAAGCTCATTGATGCTGAAAGGTAGTTTGCAGTAATACATCCCATTTTAGGTTAAGGTAGAAACCTTTTGTTTATACATTTTTATTAGTAAGGTATTTACATGTAAACAAGTTTTCTCTTTCAAGTTTTGCAAATTCAACTGTTTCTGATACTTTTTTTCTAACCTAAATCATTATGTGCCTTTGGCATAGAATTTGTTGCTGTGAAAATTTTTATCGTATCAAAAAACAAGATTATGACCTCAGGTGAGGAATAAACAGGAGGAGTAGATGAAATCTTCTGACTATAAGATCTTCTACCATCAGATGGGCACAAGAAAAATTTGAAAAAAATAAAGCCTTTATATGTTTTAAAGATTATAAGAATTTTATTGAAGATCCATTGACCTGTTTGTCTTCCCCTGGAAAAGATTGTTGTCTTCAGGTGTTGCACATACACACTGTAAAAATGCCCAGAAGGAGGGTAGCTTGAGCAAAAACATTTTAAGAGATGGGGAGAGGAAATTATACTTTCTTCCCAAAAGCACTGCATGAGGAAATTTTTATACAAAGTAAATCAAATACTGTTCTTTTTTTACAAATCAGTGAACAGTTTTGTGTATCTGCAAGCTAAATCAGATGTCCGAAGGACAGCTGCAATGGCCAAGACTTTGGTTGAATTACTAACACTCACTGAAAAATCCTGGATCAATGCAGACTCTAAAGACACAGGAATATATTTCATTCTGCAAGGAATGCCATGATTTTAGAATATGGACTATTACATGAGAGAAAATAAAATTTTTATTCTCTTCCGACACTGCTGAAATGTCATTATTCAAGAACAATTTATGTATGTCTGTGCAATCACTCTCAGGCACTCAAGAGCCCAGAACATTTAAATTGCTTACAGTGTTTGCTTCTCTCAATGACATATTGAGAATCTTTCAAATTGCCAGCTAAAGTAATTAATTGTGACAGGACTAAAAATGATGCAGTAATGAATCCTGAAGAAGAGTTGAGAATGGAGGAATGATGCTAAACTGGGAAGGATGGTGGGAGGAAGGTGGTTTAGAGGGTTTCTTTCTTTGTTTCTCACCATCCCACTCCCCTAAAATTTTTTTAATTGACAATAAATTTAATTAATTTTCCCCAAGTCAAGGCTATTTTGAACATGACAGTAACTGGTAAAGGAGCTTTCCTAGCTTATTTTCTTCCCCTATCCTGTTGAAAAGGGGAGTGATAGAGCAGCTGTGTGAGTATTTGGCAGCCAGTCAAAATCAACCTATATCATTCAGGTAGTTGTCCTGCAAAAAACAGATACTGCAGACACACCTTGGGTTACAGGATATTGCATGACTCCTCCATGGGTCACAGACTAACATAACTGTTTGGTTTTTCTCACCTTTGGCTCATTTAGAGAACACAAGTGAGGTTCAACAATGAATGCATACTCCCATATCTGAAACCATTTGGCTCCTCTGAGATAGAAAGGGAAAGAAGTCGAGAGGGAGAAAGGAAAATTTCAAGAGAGGAAGAGATAAAGAAAGGGAGCTGGCTGTGCCTCCCTTTGCTGTGCAGACTGGGGTTGGGATACTCTTGCCTAAACTTCAACATCTGGTGCCATTCAAGGCCACTTAATTACTCCTACATTAGGGCATCAGACCTCTGACCACTGTTCCAAAAAGGGCCTAATTTCTGCCACCCATGTCTGGCCATCCGGAACATCTCGTATAATCTCAAATTGCCCTGAGCACACCCATATATTTAACCAAATCATGACCCCAATCTTTATTGAATCTAATGGAATGTAGGCACCTAGCACAAATCTATGTATCTTAAGCGTCAACTCAATCCCACTCCTATGTTTTCCTATGTTAGTCTCAAACTGAATTCTGCTTTCATAAATCTAGTTGTAGCTTTCTGGATAATGGCCAGATTCAGTCTAGAAACTGCTTAGCTGCATTACCAGGGCACTATATCTCCTCAGTTCCAGTTGGGGAAATGGATTATTTCCCTACTGTGGCTCTTATCTTTTTCCTCCTTTTCTGCTATGTGGCTATAGAAGTGCTGCAAATAGCTGTCTTGGCTTAGAGTCAGGAAAACATGGAAGATTAGATGCACATATCTAGACCTCTCACTATGTGGACAGAATAAAAGTGCTGCTCTTATCAGTATACATGTGCTCATTATCAAAATTAAAATAGCAATGTTTTGGTTCCAACACTGAGGTGCAATGAAAGGAAAATCTGCACCTCCCTCATTACACTTTCAGAATTAAAGTCTGTTTTCAGCAGACTGTCATTTGTGTTGTGACAATTTTTGCCAAAAAAACAAGAGCTAAGCAATGGAAATAATCTCTCAGAATATACACTGAAATGTTGGTTTTTAATTATAATATTAGACTTCGAACAATCTTTTTTAACAAGATAGTTCAACAGAATAGTTATTAATATTTAAAAAAATGAAACAAAATGCTCCATCTCCTAATTAATTAAATGTTCTGTATCTTTTGAAGAAAGAAGGAGGAACATAAATAAAAACATTACATCTATTATTAAATGGAAAATAATTATGTTTCTAAAAAGATATAGCATGCAGATTTATCCAGTTAAATCTATATATGTGGAGAGCCATGATATGGCAGGTGTTTCTGTTCTTCTTACTCATCTGTTCAGGTTTGTATTAAAAGTTATGTCTGCCTTTGCTAAGAAAAAAAAAAAAAGGACTTTTTTTCCCTACCCCTGCTTTTTTGTTGCTGGTAACACATTCAGAAAGGATTTAGTTAAGTCCGATTTCTTCTAGTACTTGTATCATCAGTAGAATTGTACCTAAATTGTAATTTATGAAGACATTCAGTTACACAGCAGAAACAAGACTGTAGCTTAGGATATGCTGCGGCCAATAGTAGAAGAAAATAGTGTTCTCTAACTGGAGGAGAAGGTGTAATTTGTCTTCAGATCTTTTATGATGGAGCTGAGAAACAAGAAATGATCACAAGAAAGATTAAGATTTCAAAGATTTTCTTATTGCTGGTTGATTTTTCTAAGCTTGCTATCAGTGAGAAATAAGCATTTTGTTTGAATTTAAACTCACCACACCACCACCACATCGTATTATAACCCTTCACACAAGTAATTTTTTTATATCTTATTATACAAAAGTTCAAAGACGTATGATTTATCTTAGAGGCTTTGGACCTTGAGTTTTGAATATCTGATGAAGAAGGCAATGATGTCTGGACATGAATTAATTGAAATACTGATTAAGGAAGCAGCTAGTTTAACAATGTGTTTAATATCTTTAAGGAAAGAAAAAGCTTTGCCTATCTTTACAAGCATACTGAAGTATTAAGTTTAATGCATTCCAAATATGAATGAAGCAAATATCTTACTGATCTGTGTAGCATCTAAAGTTTCAGAAGTCGTGCACCTTTCTCCGATATTACCTTTTATAATGCTTTTCTGATCAACAGAAAAAAATTTAGTTGGTATCCTTTCTATTTAAAGGCTGCTTTCCTTGTCATATATGTTTTACAAGAACCTGATCATTATCTGCTTTGTTTTAAAAAATTTTGTTATTTGGAACACTATTGAGTCAAATTCAGATACCTTCCTCGTATCCCTGAGTTAATCTTAATTGAGCAACAAACTTTATCGCTGATAAGAACATGGATTTTGAATCATACCTTTGTTTGTGTGTGACTACGAAGGCAAATTAAGGCCACATATGTGAGGCAGTCACAGTAATGAAGGCCCTACCAAGATTTTGGCATTAAAACAGAATTGTTTTCTGGTTAAAATGAACCAGCTTTTGTTCTGTAGCTCAAGAGCACACAGAGAAATAAAAATTCTCCTCCATCCGGCTATTACTTTATGTTTGTTTTCTTCTTTTTATTTCAAGAAACTAACACGAGCAGGAAAAAATTTATAGTATAATTCTTTCTTTTTAATTATTCAAGCAGTCTGAAGCTTCCAATTTTCCAGCCAAATTCTTAGTCTCTGCATGAGGTAAATATTATTTGCAAACATACAGAAACAAAAGTAAGTCTTTGGCCCTTCTTAATTAACTTGCGAGGGGAATATTCTGGAAAGGCAATAGCCTGAATAGTAGAAGGCCAAAAATTGTAATGGGTAATTTGCCAGAGAAAATGTAATTTAGGAGAACTTTGCACAAAGTTTTTCCAGATATAATTGGTTTGAATTTGCTGAGTCGTTTTTACACGTGTTCTGGTATTCTTTTTTCCTTTGTTTTTTTCCTGTTTGTTATGGTCTACTGACTTTTTTCTTGCTTTTATTGAAACAAATGGATTTGTCATTCAGCAGAGGTGGACTTATATTAAGTAGATGACTGTTTTGTGTATAAATGAACAGCTAAATTATTGTGCATTAATTCCCCATGTAATATGAGAGTTCATAATGTGTATTTTTCCTTAGGTTCCTCAAGAGAACCTGTTCAAATTCTGCTTATTTCCTTCAATCAACCACAAAATATGTCATATTTTCTACTTACTATAATGTAATGCAGAAGATTATAATGTAAATGCAGAAGATTCATGTAAACAAAGAAAAGGATTCATAGGGATTTTAGTAAAAGTTCAAGAGCAGGTTGAGTTATTCACAAAATACAGTATTTGGGTTATCTAGGTGAAGAGGAAAAGAGTTGACGCATTGTCAAGTCAGACCCTGTCCAGTATCCAAACAGGTGGAGATGAGAAAAATCAGAAATATATTTCTGAGGTTTCTAGCAGATCATGAATGGCTCAAAATATTTTCCTCAAAGCACAAAAAAAGTCTCAAGAAAGGAATGAAATCAGCTCTCCTGAAGTCTGGACTGAACAAGGAACTGGATTGCGCATTCTGCTTGGTATCTGTCTCAGCTATGTTAATAAAATTACAGTGTAGTTTAGTTGAATTGTAATATACTGTCTGAAATCTGTCCCATGAAAATCTTTCCTTTCTCATTTTGTAGCAAACTTTTGTTCCTAAGACAAGTTATGTTCCTGAAAATTTAGTTCAGCTTGAGTTGAAATTATCAGGGTTAGGCTCTGATTCTCAGAGATCTCAAAGATTTCAGAATTAAGTGGACAGTCTTTGCAGTGACTGCAAAAGGCCAGTAGAACAAATTTGTAAAGCTTGAATATCTTAAGACCCTGGAACTGACACAAAATTCCTTACTTTTTGTGTTGGTTTTGCTACTTGTTGGCCTGGTTTTTGATAGCAGGGGGCTATCTCACAGAGGGGGCTTCTGTGGGAAACTGCTAGAAGCTTCCACTATGTCCAGCAGAGCCAATCCCTGATGGCTTTGAAAGATGGACATGCTGCTGGCCAAAACTGGGCCAATGAGAGAGATTGGTAATGCCTTTGTGATAACATATTTAAGAAGAAAATCAAAACAAAGTGGGGCACAGTTTTTTTCCAGACAGACAAGAGGAGGAGGTGAGAACATGTGAGAGAAGACAATATGGTGACACCAAGGTCAGTGGAGGAGGGGCAGGAGGTGCTCCACGTGCCAGAGCCGAGGTTCCTGTGCAGGCCGTGGTGCAGACCATGGTGAGGCAGCTGTGCCCCTGAAGTCCATGGGGATCCACAGGGGATGCAGAGATCCACCCACAGCCCGTGGGGGAGGTGCTCATACCGGAGTGGGTGGATGCCTGGAGGAGGCTGTGATCCAGTGGGAGACTCAGTGGAGAGAGAGGACCCTTGTTTCCAGGCTGGAGCAGCCTGTTCTTGCAGGACTGCACCCCGTGGAAGAGAGACCCTGTGGAAGAGAGACCCACGGCGCAGCACTTTTGGGAGGGCTGTGTGCCTGTGGAAGAAATCACACTGAAGCAGTTTTGGGAGGGCTGCTGCTCATGAGTGGAACCACTCTGGGATTCCCTTCACTTTACTCTGGGGAAGTTCACGGAGAACTGTCTCCTGTGGGAGGGACCCCACAGTCTCACAGGGGAAGGACTCCTTTCCCTGAGCAGTGGAAGAGAATCTCAGTGATGAACTGACCAAAACTCCCATGCCCTGTCTCCTTGCGCTGTTGGTGAGAAGGAAGGAGGGCCTGGGAGGAAAAAGATGTTTTTAAGGGCTTATTTTACTTCTTATTATCCTACTCTGACTATGTTAGTAATAAATTCACTTTGTACTTCTAAGCTGAGCCTGTTTTTCCCTTGGAGTGTTTTCTCCCAGTCCTTATCTCAATTAATGAACCCTTCATTTAATTTTTTTTTTCTCATCTGCCCAGCTGTAGCAGGGGAGGGCAAGAGAGCAGCTGTCGTGAATGCCCGGTGTTTGGCCAGTGTCAAACCACAACACTCATTTTATATTTTTTTTGGCCTAATCTATTGCTTATATTATTTATTACTGGAGTTTATTAACACAGGAATGTGCTAACACAGCTGTATTGTTGCCAGTGTCAGCAGAGTATTTCTATGAGGCACAGCATTGCTGATAACCATAGCTGCCCTCCCTCTGTACCACACCAAACCTCACACAGTCCTATTCTTATCCTCGGTGCATCTCAGGTAACCTAAGTACACATGAACACTTTGATCAGTGACTGCCCGTTTCCTATGGGTCACACTGCACATATTTTATACTGTACCTTACCATGGGGAATATTGAATATCTTAAAAGAGTTCACAAAGAACTAACCCATGGATCAAGAAGCTACTGAAAATCATGAAGCTCTGTACTGGGTAATTCTACACAGAAAGTTTAAGATTTTCTTATGTTCTAACTCACATCTAAAAAAATAATTTTGCTCGCCAACTTTAGTGCTCTACAACTAAATATATTGAAGTCTGGGATTTGTAGCACTTCTCCTTATGCCACATGGATGGAAAGAGAACTGAGTCCAGCTCTAACCCAGGGTTCTGCAGGGAATTTCACCCAAACTGTTCTCAGATCACACCTTCTGTCCTGCAGTGAGCTAAATACAAACGGAAGCACCTTTAAAATATTTTTTCATCATGTTCTTTACCACATAAATAATCATCAATTGCTTTTAATTTTGCCCTGAAATCACCGAAGAACTTTCAAACAAGATCTCTCTCAAGTTACAGAAGAGACTTCAAAAACTATTTCTCTCAGATTTTATTTATCATAGGGTGATTGCTGTGCTGCTTCACCCGTGAAAAATGTTTAGCCTGCACTAATGTACCAAATGTAGTGCAAATTTTTAAAAACATTCTGTAAGCCAGGTGGAGACCAAAATCAAAATTGCTTGATGATGTAGGGGGTTGAGTTCTTTTTGTTTGGTATGTTTTGGGGGTTGTGTTTGTTGTTTGTTTTTGTTGGTTGGTTTTGGTTTTGTGGGCTTGGGGGTTTTGTTTCACAGAATAATAGAATATGCTGAGCTGGAAGGGACCCATCAGGATCACTAAATTGAACTCCTGGCCCTGGTCAGGTGCTGTGGTCACTTCCCTGGGGAGCCTGTTCCTGTGCCCAACCACCCTCTAGGTGAAAAACCTTATCCAACCTAAACCTCCCCTGACTCAGCTTCGTTCAATTTCCTCAAGTCCTATGACTGTTCCTGAGAGTGAAGAAATCGCTACCTGCCTCTCTGCTTTCCCTCAGGATGTTGAAGACCACAGTGAGGTCTCCCCTCGATCTCCTCTTCTGAAAAAAACAAGTGACCTCAGCCACTCCTCATAAGGCTGAGGCTGCCCCTCCAGAGCCTTCACCATCCTCACGGCTTCCTTTGAACACTCTCTAATAGCTTAATGTCTTTCTTATATTCCAGTGACCAAAACTGCCCCCAGCACTCGAGGTGAGGCCACCCTAGTGCAGAGCAGAGCGGGACAATTCCCTCTCTTGCCTGGCTGGTGGTGCTGTGTCAGATGCACCCCAGGACATGGTGCCCTCCTGTCTGCCTTTTGTCTGGGTTTGCTTTCTTTTCAGTGAAGTCCTAAGGTTATCTTTCTTAGGGTTACTTTAATCACACTAATTTGAGAACCTAACTTCAAATGTATGTAAAAGACATGTAGGAAAAAGAGGTAGCAGCACTCCAGTCTTCTTTTGTGATCCTGGTATGAATACATCAAACTTGAACAGATTACTGATATGTAACCTACACCTCAGTAGGACAGTGATCTGGGAATGTGGCTGCAGTGAAGAAGAAAGACAAGAAATAATTCTGTAGGCAAATGGTTACATGATTGTGTCATGGTTCCTGTCCCTGCTCCCAAAATATGGTATAGTCACTTACTGGTACTAATAGATGAAAGAATGTATCATTGAAAACCTCCGAAAGTTTGTCACTGCAAACTAAAGTTCTTTAAAAACATATGAGCTGGACAAGGGTCTTGGGGATTGTATTCTTGGACTGATGTTCCTTCTTTTTTCAGCTGTTCAAGCTTGGCTTTTTGTCTGGCTTCTGTTTCTTTCCATCTTCTTGCAGGTGCTTATGAAACAATCCTGCTGGATTCAAGGTAACCACAGGGAGGAGAATTTATTAAAGGATTTATTACGTGAAAGTTTTTTTTTTTCTGGGAATACATATTGGCCAAAATGTATGCATTTAGAAGATTGAGATTTTATTGCCAGTGTTTTACTTCTTTCTTCCACAGTATGAATGTGTTCTCACTGAATCATTACCAAATTTCATTTATTTCTTGGCATACTCTCAGGCAATCTCTTCCTCTTTCCTACCCAGCCACCTTTGACTGCAGCCAGCCAGGTGGCTCACTAACTGACTTAATAACTTATAAATTCAGCTTGCTTTACAGTTTCTGCTGAACACATTCTCTCACTAGCAACAGTTTTCCCAGCTAGAGGAACGAATGGGGTTACCTCAGGGTTTAAACAAATGTGAAGTGTGTCCTTAATGCAACCAATTTAATCAAACACATCACTGAGTTCTTCTAGTATATTATTTTCATTTAGCTCACATGAGACCTCCATTATACGTTTGATCAGTTTTAATTCCTTAGAAACTTTAATCCCTGGCACAGGCCAAGCCTCTACATTCACACTGGGAAAATAGAATAATTCCTGAGAATTCCATACAGAGAAGGGTGGACCTTTAAGAAGTGAATGATGTGCCTTCATTTACTGTGACATCCACAGCATTTTTAAATTTTCCTGTGCTTCCAATGAAGAGCTAAATTTGGATATCGTCATTATTTAGTTATATAATACAAATGTCTATAGAAACTTGCAGCTGTAATAATCTGAATTTGTGACAATTTTTCTGCATATGGAATACTTTAGTTACATCTATTATTCATATAGTCAAGTACATTTCTGGCAGTACAAAGGATTCCATGGTGTGCTTAACTGACAGGTTCACCATTTGCTTTCAAAATATTTGACAGCATTTATAACTGAAGATCTAAACTACTACTGAAATTTGTTTATGAAGAAGTAGCACAGCTTATTCTGCTTGCAACTAGGTATAATTTGTGAGAGTAAACCAATAAAAAATAGACAATTTTAAGTTCATATGTGCTTGGGTTTTTTTAAGTGTGCTACTTCGTATTCGGTTAATCAAGGGGTCAGAGAATCACATGGGCCACAGAGCCACTGATTTATTCAAAACTTAGTAATGAGGCCAGATGTTAAAAACAAAGATCTGTTGGAGAAATGTGTTTGCATTTCAGCATAGATCATTAGATTGCTCCTGCTAAATGACAGACATTTTGTTCTTGGACAGTGCAAACCTTCTGAAAATTAAGAAATTTATATGCCACTACAGCTATTGACATAGTTTAGCTGATTGATTTTTTTTTACTTTAATACATATCTTTAAATGTTTAAATGTCCTGTCTGTTCCTTGTGTTGTGAAAAAACATTGCTTCAAGTCTATGTATTGGCTTTCCAATCGCTGTCGCTGGTCACACAGGCACTTTGCATCTGTTTTCATCTGTGTTCTGAAGGTCAAAAAATTCCATCCCATCCTGACTGCTCGGACCGCTACATCATGCCTAGACCTACTTTTGTTGCCACTTCTGTATAAGTCAAAGTTTAAGACAAAACATGTATGTATCATATAAAAAAGTGTGCCAAGTGAGGAAATACAGTCAAATTTAGAGGAAACTCATCCTCTCTTTATATATATCTGATATAATTTGTTCCATAAAAAGAATGCAAAATTTGAAATCCAAAACCTTAACTGATAGCATTTTACATGACAGAGTAAGTAACTTAGACCTTTACAAAGTAGACAAACTGAGAAGTGTGGGCCAGAGAAGTGTACAGGGAGGTAGATTAACTGGCTGAACTGAAAGGCTTAAAGAGTTTTTATTAGTGGTACAAACTGAAGGCAAACCACTAGCAGAGCTTCTTCCAAAGGTCACTTTAGCAGACATCCAATACGATATCCTGCTGAGTATCAGATCTTTAGTCTTCAGTAGTTCAACTCTTAAGTCTCTCTTGAATTAAAGTGTTTGTCAGTACCTCCAAATACTACCTGAGCTGAATCAACATTTTCAAAAATCAAGCTTCTCAGAGAACAGGTGTCTAGAATGCCAAAACAGCTTTGAAGTAGAAGATGAGAAGCTTAATGTAAACAATGAAAGAAACGAACCAACCCCAAAAATGGACAATATTTAGAAGAGAGAAAATGGTCTTGTGAAGAATGAAGGGATGCGATTAGAGATGGAGAACAAGAGATAAGGGATGAAGAGGAAAACCGAAAGGAAGAAATACCTGGTAACATGGGAAGAAAATCTGACTAAGTTTATACTGATTAGAAATCCTGGATGAATAATAAAATCAAGAGAAACAAGCAATACTAAGCTCAGGAAATAATTTTCTGAGTAAAACAAAAGCAGTCTTATGGTTTCAAAGATTTGTAATATAATAACTATGATGTTCTCTAATATGCCATGTGGGTTTTGAGATCATTAAATTCACATTTCAGTGCTTTCCAGCTAGAGACATCCTTCTAAAAAATAAAAATTAATAGCTTTCACATAGAAATAAGAGTAGTAAATTTTAGAAAAAAGTATTGAGAGATACCTAGGATAAATGGGGG
>VZTE01003183.1:63201-84793 GCA_013397775.1 Eulacestoma nigropectus
GAGGAGGATAATGTGTCAAGAGGGGGATAGAAAGGTATGATGCTACCTCAGGAAAGAAAATATCAAATCACAAATGAAGAGCTACCCCCTAAAATGAATTTTTTTCCTGGCTTTTTTCAGTGACTCTTCATGGGGTCCCATGTCAATCTGATGGTTTTAACATTTGTTAAATATTCAAAAATGATTATTTCTGAAAGGTCTGTCAGCCTATGTGGGAAGGAGAGACACAAAGAAGATGTAAAACTGCTGCAGGAAATGTGAATAAAAGGATTCATAGAGATGAGGGAGTCAGAACAAGGAATGCAAATTGCTTGCAGAGTAGGTGCAGGCAACAGTAGAAAAGCAGTTTCTGTATGAATACTACTTACTTTTTTATTAGAATGCATGTGTCATTGTTTCTTTACTGTCTTGTTGCTATTTTGGACTGCTCTGGAATTTAATGTATTAAAATTATCAGGAAAAAAATGGCAAAATTCTTCTGTGATATTTTATCTGAAATCACCTGTATTTAAAAAGATAAACTGCTGCTCTGTGGTATTTAGATGAACAATGGTTCAGGATGTAAAAATATGGTCCTTGTTAATCTATTACACTGAAAAATGTAAGACAGGTGAAAGCTGCAACAGCAACAGAGCTTATCACACACAATTGCCTGTCAAAGGGCAACTGTCTCATATTAAGTGAAATTGTTGTCTGCTTGCAGTCTTTGGGCAAAGTGAATAGAAGGGAATACGTATAACCCCATTATTTGTAGTTCAACTGAATTCAGGTATTAGAGATACCTAGTAAAAAGTTAATAACAGCACTTAAGCCAAATGTGAAAATGATGGCATTTTCACATTTCAGGTCTATAACCATAATACAAGGATGCTTTGAGAGACATTTCTAGACTTTCAAAGAGAAAAAAAAATAAAATCACACCCTGTGGCTACATGAAATGCAGACCATTTTGATCATCTCTTAGACATTTACCATTTCTCAGTCACATGTAAACAGGGAGAGCTGCAAAGACACATCTGTTATTGTTCTATGCTACTGTATCCTGCTGCAGTTTCAGACTCATTTTAGCCTAAATTCTAGTCTTTTCTTGTTAAATGGTGCAGGAGAATCTATCATAGCAACAGCTCCAATGGGTTTGTGAGGTGAATCCATAAAGAAAATTTCCTGCATGTTCCCTAATGAATCTCTGGTTTCTTTCAGTAATTATTTTGCCTGTCAGTCACTGTACGATTAAATAGCCACCTGGCTGTGGCAGCTTGAACCTTTGGATCTGACACGAGGTGATTGGGGAAGTTACCTTGGAAAAGAGTTTAAAAAGAACCATTCCAAATACCGTATCAGTCACCAGTGGTCCTCCGCAATCTTCATTAAAAGGACAGCAGGAGATCAGGTATTATAAGACTATCACAAAGTTATGCGGGTTATTTTTAAAGATATTTTATTTTAAGAATAAATGCAAATCATACTGTCTGGGAAGAAAAAGATATAGTAATTCAATAGAGCTTGCAAGTAGGAAGATAAAACTAGCATAAAAAATGAACATGTCCAAGAATCTTTGGATGTCAAAAGACAAACCCTTCCGAAAATGTTTAAACAGTATTTTCTTTGTATTTTTCAAGTAAGCAAAATCTCAAGCAAATAGGGGTCAAATAATTTAGGGGACAAAGGGAAAGGGAATATTCCTGTAAAATATTTCTGGTAAAGTGTTTATGCTCTTGGACATGCAACTATCTCCAGTAGAACTGGAGGAAAAGCAACCCAGGCTGGGGTTCTCTTTTTGAATGACAATGCTTTCAAGAATGCTGCTGGCTTGGTCTTTGACTCTCTTAACCAAGAAGTGCATCAAGTAATGCCTAAGAAACAACTGGAACTATAATATACCTGATGTCAGCCGCATTGAACGCTCAGTATTCATCTTCTTGCTTTTATAGTTCTGCTTTATAACAGGCTTCTAATTTTATCACAAAGGATTTACTGTAGCTATGCTAGAGTAGAGCTATTCTTCTGGTGGACAAAATATGATAAGCTCAGGTATAACTAAAAAATCTTTCCAATACAGACACAGATTAGTCTGAACATTTCATGTGTATCTGCTTTTTCAAAGAACAGCTTGAGTTTCCTCAGTACATGCATTCTTGCTTCCTTTCTCTTCTGGTTTTCATTTTCCCCAGTAACAAACCTGTTCAAGCTAGTATGAATTGTGGCTCTGAGCATCCTCAGGCTACGTATACTTCAACACAGATGACACACTGAAGCTGAGGCTGATGCATCCTGTATCACAGAAACACAGAATCAGCTAGGTTGGAAAAGACCTCTGAGATCATTGAGTCCAACCTATGACTGAACACCACCATATCAACTAGACCAAGGCACTAGATCTGGTGATGCCACCACCTCCCTGGGCAGACTGCTCTAATATCTAACCACCCCGTGTGTGCAGAATTTCTTCCTGATGTCCAACATAAACCTCCCTGACACAGCTTAGGACTGAGTCCTCTTGTCTTGTCATTGGTTGCCTGGGAGAAGACACTGAACCCCTCCTATCTACAGCCTCCTTTCAGGCCGTTGTAGAGAACAACACAGTCTCCCCTGAGCCTCATTTTCTCCAGGCTAAACAACCCCAGCTCCTTCAGCTGCTCCTCACAGGACTTGTGCTCCAAACCCTTCATCAGCTTCATTGCTCTTCTCTGGACTCACTCAAGCACCAAAATGTCCTTCCTGAATTGATGGGCCCAGAACCCGGACACAGGACTTGAGGCGTGGCCTCAGCAGTGCTGAGTACAGGGGATAACATTATGTTTTTCTATTACCCTGTCCTAGAACAGTTCAACAACTTTTTCCACAATATCATGTCAAATAGGAATTCACTAAAGCTGCACCAAAATCCTCCTGGATCTATCGCTTTATTTTATCTGGTATCATGATGATGTGACTAAAACCTGTTAGTGGCTCAATTTTCCTTTTGTTGTATGTTCTGGCATATAGGTCTTACCTCAAGTGGATGGGTTTAATTATTTTCCAGTAATAGCCAAAGACATGACACCTCCAATATGGACTGTACAAAGTCCATCAAAGCGACCAAAATCCAGATCTTCTAAATCTTATCCCTGTTTTTAAAAACAGAACCCAGAACTTTTCACTAGCAGGCACCAGCTCCTGCTCAGATGCATTTCCAAATGGGTGATCCTAATAGCCTAATCCATTAAAGCAGGTGTTGCTGTATTAGAAATTTAGCAATTGGTAGGATTCTTTTATTATTATTTGTTGATTGAAGTTACTAAGTATAATAGTTCCACCAAAAAAGCTTCAAATTGAATTCCAGGATATTTAGATGACGTTGGAGAGACTCAAACTTTTATTATCCTTGCTATAAAGCAAGGGAACATCTGCTAAAAAGAAACCTTCAATTATACATTTCAGTACCACCCACACAAAAGTAAACATTTTTAAAACTGCAATTATTTAGCAGTATGAGGAGGCAGTGAATGCAGCAGTGATCCAGCTCCATGGGGAATGTGTAAATAAAGGTCTTTGTGAGTAGATGCAGAAGTACTCTAGGAGAAAGATAAAAGGTCACCACAAAATGCAGATAACTTCAAAGGAATATTATTAAATAAATCTCAAAGCTAAGATGACTAGGCGTGTTTAATAAAATTTTATTTAAGAGACCATTACAAGTTCCACAATACTCAGCATTATCTTCTAAGACTTGCAAATCCTGTAGGCTTCATTGAACTTCCACCTATTTTTGATGTTGAAAATATGATTCGAAATGCATTTGTGATTCCTAAATATGTCTATTTAAAATGCCATTTGCTATAGCTTCTGTGATATACTAAAATACATATTTTGGTACATATCTAACCAGAACACCTATAGTACCTGCTAGGCTCAAAAAAAGGGTACATTTTTATGTTATCTACGGTTAATATCACACAATGAAACAGCATAAAAGAATGCTGAAATCTGAGCCTCTTATTCCTCAGGTCTGCTTTATATGTGGCTGCAGCAGATTTCATTACTCTAAAATGTGAATTAAAATGCAAAATATTTCCCTGGTACTCTAGTACCAAGTTCTAAAAACAGGGATTTTCTTTTTCTTCCTTTTCTGTTTCATCTGATTACATAGATCTTCCATGAAAAATCCAAGATGATTCTCACATCTTTTGAAAACCTTCTTTCCATGTCTGGTTAACCTCATTATTGAACTGCTGTCACAGTAGTCTTTCAGAAGAACTGTTAAGAAAAAAAAATATAGGACATTTGGAAAGTCAAACTGGATTTTTCACGGTAGATTATTAGATGCTAAAAATGACACAGAAAAACAAATTCTGAGAGCAGTAATAATATATATTTTAAAAGCCCCAGCCCCTGCTAATTTTTGTGTGCAAAATTTGGTGAGCTACACATCAGAGAGATGATTCTGATACCTGCAACACTGGTTATTCTAATACCTTCAAAACATTACTTGTGGAAGTTGCTGTAGTACTTACACTTAAGATTGCTTAGTGCTTTGAGGGTGTAAGATTACACAGCTGAAGTTAGGAACTAGGCCACTAATATGCACATGCAGGAGATTGCATCCTGCTTTATGGTCTGGCTATACACAGAATCCGGGGTGCTACACGAGGTCCCTAAATACTGTGTGGCATGAATATTCCCTGCTTACCTTAACTTGCTTTAAACTCCTGTTATTAGTAGAGATTTGTCATAAATTAATCATAGGGCTCATGGTTTTGATACTCAGCTTTCTCCTGTCTCAGGCTGAGAGCCTCTGAAAGACTGGGCACCTTAAAATACACACATATTTTACTCAGAAAAGAGAGTGAGTGAAAGAGGATCAACAATTTTATTCATAGAATTTAATTTTTTTTTTTTTGTGAAATACAGAAAGATCTAGTGGTTCCTGAATATTCCATTTAAACAAACTGTCTAACATAGTCATATAGACCATTGTTAAGCTGACACAAAAAATGGCCATAGTCAATGGAATTTCAATGATTTCGTTCCAGCCTTCTTCCTCTTCCAAAAGCTGAATTAAAACCCAAAGATGGGCTGAAAAACTGAAAAACTAATATTTAATGCATCAACACTTCCATGCTGCTGCTTCCATGGTACATTTTCTGGTATATTTTGCTTGCCTGTGACTGAAGTTGTGCTTCGCCTTACATCAAAAGGACTTTGCTAATGTCAGTGCAGTAAAACAAAACTGTTTAAGTAGTCTTCCTATGCATTCAAGCATTTCTACAGTATCAGAAGGCTTCATATTAACTAGAGAACCTGAGCCTTTAGGCTCAGCTAAAAGGAAAAACGTCAAACTTTTCTGTCAGCAACAGACTTGGGTTTCCCTGTGACTTTTTAAAAATCTATTCAGAATTTCTTAAACACTATTGATTTGTTGGCTTTAATGAGAGTTTCACAGGATTAACAAATTCTTTATAAGGATAAAGCATGAGTTTGCCAAGGAAAATAAGGTGATAATCATACCAATGAAATACCTGCACAATAGAGTGTCTATTACAGAAAATTCTCTAGAGTTCAAGAAGCCTGGTATTAATAGTATTATATTAATATAATACCTTAGCCTGGTATTAGGTTTATTCCCCTGAAAAACCTTGTTATAGTGAGTCTTAATTGAATTACATCAATAAAAATGTTTTGATACAACAAAACTTGGAGACGATTTAAAAACACAGATAATAGTCAGGTAGAATATAAGAAACTTAATACAGCTATCAGAATATCATATGTGTCTTTTCCATAAAAAAGGAAATAAATAGGAAAATAAATGATTACAATGCGGATACTGTCATTTACATAGAAGTGTTTATCTTTTTGGGAATAGTGCAACAGTACCTTTGACAGATGGCTGACAGAAAAATTACTCACAATTTTCTCCACCAGGAATTGCTTTATTTGAATGCAGTTCAAAACTGGAGCCTAACTACATATTTCATGGCTAATAACTCTCATCATAGGACATTTTCTTTGGCCATAATAACCTGTGTATAAATTAACATAGGCTATAATAACATGGTGCCCCTTGTTTACCAAAGTATTGGAGTATACCAAACTTTATAAATGTCTACCCATTATTTTTATTTTTTTTAACATTAGCATGTGATTAGCCACTTTGCTGAATATGGTCCTTGGATAAACTAAAATATTTATTTTTTTAATCTTTTGGTTTTTTCACTATTTCAAGTCAAAGCATACTGCAGAAAATTATACTTCCCTCAGAGAAAAGCAATTCACTCTTATCAAAGTCATTTCAGTAGTAAAATCTGAGTGATCAAAACTAAAGTCTGAACTTGTTTTTCTCTCAGTGAAGTTTTGCATTTAAATGTGGAATTATATATTTGTAAGGAACATGTGGTATGTATGGAACAGTCATTTCATATCTTTATGAAATGTATAGCAGATGGATTAGGTATTTTACTGGCAGAATTAAGCAACACTGCTTCTCTGAAACTTGAAATCTGTTATATACTTAGTACTAAAACTGTGCTAGTCTTGTCTTGGTAAATGAGACATGGCTTGGCATAGAGATAGGTGACATTATGCTAGATGGAAGAAGGTTTCCAAAAGTCTCATGAAGTTGTTTATTTTTCCTTTGCATGCATTACAGATGAATCCGGTGTAGTCACTGGAAGCAATGGCGAATCTTCCATTGACTTTAATGGGATGGAATTTCAGTTACATGTTTTTGTCACTTAAAAGTAAGTTCAGATAGAAAGATATGTCAGTCTGGCAGAGATTGGAAAATGCATAATTTGAAAGGAATTTTAAAGAGAAGAAAAACTTCGGAGAATCCAGGCAGGACTAAAATATTATTCCTTTAAAAGTAGGAAGCTTGAAAGAAGTATAATGTAGGTTGGTCATACAAAGTGGAATTAGGATCTTCAAACAGGGAAAGATGAGATGCTTAGTGCATGTATAAGCAGTGCAAAGCTGAGATATTAAAACTATATTATCCAAACCATTTCTAATCTTACTGTTATTTTTATCACATACTTCCAATACGAGAACTTTTAGTTGAAGTAACTTACTACAGGGTTCCAGGCCCCATTTTCAGGTTTTGTATACACCAGGGACCTCTATGAACTAAAAAACCGCTATGCAAAAAAGCAATCTAAAGAAAATTTATAGCAGCTTTGCAATTCTAATGTCTAGTCAGGTTAAGTGCAAAACATTGTAGGAGACTCATAAAAGAATGATAGAACTACAAAGTAGAAAACTCAGAAACTAGGAAACGCTAGAACAGAGAGCTGTTGCAATTGATAGCTTTATTAGTTTGTTGTAACAGTCATGATAAGATATACTACATAATTAAATGACCATAATTGTCATTGTTTAGGACAGGAGCAAGATTACATTCTGGGGATGGGTCAGGCATTTTCAGCATGAATGTTTTAGGCATAGTATAGTTATATGCAACAAAAGGCAAGTTATTATAAGAAGAAAAGTAAGATAACCTCGAATACATTTCTTATTTCCTATTAGCTCTGCCTTCTGTATAATGAGTAGCTGTAAAGTTATACGGAAGTAAAATTGACAACAAACCGATATATAATATAAAGAACTTATTTTTAGGCATATATATATATACACATGCATTTAATGCCAATAAAGAATATCCGGTTTCTTTTAGAAACTGAGGGGCTTGTTCCATCTTGCTCTTTAAGCTGTTATCAAGCAAAAAGTTTTTTTCCTTAAACAGCTTTCGTTTAAAATGTAATTTCTCTTCTGTGAGTGACAAATTTGAAGATAAAATTAAGTCATTTCGTGGTACTCAGTGTAAATAAGCATCTCAACATTTTTTCCAAAGCATGAAACTGTCATTTTTCCCATTCCAATAGTTCTAGGCCAGAAATATTTAATTTTATCAAACCTTTTCTCAGTCAAGGAAAAGAAATAACCTTGGCATTGAAAACGTGCCTCAAGAAAGGTCATCCAAGTAAGTAATAATTTTCCATTTATAAAGGCATCAAAATTGTGGCTTAAGAGGAAAACAACCCTTAACCATTCTGACAACCATTGTAAGTGCATTATACATGTTATTTTCAAAATAGTATAAGGCAATCATATAGAAAATCTGACTGGAACCAAGGAATGTAGAATTGTGGCTCTGAATTAAATGAATAGAAAGCTTTTTCTTTACATTTCCCTTCAAAAATTTACTGATCTTGGGATTGTGCACTTGGGGCAGACAACATGATTTTGTTTTCTGTCTTACCTGGTTCCCAGACTGCTGAATCAATCAGTGTTGGCACAACTGCTGAGTAGCACTACAGCAGAGGGAAGTGAACAGAAGATGCTTTCAGTTGATGATGCCTCTCTTAAGGATTCAATAGAAGAATAGGAATTACATAAGCTAACTAACTTCCACAGCAGGTATCTGTAATAAAAAAAAAAAAGGAACCTGTAGATTATCTGTTCCACACACTCCTGATCTCAATATATTCTCAACATCTTGTGTTAAAGTGAAGAGCCTTAAAAGATTGAAAACCACTATAATGGACTGAAGAAATAGAGAAATCGGCAAAGAAGACTTTGGGTAAATCAGTAGCACAGCAAAGATTTCTGATCTGTTTCAATAAATTTATTTCTTTTCTTGAGTCTCAAACAGGTGGTGGTAACCCTCTTCATGCCCTATGCCCACAATCTGGGCACAATCTTAACCTGGAACCAAAGTGCTCTAGAGAGAAAGAAAGAATTAATATCTGAGTGTGAGGGTTCAGTGGCTCCTCTTCAATGCTGTTACTTACATTCACAGCCCAAAGTAAAACTGTCTCTGATCCTTATAAGTCAGTGAAAATGTTTTAGGAATACATACAAATGGAGATTGCTTTCAAGCAAGTTCACTTTTAGCCAGAAGGGTTGCTAAAGAGACTCATGCTAATGGCACCTAATTTTTTTTTCCCAGGACAGTAAATGGAAAAAGATAGTCTTCTCTGAGGACAGTCTGAGTTTAGGCTGAATAAAATGGAAATGAACAGCATATAATAAAAAATGATCTGTTGACTTGTAACAGAGGCTACAGGTCTGAGGAGAGACCATAATTTTCTCAGGCCCTGAAGCTCTAGTAAGTAATGGAAAAATGGTGTAGTAAAACCGTGTGTTGTTTTATTTGAATAAAAAACCACAGCAAATCAGTCTAGTTTAAGAGACATTGAAATTGAAATATACTGATGGAACTCTACTGAAAAGAAGTACATTGAGGTGTTTGAATTATTATTTCTTAGGCTCCTCACACTTAAATAATGCAAGTTGTTTGTTGAGCTTTATATTGAGGGTGGGCTCTAAGGGCTCAGCAGTGGGGGCTGCGGGGGCTCTGTGAGGGGAGGCCGGGCCGCCCCAGCCGGACACAGCCGGTTCCAGCTGGATCCAACCACCCACCGCAGGGCGCGGCTGAGCCCACGGCCCAGAGCTGCCCCAGCCAGACACAGCTGGTTCCAGCCAGATCCAACCACCCGCAGCAGGGCACGGCTGAGGTGTGAAAAGCATCGGTGTGAGCCCCAAGGTCAGTGGAGCAGGAGGGGCTCCAGACACTGGAGCAAACAGCCCCTTGCAGGCCATGGTGAAGACCACGGTGGAGCAGATTTCCACACAGCCCATGGAGGACCCTATCCAACTTGGCCTTGAACAATTTCAGTAATGGGACATGATAACTTCTCTGGGCAACCTGTTGCAGTAAAGAACCCTCACAGTAAAGAATTTCTTCCTAAAAACTATTCAAATGGAAGGTTTTGAGCTGCTGTATGAAAAGCAAGTAATGACTTCTCCCAGTTAATGAACTCAAAATTCCTCTGAATATTAAGAGTTCCTCTGTAAAGTCTTACAACTGACAAATTATTTTTTGGATTAGCAAAGTGCTAGTCTGGTCTTTAGTTATGTAGACTATACTATACACTCAAATAACAACTTTTTGCATTATAGGTAGGACATGAGATCATATAACCACAAATTTCTGTCCTCTAAATCCAGGCTGGCTAGAATAATATACAGATAGATTGTAAGAGAGCATTTTAAAGACCTATTGTTAAAGTAAATTCAGTTTGCAGTCCCACAGGTAGGTTATCCTAACAAAAATATCCTGTATTCCAATAGCTCTACTTAAAAAGAAGCCTAAAATAGTTTATTGCAGGATTCTCAACTGTGTTTATTTATTGTAAAATATAGCTGGAACACATGCTGTGGCAATTGGTAAATCTATATAATGCCTCTTTATAGAGCAAAGCAAAAAAATAAATTTGTCTTTTAAAAAATATGGCTTCATCCAAATGTACATGAGCTTGCTGTTGTGTCTATATAACCCACATTTTGGGTGTTCAGTGTGATGAATAATCCTAATTTTTGCTGTTCAGCTTAATAAAACACTTTATATAACCTCTTCATAATGATGATCTGGTTTTTATGACAGACTGAACTGTTTAACAGAACTAGATAAATCATAAATACTATCAGGTATATAGTCAGGGAACTGTCATCTTCCTCCGACCACTGAACTATTGTAATATTCATTCACACCACTGGAAAAGAATGGAGGTGCAGATATTCCCTTAAAATTTTCTCAGTGCAGTCCAAGCACAGATATATACATATCCATGTGAAGGATAAACCTCACAATTTAAAAAAAAGTATTCTAAACTACATGGATAGCATGTGTTTTTATATATAAGTGCAAATATAAAAACATAGATATAAACCAAACACGAATATCTGGTAACCAAAACCTTTCTAAAACTACAGTTTAGGTTTAAGTAGGTTTTTTTCTTCTCTTGAGACATAGACATGGGAAAGATACTGACCTTATCCTTCATAATAATGGCTGATTGAGCAATGTCAATACTTTTTTTATTAATTTCATTTAAAAACTATTTTTTGCATAGTTCTAACCCAAATTACTACATGACTTAATTTAAATAAACAAAATCTTTAATCTAATTTAGTGTTGCAACAAAAAGGGTAAACCGGAAGTATTATTGTACTGGAAAGACTTATGGGCAGATTCCTTCTGCCCATGGTAACACTTGACTTGGAGATATCCTAATGATGGATTATTCAAAAAGTGCTGAACAATTTTTGACTTCTTTCAACGGAAGACTAACTTTCAGTGTACTTTATTCTGAATCAATGAATTGGTAAAGGAGAGTCATTTATTATTACAAGTCATCTCAGTTAGGAAAAACAGTGAAAGCCATATAAGAGTTTATGCGTTTTGTTTGCAGAGCCCATGCTGGAGTTCATCATACCTGCAGAAGGCCAGCAGAAATCTTTTGTTTTCTTATATGGAAATGGAAGATAGACCTAGTTACTGAAACCAGTATTACCTGTTGCTCTGGGACCTGAAGGGACTCCTGGTTCAGCCCTGCATAAACACTTATTAAAGATTAGTCGGTGTGAGTAGTTCCTGATACTCTTTTCTATTCAGCTGTCTCAAGGAGGTGACATGTTTCTGGGCCTGTTGACCAATGCACAGTCTGTAGGGACAAGGAAAGGGAACATTCTTGCCATTTGGGATGCAGTAGTTTAAAAATCAGATCCAGTAAAGAAATGCACCACCTTCTGTCACATGCCACCTGAAAAAAAAAAAGCAGATCAGGGGAGAAAAATGTGACTTTAATAATTTCTTTTATTTGCAAATATACTGTATATAAGATTGGATTACAGTGAAATTTAGTTACAGGATTTTTTTTCTATACCACAATTAGGTATGATTGTGCTCCAGTGTTGTTTATATTAGTTTATATACAAGTTCCCCCAATTAATTGTTTTAAATTTTAGAAGGAATTCTCCACGGTTGTAGGCAGGGCGGGGCAACCTAGTTCCTGTTTATAGTTTTGATGGAATTGGCCTTTTCTTGCAAACTATTATATTCCTATTTTATCATTAATATTCTCTGGGGAAGTTTTCAACCAGCTCAACTAAGAATTCTCTATAACCACCCTTTTTCTTGAAACAGTGTTAAGTACAAGACAGGACTGGGGATAAAATGATTAGAGGTTTTTACTGTGCAGGGTTGACCAGTTGAGACCTTAAGATCAGCTTGCTCCCTGATGCTACCTGCACATACAAATGGTCATCTGTTCTGCAAATCAGAGCTTGAAGTATTTGCAGATAAGAGGAACAGGTGATGGCCAGCTATGAAACATGCAGTTTGAGGGAGAGTTTGTTCATCACGCAGGAAGTTTAAAGCTGATATGGGATAGAATTTTCCAAGTTTGCTTTATTTTCTTGCAAAACTTTGCATCTTGCATAATCCACGCCTGCTACTGAGGCAATGTTTCCCCACTGAGCAGCTTTGTTCACTGCACGATCCTAGCAACACTCCAAGTGCCATATATAATAGACTTGAGATACTGCCCAGGCCCCACTCCTCCTTAAAAAACATCCTATGGATTACATAATTAAACATTGTGCTAAAAACCTGTAAACCACAAGATAATGCCTGCAAGCAATAGGTCCAGTAAAATTCTGAACGTCTTGTCTGTAAGATAACACATGTACAGTCCAGATGCAGACAGGTGCCTTTTGACACAAACTACCTTCAGTAGGGGTGTAATCACTGGATAATTTAAAAACTGTTCTCAACTGAGTCTGGGTAAGTTATGTGAAGAATGTCGTTCTTTACAGAGAAAATAATTTTGACATAAAAGGAAGACTGTCACTTAAAGAATTAGATATCAATATAGCAGGGTAAAAGTCAAAGTTTCTGGTGAAAAATCTGAAAGAATTATAGGATCTTAAGTAAAACTATTGCTGAATAATTTTAATAATCTCAGTGTAGAAACTGTTAAATCTTTTTTCCTGAAACTTTCCATTTTGACACACACATCCAGCACAGGAAATTTCAGCCTGAGCAGCTAAGGATTAGGAAAATAAGTACAAATGAAAGCAGGATGCTGGCATAGGAGGAACTAAGCAACCAAAATAGAAGTATCATTGCATAAACAGATAATAACATGTCATACTTCAGTTCTAGAGATGAAAGCGAGGAATTCGGTTTGTGCAGCTTTCTGCTGTGCCTTCTTATGAGGAGAGAATAAGGATAATTACAGTGTGACCAGGGCCATGGGATTGAAGAAGGGACTTGGAACTGCAGGGTTTGCTGGTCTGCAGGAAGTCTGAGTGTCTGCTGAAGATGAGAGCCTGCAGAATGGAGCCCAAAAATCTGATATTTTATAGAAAAAGCATTTGAACATCCTGTCACCCCACTGTGTTAATTCAGATGACTCTGCTCTGCTTATATAATTTTTGGGTATATGCATTTGATACAAATATTAGATAGGAAACATTTCTGACAAAACTTGTCCAAAATAATGTCTGTTACGATCATCTTTTGAGTTACCTTTTGTGACTCATCCTTTATTATCAAACAAATATATTCTACATATTATTTCCAGCCTGAAAGTTGATGAGGGAATCTTCATGTATCACAGTTTCGAGTTGGATCTGTACTCTGAAGCCAAAACAAAGTACTATGGACTGATATAAAGCTTAAAATCTATCACTTACACAGACTAGTGATCAGATAAAAAATGACACTGTGTTTTTAAAGTGCAGATGTGTTGACTTCAGCTGAGGCCATGTCTGCACACAAAGCACTGCCAAAATAAAGAGTATAGTCTGCTGAAATTTCTGCTGACCTTACTATGTGCAAAGATATGCCAGTTTTTGAGCTTCAGCCTTCCCTCTTTTTAAAGGGCAGCATCTGGACTAACCAAACTGAAGAGAAAGTTTTTTGCAGAAGGAAGGATAAATATTCTTTTCCCTTAGTTTTATTATTATTTTATGAAATCACATTGCTTTCTGTTGGAACTCCTACCTTCATAGAATTTTGGAAGAAGCTGAAACTCAAAAAAGCTAATAAAAATATAAGAGTAAGAAACATTAATATGTATGTCATTTGCAGTTAAAATGTATGCATAGTTTGAGTTGAAGATGTTTGAACAGGAAGAAAATGTTACATTTCTTAAATAATACCTCTACGTAATTTTTTCAGTGGAAAAAAGAACATAAGCATGTGATATAAAAGGTATGTTTTCTATTTTTAATGTATAAAAAAGATGTGTTTGTACATGTTGCAGATCCAGTTGGCTTGAAATTTCTGGGACAATAAAATCCAAATATATTTCAAATAAAAACCAAATAACCAGGTAGTTTAAAAAAATTCTTTATTAACCTGAAAGGAGTAAAAAAAATAAAACTTCTTTTTACTAAAAGTTTTGCTGTTTTCAAAGTCTACATCAATATTGTCGTACCATTCAGTAGAATGTGGTGGGTTTTTTCCAAAAATGTCTCTTGATTCACTGATAGGAATCTATATTTTAACATTTTGAAGGTCTCCAGCAGAATTAGGTAGGACAATACTAAGGCAACAGTTAAAAATGCCCCTCTGACCTGACAGTTGTGTAAGCACAATAAGAAGGGAGGAATGTGTGTCACAGGTTGAAACTGAGTTGATTGACGAGCTTTTAAGCCAATGCGCTTTTGCGAATTTTGAATATTTAAACCCCGTGCAAGGGTGGGAAGTTCTTCTCTTGTTCCCGGTCTCCTGAGGGAGAAGGGGGGGGCCTCCGAGCCCTGGGCGGCCTCCGGGCCCGGCCTGGGCTCCTGCCTGCCCCCCTCCACCCCTCTTCCTTCCCTCAGAGCTGCGGGCAGCTAAACTATCCATGGACTGCCCATAGCTGAATTCATCCGGCTCGGCTTCTGGAGAAATCGGGAGGGGCCTCCCCTCCCCCTTCATGCAGCCCAGGGGAGCCTCCTCTCCCCCTCATGCAGCCCGCGCAGACCCAGCGGGACCAGCGGAGCCTCCTTTTCCAGCCTGCACAGCTCGCACCGAACTGAACAGCAGCGCAGCCCGTGGGGAAAGACGTGAGGGAGAAGAACATGGAGGCTGCACGGTCAGGAGAAAGAGAAAGTCAGTCACGTGGGACGACGCTGAGATGGCGGCGGGAGAAAAGGGTATGTGCGTTCCGGCACGAATCTTAAAACCCCTTCTAGCAGCTGCAGAGGACTGAACTCTTTAAATCATTTTAAAGTATGGGGAGATGAAAATCCATGCCTGTGAGAATTCATGTTGCAGCTTGTGAAGATGTACGAGAATGCCTATGCCAGGCCATGTAGTTGTGAAGCAGCTTTTAGAGGTTTGTGAAGAAGCAGAGAAGCCCTTGTGTTTAAGCTGGAATAATTCATGTTTAAAAGAGACTGGAAGCAGAGAACCTTTGTGTTTGGGCTGGAAGAATTCATCTTTAAAAGGACTTGTAACCCCATGTGATGGCCCATGATTGCAGTGTGAATATACTGTGGAATTGTCATGGGAGAGATTCCACTTCAGTAGATAGTTTCCCAGCAGACTACTGAGTTGTGAAGGATTTTTCCACAGCAGGAGGGAACCTTTTTTTCCCTAAGCATAAGAAAGAGACTTTTAAGGACTGCAACACTGACCAAAATTGTTACCTTTTGTGGGAGGTGGTAAAAGGAGGGAGGAGGGCTGGAGGGATCAAAGGGAGGGGGGAAGGAGTTTTTGCTTGGAGAGTGCTGGAGGGAAGAGAGTTTTGCTTTAACTTCTTATTATTTCTTGTTACTTTTAACTCTGTTAGTAATAAACTTCTTTACATTCTTTAAAGTTTTAGGCCTGCTTTGCATTTCTTCTGGTTCTTATCTCACAGAGTGGAATAGATGTGATCAAACCACTACAATATGATATGTGGAAAGCCTGGGACTGCTGCAGTCATTACAAAAAAACCTTGTCACAGGATGTGGTCCAGTGATAAACAAGGTCAGGCTAGCGTACCATCTGCCCATGGAATATTGTGCTGATGTGTTATTCCAGGTCTTTCACAGTTACATGGTTTTCAGTCATTTAAAAACAGAAGAAATTCCATCAGAAAAAAAAAATGCATATTTAGGAGGTAATTAAATGCAGAGAAAAAGAGACAAAAAACAGAAAAACCAAAATGTCTTTGCATGACAATGGAAGCTGGGGTTGAAAATATTGCCATCTCACACCATGCATCAGTTCTGAGTGCTTTAAATGGGAAGGAATCTGGGTTCAGCTGTCCTCCTTTGAATGCTGTGTTTCTGGGAGCTGCTCCTTATTGGCACGGGGCTGCATATTCTGGGCCCCTGTGGGGGAAAAGAATTATTATCATTCCTCAGATGACTGACTCATGCTCTGTGCACAGTGTGACTGAATTGGCTGAAGTAAAGCAAACCTTCCGGAACAGGTCTTTGAAAACACAACACTGCAGAATCAAAATGATGCCTTTCGCTTTCATTATACAGAAGGATCGTACACAATTCTACAGATGTAAGGTGCTATGAAAGTGCATGCAGAGTGGGCATAAAGCCATTTTTCTGTTTTATCTTTGCTTGTAAAAAGTGAAATTATCGTGTTTGATTTTTTGAAAACAAATACATTCACTAAATAAATACATGCATTTGTATTTCTCAAATTCTGTCATTTTTTGCATGGTTTATTCTGCTTGAAGAGCTAAAGTTGCTACTGACTTCATTTGGAAGCATATGTGAGTCAATCAAGGAGCAGTTGGTGCCTTGTGTTCTTTGGAATTGTGAGCAGTAATTGACTTACTGTTCAGGATACCATCCACTTAACACCACTCTGTAAATTCCTCTGCAGAAACCTTTTAATTCAAGTCAAACCACAGTGGCAAAAATAGAAATGTGAAAAACAAAACAAAAGCAGGTATATTTTGTTATGGCATGTATTTGAGATCACTATATGAATGCATTACACAGGCACCTATCCTCATTCCTATATTGCGATATGGGATGCCCTCTCTTCCCCTAAACCAGGGAGAGGTTCAGCCTGTCCCCACTGGAACACACACCAGATACTGGAAATGGCCTTTGTAAGTTTCCAGCAAATTGCAGCTCTTGCATTGCAGGCTTCCCAGAGGCTGATTTTTTTAAACTCTTTCTTGAGAAACACGAATATCAAAGGATCATGAAACAATGGGCAGGTGGTGATCAGCACCTCACTCAATAGTCAGCAGAACTGGCCAGCTTTGTCAAGGGGTAAAGACAAGAATTTCTGTAAGGGGAACAAAAGCTACCCAAGCTTCACTGCACTCTGAGGTCTATGTCTCACAGGGGGCTCTGCACTCCAACTCTTTACAGGTTTCACACAAATACAGTCAAGTGCAAAATCAGATGTGCAGAATACCTTTATTATGCGTATCTTTCAAAAGATCATAGGTAGCCCAAAGTTTCTTTGCTTACCTTTATTTTTCACTGTGTATACACAGACATAATTTTCAGTATTTTCAAACTTTTATTTCTTTTCTCATTCTAGTTTCATTATATATATTTGCATTTCAAAAATCAATTAAGTATTTATATTGATTTATTGAGTATATAAAATATATTGGATAAAAATATTATATAAGGACACATATATTGAATTTCAAAGACTAACATTACGGATTCTTTACAGAAATAAGTAAATGAGACCTTGATGAGACTTTTGATACTGGTTTTTAGCATAGGTAGATTTTCACTTGTTATTTTCTGAGGAAGTTTTTACCAGTACATTTATGAACACATTCCAGCAGTTCTTTATTTGAGGGTTGATCTTGCTCGTGAGCACCACAGTGTTGTTCAGAAAATCATTCACATGTATACTCGTGGTCATTGGAATTATTTTTATGGTCAGTTGAATATCTGAGTATTCAAAGGTATGCATGAACTTTGGTCTCTTGAGAAGCAGGATCCAGCTTGAGAAATTCCCCATAAAATCAAATGTTGTATGTTAAGGCTAAAAATAGTGGACAGAGGATCCATCACTGTGGTCTAGCAGAATGCAGATGATGACTAACCTAATGTGGCTTGGAGGTCTCTGAGAGGTGCCTAAGATCAGAACCCCACAGTTCTATTCTCAGGATCCATGGTGACTTCAGGGTGTGAATGGACAAAATAAGCATCATCTTTTTACTTGCTCGGTTACCACATTTGCTAAGGCTCACAATGAAGTTAAGGGCAGAGCTGTTGCTTAAATCTTCCTATGAAACAGAGCCTAAGATCTTCTTCACCTTCAGGGTCTTCTGCTATTTCAGGGGACACTTTTGAAGAAGAAAGTAATGATATTGCTCCCACTTTGAAAATACTAGGAAGCCGTATGACTTCTGTACTGTCTTCATGTTAAATGAAAGAGATATTTGCTTCCAATTTTTCTGCGTAATTAGACATAGACAGATCTATTTGCTTCCATTGCACAAAATATATGTGTTAAACTGAAATTAAGTATTTGGTTTTATGTTTCTCAGATACTGTTCATAAATTCAGTTTACAACAGAAAAGAAGGGAAGGGTTAGTAATTTTCCACATGAACATTGATTTAAATTCCTTTGAAGTATACTCTTAAATTATGTTTAAACATGTGACCCTGGAAATTTAATTCCTTTACTCATTATTCTGTATGCTGGATTTTAGAATCTATTCTCCTAGAAAGAGTTTCTAAAGGAAAACAAGACTTTATGTTCAACTTCATTCTTTATATATCTTCTTATTTTGCTACTAACTCATGCTAACTCTTTCACCACCAAATTTCAAGTGCTTCTTGTTCAGCTCTGATACAGCTCAGGACTCTGATTTTGCCTTGAATACTATACTTCAGGATTTTTCCTTCTTTTCTTTTTATGTGTGACATTCATATCCACTGTGGGAAATTATTCATGCTTGTTTTTGTTCATCTTACTTCTAATAAACCTATTTTGTGTTTATTCTACTGCTAGCCACCATTATTCCATTGACTTCAGTAAAGTTTAAATTGGCCTCAGAGGACCTTTGCTGAACCTCAGAAGTTTGTCACAAGATGAGCTGTACTAATTTTCAAAGCAGGAGAACAAAGCATATTAACCCTCTTAATAATCTGTTTTGTGACTGAGAGTGGACAAGAGACAGTTCCTTCCAAAGCCTTGAGAGTCTGTACACAGACCAGGGTCCTCTTAGAGGGGAGCTGGATTTTTGTAGCCATCATGGCAGAAGGAGGAATGGTCACTTTTCCATAGCACGAACCAACATTTGGTAGAGACCAGCCACCCAGAAAGAAGCACTGTAATAATAACAGTGGTAGTAAAGGTCCCGTTAAAAACAAAAATACTTAGGCGTAGTGTTTTCTCAATAACTGATTCAAGAGAAGGCAGAGAGGAAAACATGCACCCATACAAGGTGGGAATGGTTGAAAGAGATTTGTGACCTATAACATTCTTAGGGGAAGTTTTTGATGCAAGTAAGTCTGGGAATCACTGGTAATAATGAAGGCAGACTAGACCAAAATGCAGAGATGGGCTCTTTACTAGGAGAAAAGTATGAAAAGCCTTGGAGAATGGAAGAGACTAAAGCTCTTGTTTCCTTTCCAAGTACACTTGATAACATAAAAAATCTTTTAACATTAAGACTGATTTTATTGCCACTAATTGGGTCCAGTGTTCAGTTCTTGGAAAGCAGAGGAAAATTAAGAAAACCGTGGGAAGAGGAAAAAAAGATATCCCTAATCCGTCTGCCTGGCAGTATGGCTTAGCATCTCTTATAATTAGCCTCAACTCAAGTGAAAGGGAAAGCTCGCACCCCTGACTCTGATTATATTTTTCATGGTCTGAGAAAGAAGTTTAGTATAATCGTACATTACGAAAACTTCATTTTCCTATTTTTTTAGGGTGAATACACGTACTTATTTTCTGTAAGAAAGTTTGTTCTGTCACTTACAGTACATATTTGAGTAGAGCTGTATGAAGCGTTTATGCATCCATGAAATTTCTCAAAACAGCACACAAAATTCAATTAGCACACCACAGTGCTAGTGATTTTGGGGAGGCATTGTGGAAGAATTTAATTTTTTAAATAAAATACCTCCCAGTGTACACATACCCCAAAGTCACTTAAACATTTAAAGTGATTCCTACCCCTGTCCAGTATATGGTAGGTGAGAGCAACCTCACAGAAATGTTAATGAAATGTTTCCCCCATTCTCTTGCCCAGAAATGAAAGGAAATAAAGTTCTATGGTGTTTCTGTGACAGCAAGGGTAACCTTAGTACGGTTTGAACGTGAATTATCCTAAAGATGAAAAATCAGAGTGAAAAATCAGAGAAGGTAAAAATCAGAACAACAGTAGTTTTAACAGTCTTTCACATAAGACTATTAAAAGAAGAAAGAAAATTGGTGTACAATGGATGTCTTTTTTCAAGTGGCAAACTAAGCCAATGAAACATCTGTTTTGGTAGTCGATTGCCAGCTGTATTGCCAATACATACATAGAGCCAACAGGAATATTATGGAAAATCTACTGATGATACAAAGATAACAATTTGGTGGAGAACAGTAAAAGGAAACAGACACATATAAAACAGAGGTAACTGGGTTCCTAAATATATCAGCATATCATCGTCATCATACAGAAAGAAAGGATAACTTTAGATTGCAAACTTCAAAATACAGGCCCGGTGACAAATTTTTGTCCTGCTATTAAATATTATATTCCATTGAAAACTATTTATAGTGTATCTTTTTGGACTCTTTCCTATTTGTATTTCTTGCATATGAGCCTTTGTTTTCCATGCACTCTTTCAATTTTAATCACTCATTTATACTCTTGACTCTTTCTTTTGGTTCTTAAATCAGCTCTAGCCATTGCTTATGATTTTATTCTCAGTGCTTTTAAATCTTACATTGAAGTTCTTTCTTTGTGCTTTTTCAGAAATGCTTTTCATTTTTGTTGGAAGTCCACACTCAATCTGTGGATTGGTTTGGATGTTTTAATGTGATAGTAATTTCTTATTCTCTTTACATCCCACACTTCTTTAAATCTACCCCATCGTGATCCTCACTTAGTTCTTGTGCTTATTGTACTGGTGTTAAAGTCCTACACTTGCAGTACCTTTGTTTAGCAAGGATTCATTTTATCTTTCCCTTGGTATTTATTCCTTCAGCCTGAGCAATTCAAAACAGATTCCCTATTGAGTGTTATCTTAATCTGAGAGGGACCACTCCAAGGCTCACTCTCCACTAACAAGTCCCTCTACCTGGCATTTCTCTTTAAGCATTTAATATTTTACTCCAATTTTATAGAAATTTAAAACTTGGGAGATTTACTAGTAAATTAAAATGTTTCAGGTTTTTTTATCATTTAAAGACACTATCCTGAATTTCTTCTCTAGAACATTTTGTGAATCAAGTCTGATGCTATTTACATGTTTATATTATCAGCTTAGATGCATGTTTGAAACATTATTCTGTTCTACATATCCTTAAAATACCTGAAAAAAAATAGTTTACTGTAATTTTACAGCACCACTAAAGAGCACAATACACAGTACACATGTAAATAATCCAATCAGGACCTACAAAGTTTAGTGTCTGCTGCCCACCATAGAATACTACTGTATCATTGATCCATGTATGGATCCAAAATAGGTGGATTTCAGCCTTTACTGCTGTTGTTTGTGCTTTATGCTGAAAGTAATAAGATATAAGGGGGAAATTCACACTGGGAGCTGCAGGTTCACATATACATTTTGAATAATTTTCCCCACTGTTGATGTGGCAGTTTGTGAGAAGAGATAGGATGG
>VZTE01003185.1:16393-48589 GCA_013397775.1 Eulacestoma nigropectus
AATCCCGGGTGGTAGGCGAGATGTATCAAACTCCGGAGCTGCAGCGGGAGCCCCGGGAGGTCTCGGCAGGCAGGGGGTGCAGGGCTACAGTGCAGCGAAGGCTCGGAGCAGCAGCAAAGGAACGGCAGTCGTGGCCCAGCTCCCAGCAGGGCAGGGAAAGGCGGGCTTGGGATCCCGGGGTCCCCTGAAGCACTCGAGCAGATGGGTAGAAGGAAGGCAGCAGAAAAAGGCAGAAGCCTGTAGTAGTGGCGAACTCTCTCCACAACGACAGCAGCTCCTCTCCCCCTCTAATGCCGGCAGGACAAGAGAGCGAGGGACCCCACCCAAACCCTTTTATCCAGTTCAAATCTCGCGACCTCTCTGCCCCACACGAGAAAATCCCAGGTAAAAAGAGGCTAGCCAGCCAGACTCCTCCCCCTGTGGCCAGGTCTTTTGTCTCTTTGGCAGCTTGTATGGGGAAAAAATTCTTTGAGAGAAAAAGAAAACAAAAAGAGACCTCCTAAAACCCCAACAACACCCAAGATATTAGGCAAGCCAGTCACACTATTAATTTTCTGTTTATTTTCTCAACAGAATTTCTGAGATGGCTGAAAAGTGAAAGCAAGACAGGTGCTCCTCACATTTTTTAGACTAAGCAGTGTAGATACCATCATTTGGCCATATGACAGTGATATTTCTTGCCAGTCTCTCAAATGATTCTCTGCCTAAATAATTAATAAGTTTACTATTTCTTGGGTGCAAGATATGGACACTAAACATTTAATAACAGATGCATTTGCAGGCTATTAAATTAAAGAATTTAAATCTTTGTGTTTTACTTAGGCTAAAGAAGCATGTGTTTTTGCAAAATCACAGAGGAAAAAGTACTATAACCTTCAAAAGCAATAAAGACATAAAACCTCAAGGACCAATAATATAAAAATCCTATGCAATTTGATAAGATAAATAGGATACTAGCAAAAGCCATATCCTTCTATAAATTTTAGTCTACTGATTTTAGTACACAACTTTTAGTAGAGAATATTATTCCTCCTTTTATGCATTTACGATTAAGTTTTTCCATACTACAAGTTCTGCTGTGCTTAACAAATTAAAAACTTGTAGGTGCTGACACAAACTGTGCTTGTAAAAAAAAAATCTATATGCAGCTATTAGGTAAATGTTGGACATTTACATAGTGCTTGAACTTTCAAGTATTAATCTCAGTGCTGTTGTCATGTGAATTTCCATTAAGTGAGTCGTAAAAACTCCTAAAAATGAAAAACTAAAAAAATTGAGCAAAGGAAATAATGTGAGGAAGATCCAAGGTAAGGCATACCAGCAATATTTAAACCAGATGAGGAATTGGCTTACTGCAAGATCCTTATCTGACACAAAAATTCCAGGAAGCTGTCCAAAATGGATACATGTTTTACTGAGCCCTGAATAGGACTTCTCACTCAGTTTGGTCAATTCATTTGAGTGGTTGTGTCAACAGAATTGCAAGAGTGCATTGCTACTCATCCATGCAGTGATAGCACATATTCACCAAAATAAAAACACACAACCTAACAGACACAGACTCCTTTCAATAGAATAATGTATCCATTAATTTTCAAACAAATCCGTGTTGCTGATGTAATAATCTTATTTTAGAACTACCAGCTGTAGATCAAATGGAGACATAAAGAAGTATCCTGCATATTCCATTGTTATTCATATAGTAATTTTTACCTAATAATAATGTTCAACCATCATCCTGACTCTTACAATGCTTCTTAAAACTTCAGTGACTAATATAAGAAGTGTGTTCTGCTAATGCAGTATTTGGCAGATACAAGCCTGAATTTAAGAGTATGTACTCTAATATTGGCAGCAGTTCAACAATTTGGAATCAGCATTATAAACAGGTGTATATAGTGTAGTTATGGTTACTGAGTCCATTTTTCATTTTTACAAGCTACCATGCATGTAGGTTGCTTCAGTTTTTTCCAAATGCAATAGTCATGTTCTGTCCTTCCTGCATGAATTTTTGCATGCATAAATTAATCACTTGAAATTGTCTGTAAGAATGCAAGTGTTGTCTTAGGTTTGCTGAAAATCCTACAGAGGAGAGAAGTAAAGGAACCAAATACTATAAAAAAACACTAATTGATTTGGAAAGAGAAATGGCTATTACAGTTCTATGCAAATCAAATTACTAAATGTCCCCCAACTAGTATAAAGAGCAGTAATGGTCTCATGGCTAAATAGTGAGAATGGAAATCTGGTATTCTGTGTCTTGCATATTTTCTTGCTTAAAGGCAAAATACTGGACCTAGCAGTGTAGCAGTGGTGGTTGTCTTAAATAGAATCATAGAATCATCAAGATTCAAAGAGACCTTCAAGATGACACAGTCAACCATCCACCCAACACTGCCACTGTAACCGCTAAAACACTAAACCACATCACCCTGTGTCAGATCCCAGTGTCTACCTTCAGGGGTGGTGACTCCACCACCTCCCTGGGCAACCTATTCTAATGCCTGATCCCTCTAACACTGAAACATTTTTTTCTTGTATCTAATCTGAATCTTCCATCTCAGGTTAAGACCATTTCCTCTTGTCCTTTCATTGTAGGCATGATAAAAGAGACTGGCCTCCGCCTCACTTAAACCTCCTTTCAGGTAGTTGTTGAGAGACATGAGGTCTCTCCTGAGTTTCCTGTTCTTGAGACTAAACACACCTTGCTTCCTCACCCATTCCTTATAAAAACATGATGTGAGAGGCCCAAAGCTGAACACAGTGTGCTCAAGGTGCGGCCTTACCAATGCTGAGTAGAGGAGGCTACACTCTTCTTGATGCTGGCCAATGTGCCATTGACCTTCTTGGCCACCTTGGCACTCTGTTGGCTCCTGTTCAGCTGGCTGTTGAGCAGCACTGCCAAGTCCGTTTCTGCTGAACAGTTCTCAAGCCACTTTTATCCAAGCCAGTAGCATTGCCTGGGGTTGTTGCAACTCAAGTGCAGGACATGGCACTTTACCTTACTGAATTTCATACAGCTGTTCTTAGTCCATTGATCTAGTCTGTCAAGATCTCTCTCTAAAACCTTCTTACCCTCAAGAAGATCAACACTCCCACCCAACTTGGTATTATCTGCGAATTTACTGAGGGTGCAGTACTGATCCCCACATGAATAAAGATGTTAAACAAGACTAGCCCCAAAACTGAGCTCTGGGGAACACGGCTAGTGACCAGACACCAAGCAGATTTAGCTGCCTTTACAACCACTCTCTGGGCCTGACTATCCAGAGATAGACTACTTTTTACCTATCACCCAAACAAGTCTTAAGCAACCAGTCTATTTAAAAGGATGCTATAGGAGACTTCACTTTACTGAGATCTACACAGACAAAAGTCACAGTTGTTACCTCATCTACTAAGCTGGTAACTTTCCTGTAGAAGAAGCTCAGGTTGGTCAAGCAGGACCTTAATACATCAGTGTTGGCTGGGCCTGATTCCCTGGTTGTCCCGAACATGCCATGTAATGGCATTCAGAATGATCTCTTCCATAACTTTGCCTGGAACCAAGGTAATGCTGACAGCCCTGTAGTTCACCAGATCATCTTTCTGACTCTCCTTGCAGATGAGTGTTTAAACTGTTAATTTCCAGTCCTCTGGAGCGTCTCCAGTTAAGAATCACTGCTGGTATTCACCAGATGATTGGGAGTGGTTTGGCAAGTTTTTAACCCATTCCCCCATTACTCTGGGGTGGATCCCATCAGGGCCCATAGACCTTCTGAGTGTCTAAATGGCATAGCAGGTCACTAACAATGTCCTGCTTGATTACAAAGGCTTCATCCAGCTTTCCATTCCTTACTTCCACCTTTGGGGGCTGGGTATCCTGAGGACAACTGATTTTGGTCTTAAAGACTGAGACAAAGAAGGCATTAAGTACCTCTGCCTTTTCCTCATCCCTGACACTACACTACCCTTCACATTCAACAGACAATGGAGACTCTCCTTGACTATACTTTTGCTGCCAATATATTTATAGAAAAACTTTTTTTGTTGTCTTTAAGTGCAGGGGACAAATTAAGTTTCAGTTGGGCTTTCGCCCTTCCAATCTTCTCCTGACATGATCTCACAACATCCTTATAAGTCTTCCCAAATTATCTCCCCTTCCAGAGATTATAGACTGTCTTTTTTTCCCCCTAAGTTTCAGCCTAAGTTCTCTGTTTAACCAGGCTGGCCTTTCTTTGTCCCTGATTACTTGTCTTTCTACACATGGGGACAGCCTGCTCCTGAATATTTAAAAATTCCTTTTTAAAGCACATCCAGTCTTCCTGGACTCCTTTGCCCTCCAGGACTGGCTCAAAAGGGAGTTTGTCAGTCAATCTTCTAAACAGGCCAGAGTCTGCCCATCTGAAGTCCAAGGTGGAAGTTCTGCTTATTGTCCTCCTTATTTCACGCAGTGTAGAAAACACCAACATTTCATGGTCATCCTGCCCAAGACAGCCACCAACCACCATGTCACCTAAAAGTCCTTCTCTGTTCACAAAAAGCAGGTCTAGCAGGGCATCTCATCTTGAAGGCTCATTTAACAGATGTCTTAGGAAGTTGTCTCCCGCACACTCCAGGAACCTCCTAGACTGCTTCCTCTCTGTTATGTTGTATTTCCAGCAGACATCTGGCAAGCTGAAGTCACTCACAAGTACAAGGGCTGGTGACCGTGAGACTTCTGCCAGCCACTTGTAGAATGCTTCATCTGCCTGTTCATCCTGGTTGGTGGTCTACAACAGATTCCCACTATGACATCCACCCTGGTAAGCTTTCCCAATCTTTACTAAACCTTGTCATCTTCATCAACATCAGCAATTTCAATAAAACCAAAACACTCCCTAACACAGAGTACTGCCCTCCCATCCGTTGCTTTGCCTGTGTCTCCTAAAGAGCTTATAGCCATCCATCATAACACTGCAGTGGTGAGAATCATCCCACCACATTTCTGTGATAGCAACTACATCACAAATTTCCTGCTGTACAATGGCTTCCAGCTCCTCCTGCTTATTGCCTAGACTGCATGCATTGGTGTAGATGCACTTCAGCTGGGCTAACATAGGCATGCCGTCTCTAGGCTCATCTCTAATGAGCCTCATCTTATCACTTTCCCCATCTGAACGTAGTTTAAAGACTGCTCAATCAGCCCTTCTAACTCCCGGGCCATAATCCTTTTCCCACACTGAGTCAGGTGTACCTCATCCAATATAAGCAGGCCTTTTGCCATATATGCTGACCCATGGTCGAAAACCCCTATGGCACCTATAACACCAGCCATCTAGTAATCAGTCACATATTCCTATTTCTTTCAGTATTTTCCCCTAACACTGAAGGAATTTTGAGGAGAATGCTACTTGTGCACCTACTCCTTTAACCAAATACCCCAGTGCCCTGAAGTCCCTTTTGATTACCCTGGGGACTCTTCCTTCAATCTTGTCTCTACCCACCCAGAACACTAACAGAGAGTAGTAGTCAGAAGGCTGCACTAAATCAGGAAGCTTTCCCTTACCTGGGCCCCAGAGAGGAAGAACATTTCCCTGTGGGTTGGGTCTGTTCCACATATCAGACTCTCCTAGGGAGTCTTACAACAATTATCCTTTGTTTTTTGCTTTTCAGAGCTTATTGCAATATGTTTGGTTGCCTGAACCTGCTTAGGCAACTCCTTAGATGGTCCTTCATCTAGATTGTTATTTTCCTGGCCCTCAGTTTCCAGAATCTCATACCTGTTCTGGGAGGATGTGGGGAGGCAAGCCAGGAGTGGATTCATCTGCCACCCCAAGAAGGGATCTATCTGCATTCTACCCCATCTCCTAGGTTCCCTCCTGCCTGCTGTGGAGAGAAGATAGGATCCTCCACTTCATGAGATGCATTTGGCCAGTACATTTGCCTCAGAGCAAGTAAGGAACAGCTCTGCCAGACAATCTCTTCCTCAGAGCCTCTAATGCTCATTAACCTTTCCACCTCCTCTTTGGGTTATACCACCAAACTCAGTAGATTCTTTATGTGCTCTCACCTCACACAGGTATTATTTCTGTTGCATTCTGATGCCAGTGCCAGGCTCCACAACTTACTGCAGCCTGACACCTGGACCCCTGCATGTTTCCACAACAGCTCTGTTTTCATTGCCACATCCTTTCTGATACATACAGATGGCTTAGCACCCTGCAGAATAGGAGCCATTCTTGAACTCTTCTCTTGAGCTGATGGGAGGGAGACCACACCGTGCTGTCTCTTCACACCCTGCCTCTGCGAAGTGCCGTGCCTCCCCTGGAATGACACTCCTCCTCTGTTTGCTGTGCTCCCTGGAGCCATTTAAATTTCCCACCGTGCTCCCGGCACTGACCACCGCTCGCCTAATTGTCTGCTGTGAACTTCTAGGTCCTGACAGGGCTCTGGGCTGCTGTTTGATTGCCCCTGAACTCAGAAACAGCCCTGTAGGGCCCAATTTAAAACTCAGCCCTGGACTTACCTCAGTCTGCTGCTGCCGGTGTTTCTGTATATATTGTAGGACAGAAAAAAACCACAGTGCTTCTTCACTAAAATATCTGGCTGTTTTTGAAGATTTTACTAGAACTGTGGAAACAGAACCAGCAGATTTTCTGTTATACAATGGTAAACCCAAGAAGTCTAATATGTGGAATAGTTTTGCATTAAATATGCAAATTGCACCACATTAATCAATATAATTTGGAAATGTCATGAAAGACATTTTCTAGCATACGGATACAATTAAAGTGGATATTCCTTCTAGAGTTTATATAAAGAAAATACAGTAATGGAAAACATACAGACCTTTCAGTATATTTTTCTTATTAAGTGTAACTCTTCTGTTCTAGTGAACTATGTTTCATATAATTTCACAGCATTGTGAAAAGCATCTGAATGTAAATGTTTATTCCTGCCTCCTTAAGGATAATTGAATATCATCCTCTCTTTTTTTTTTAATTTTTTTTTTTTTTAATATGAGGGCATAAGCAATTAAGATATTGTCTAAGGATACAGGAAATCTGATTAACAGATCAAAAAGACCATCTGTGGAGACTGAATTTAACACCAGGGGGTGATTCTCCTTTCTACAATGCTTATGTAAATCAATTTAATCCAGAAGGCTGAATGAATTACTCTGAAAGATGGCTTTCCTTATTTGTAAATATATATTTTCAGAAAGTATGCTGGTGAATATTATTCAAGGCTGTGATACAGAATATTACCATGTATATATATAACATCATACAGGTAGAGAATGAGTCAGGCCTCCAAACACAAGGGAGAACTATGTCAGATCTACTACAAAAGTAAATTTTCTTTCTGAAAGATCTTGTAATTTGATCTGTCAGTAACACTTCTGATAAGAGCATTTTGCTTTCAATTTTTCTTTTTTTCCAGTTTAGTGATCTTTTTTCAGCTTGAGTCTGACTGCTGTAGATATTGATGGAAATGCCTCCTTAAAGCTGCTAGCTAGCAGTCATTGCAAGTTTCATATTAGTACATTGTTCTATGGAGTCACCAACAATATTTCAACTTGATAAACTAATACTTCTTTCTTAAGCCATTATAATGTATTCATATTAAAAAACAGTATGACTTGTTAATCAGTTATTACATTATACATTAGATTTATGTATGTCATGCAAATATTTTCTCTACATGACTAAATTACTTCAGTAATAGTTCAAATGCATTTCTGATTTACAAACTGTGAGTTTTCCTCAATATTCCTAATGAATGGATAGCTTTCTTAGGAAATATATGGTGTCCAGCTCCAGGCTGATGCTCTTATAGAACGTTTTACCTCTCTGTTATTCATATTAAGTCTGTGGTTAAGTACTTGCGAAGCTACAAACTGAGGACACATATATACAGACACATGGAAAATTAAAAACAGGGTCTTTGTTATCTGTTGAGCACCAGTACATTTTTTAACTTGGGCTCTTACCATCTGAGTTAATAGAGCTTCCAACAGAAACAAATCTTTTAGATCTTGTACTGAAGCCCACATAACATAGGATGTGAAAAAAAGAGGTAATTCTGAAATCATCTATAGGACTATAATTGTTTTGAATCACCTGCCTGTCATTTGATACTCTTTCATAATTTATTCATGCCAGTTTAGTCACTACTCAGTAAATGACAGATGCTTCGAAATTCTCACGTGTTTAACCTACAAAAAGCTAGAAACGTGACTAGCCATAGTTTCACAAGGAGCTCTGTTGTATTCCACTGAAGCTACTCAAATGTCTAAAGATTAATGGAATTAGAGACTGAAACAGAATTTCTTTTGGGACTTCATAGGTTCATTTAATATTAAGGGGACAAAGGAAATGTAAGTTTAAAAGCATGTGAAGTTCTGCTGCTTGCTGCATCTTTTGTATCAACAATGGAATTACTTTAGTATTTAGCTTTTACTAATTTTATTTGTTTACTTCTGTGTTCTGTTTAGCAATGAAGATGAATAGAATCTTTTAACTGCAACCAATGAACATATGTGTGCTTATTTACAAGGTGGTTCTTGCTTCTTGACCAAATAATGCATCAGGAAGAGGAGACTGTTCAAAAGAAGGTCATGGGAATTCAGATCAACTAGCTGTCTGGTCTTATGTCTTCTCAGCTTGTAGTGCTGACTTCACCTCTTTTCTCTTTCTCTCTTTCTCTGGAAATGGTTCCATGGCCTTTAAGAGAAACAGTTAATCTTGGAGTAATAATCTTCATGGATGTCTAATATAAGGATATTAACAGCAGTGACCAAAAGTCTCATGTCTTGGTACGAAAAAACCACAGGGCAGTATTTTGAACTGAATTTTCATACAGAAAGAAATATTAGAAAATCTGATTTGTTTAGTAGTTTTGACGGAATAGCCAGGCATTGAAAGGCTTATACTGGAATGTGTACTGAAATTCAGTGTTTTCAGTAGGTTTGTTTGTTACAGTCCCCATATTTTTATTGGAAGGAAGCAAAGAGAGCAAGAAAGAGTTTGTGCTCCAAAGAGTCTGCAGTCAAAATACAAGACACCAGAAATGGTAGCAAGAGAGAGGGAGACAGAAGAGGCAATATGACACAATACATGGGTAATAACAGAGCTAAGTACCTACTGTAGTTTTTCTACTAACTACTATACCCAGTCACCCATTGTCTTTATTTTCTTCATTTTCTTGTTAAGTCACTTAAAAATAGACAAGAAAATATTATACTCATTTGCTACAGTATCCTGTGTACAACATAGTGCCATCACAGTCATCATCAAAATATATGTTAATATATTTAGAAATAAAGAGACAGAACCACTACACATACAAAGTATTCATATATAAATGTGAGGTACATTATTCAGCATGAACCACTAGATCCTTGACAGGAACGATATTACAAATAAAATAAGGAAGTTTCACCTATTTGCAAAACTGGCAAATGTTTCAAAATTATAATACCTTCTACTCTTGTGCAGAAATTATTACCAACATATCTAAAAAGTTTACCCAGTAATGGGTCAAATGCTAAGCGATTTTGCACTGTATCTCCTCTGTATGTATGTTACAATGCTGAGAAGACTGCTTCTTTTTACATCTGTTAACTTCAAGTCAATTGACATGGTAAATTTTCAGTGTACTTTGGTGATTTCAGAAGAAAATACACAGTGTCTCTAATTTGGGGTAGAGAGAAATATTATCAATTTTTTTTTTCTCTGATTCAATTCACTGCATCATAGATCCTAGTCGTTGTTCATGATGATGATGATGATGATGATGATTAGAGTACCACATCTCAAAAATGCCAAGAAAAAAAAAGACTCATTATGGTAATTTGTTTCATCCATTGTGTTAAAGAGGGAGTCTTCTGTGTTAGGAACCTTCATTGTCAATGACAGAGTTGTAGAGTTTAGTCTTGAAAATATAAATGCATTATATCTAGAAAATAGTTATAATCCAAAATATGACCAAATAGACTGTAAAAAATAGTCTCTCTCTTTTTCTTAAAAAAACACAATTTACTGAGTATCTAGATATATTTGTTCTGTAATGGCACTACTCATTAGATTTGGTGAACACTCCATAAATGCACTTTATATGTTGGAAAGAGTTCTTGAAATTCACTTTGTTCTTGTTACATAATAAAACTCTGAAGTGCATTTTTTAGTAAGCTTGTTATTGTCTTCTTCCGGAAAGTCTAAATTACTTATAAAAACGAGACTAGGATTTTTACACCATTGAGGCATTCTCAAAATATTAGCCCTGTACTACAGTGTTTATATGTGTATATTTATAAGTGGACTGTTAACTTTTTTATATCTCAATATCACAAATTGAATTACTACTGTGGTAACTAGGAGAAATGCCCTTGTACTGGATATGGTTGCTACCCTTGGCTTTGACTGTATTAATCAGACCACATCAGAAATTCTATGTGAAATTTTATGTGAAAGAGCTGTAACAAATTATATTAGAGCAGTCTGTAGATCATAGCTTGAATCTGGGAAATTGATGGAAAAGTGTTAGCGCTCCATTAGAATACATGAGCGATCAAACAAAAACTAGTCTCACCTCTTCAGAAGGTAATTTAAAGCAAAAGTTAATATGGGTGGCATTTTCCCCCTCAAAAATATTTGCATAGCTATTCTCACTCCTTGTCAGCATTTAAATTACTATATTCTAATGATTAAAATTAGGATTACCATAAACTATACATGATCTTGAGGATGTTTTCTTGAAGCCTACATTAACTATACAATACTCTTTTCAGAGGAATCTGTAGTATTGACAGACTATGGATATAAAGACCAAGTGAAAGATATCTCTCTGAGAAATGAAGATACAGTGTAGGAGAAACAAATAGGTAGTGGTGACTATAAAAATGGATTTTACATTTTAAAAAGATTCATATATGCAGTTTCATTTATATATCTCTTCTTCCAGATTAGATTTTTAAGAAGTTTCATGTCAATTGAATAGAAAGATATCATAATAACAAACAACTTAACCTAAATGAATGTAGGGACATGTATACCCCTTCATGTGCAGGTGACAGATTCATGTTCATATGGGTAGACGCAAGTGTCTTACAGAAACAATGATCACTGGCATGTAGCAGCTGCAAAGAAAACACATATCACCCTTGCATATTTTAAGAGTATTACATCTAGATTTTGTAGCTATATTCATACACCATTCATGAAGTAGAGATTTATGAGGTTTATAACTGAAATTAGCTAGTTTCTTTTCCTATCTGCAGGTAGATTAAGTTGTTGCTTGTGGTTTTTTGGGAGTTCCCTCCTCAGATTTATTCCCCACTTTTTTCCCAAATTTATATATGTATATTTTTATATAGCACATATTTATATAATGTTTCTATTATTATATTTATATATGTATTCAAGCATTAACAATCCTTGAAAAGTTTACTGTGAGCACTAAGATCTGCTGAGTACAGATTTTTTCTTGAAGGAGTAACCTTGTTCACCAGTACAGGTTGGGGGCCAACCTTCTGGAAAGCAGCTCTGTGGAGAAGGAACTGGTGGTCCTGGTGGACAATGACCTGCTCCTGGACAGGGTCTAGTAGATGGCAGGAAAGATGATTAGGGACTGGAGCATCTCTCTTATGAGGAAAGGCTGAGAGAGATGAGCCTGTTCAGCCTCAAGAAGAGACAACTTAGAGGGGACCTCATCAAGTGCAAAAGTACTTGAAGAGATGGTTTCAAGAGGATGGATCCAGGCTCTTCTCACTGGTGCCAGGCAATAGGACAATAGGCAATGGGAAGAAACTGATGCACACCTGAAGAGGAGGAAGAACTTAAGCAACCGAGCACTGGAACAGATTGCCTAGAGACACTGTGGAATCTCTCTCACTGGAGATGTTCAAGAACAGTCTGGACACAATCCTGTGCAATGTGCTCTGAGATGACCCTGCTTGAGCAGGGAGGTTGGGCTGGATGACCCACTGTTGTCCCTTACAACCTGACCCATTCTGTGATTCTATGATTCTGTTTTTAATCCATCTACCCTCCACCGTTCCAGATTGTCCTGCTTTGCACTTACTCTGTCTTAAAATCATGTGGGAAAATTCTGTCAGACTGAACTTCACATCTGTAGAATCCTGATGATTGCAAGGAAGATAATTTTATCATAAAACATACAAGTTAAGCCATGATATTTGAGCACAGTATGTGTAGTGAAAAATTATTTTGACAAAAGTTGATATTAAAAGCATCATTTGCTTTTTTGGTGCTTTAGCCTGCATCCAGCCTATATGCAGATACTGAAATAAAGAGTTCCTCCCCAGAAAAAAAAAAAAAATTGATCTGACGCAATTTATCACTTTACTCAAGTTACTGAGAATTCTATTTATGTCATTTTAAACTTCACCTTTACATCTAGGATACTAGGGTTAAACTAAAAGAGAAAATGACAAGTGTTTTTTTCTTGATTCTATTCAGTTTCTTCTAGTCATTAAAATTCAGTCTTCTTCTATTCATTAAAATTACATTTATAACACATGCCCTTGTTATTCACATCTAATATTATTCACAACACCCACCCAATTACCCATACTTAGCAAATCTAAATGAAATCAATATCTATCAAATGGATTCATGCTCTTCCTGCACTTTATTTCTCAGTCTTAATCAAATTACTTTTATTCCTCCTGTAAGAGCAACATTATTATGCACTTTCAGCACCATTATTAACAATAGATCTGAACCTACAGAAATTTCTTCCTACATGTGCATTCTAAAAATGTTCTTAGTAAGTTTAGATTATTGAAGTGTCACCTAAACCCACTTCTTCATACAAAAGCAGATAGCTGATGTCCCATGGATGTAAACTGGTGGACCTCTATCTACAGACCTGATCTATCCTCTTTCTGTCCTTTTTGCAAAGAGATTTATTTTGTGTGAATGAGCACTCCTACTGTGCTTGCAAGAATCATCAGGAAAAAGATCCTTTTATGCTCTCTGCTGTGTAATTATGCCAGGTGATCTCAAAAGAAAGAGGGTGAAAGAATCAGTGTCCTAATCCCGCATAACACAGCAGGATCTCTGCCGGTTTGTGCTGTGTTTTATGCTCAGTAGCGTACCTCCTTGTCTAACCAACCTGCATCAGCAAGATGGTTTTATTGCCAGAGAAGTGCCTGGAACCACTTGCTTTGCTTTTGCTTACCGCACCATCCAAACGGACACATCTGTTAAGAGCAGGCTTTCCCTCAGTAATTGTTGTAATTAATATTATGCTTCATTTATCTGCCTGAAATTCCCGTTTACCAATTTGGCATTTTTAAATGACTGTACGACACAAAAATATTCAGAAATATTGTCTTCCTCTCTTATTTTTATTAGCCTCTCTTAACTGATATTTCACTTCCTACAAAACAGAAAATAGGAACATACTGTAGTGTACTGTAGTGTAAAGTTGGTGATGGTTACATGGAAACAGCTGATCACCAAAAAACTCTCAAAAGACCCTGCCGTGGAAAGGGAATAAAATGTGCATAAATGTGAAAAGAGAAGGGGAACTTATATATTCACTTCTGATACATTTGCACATGCAGCACTCATTTAAATGAGATAAATTTCCTTCTTTCTCCTGCCTATGAAGCAATTTATAAAGGTCAGTACTTCATTTATAGAAAGCTGATTTTTACTGGTTTTGTTTCATTTTGTGGGATTTTTTTTTTTTTTTCAAATGTGATATACAGAAAGGGTAGAATGATAAAGTAGATGGAATAGTCTTGACTGTTAAGGTTCTTAATTCAGCAAAGCAATTGAGGTTATGTTTACTCTTTACTTTCATAGCAGAAAAAATCATATGGACAGTAAGAATTAAGTTTTCTAAGGCAAAGAAAGAATACCTTATTACTGCTTTCATATATGTATGTACAGACAAACAATTCTGGCTCAGGAGACTGAGGTTATGCTCTCTGATAGCTTTATTTTAGGAGATACTAATAACTCATCTGTTCATTATTGAACAGCTATCTCAAGAAACTTGGGTTCCTGACTGTATCTGTTTGTAACTGAAAGAATATTATTTTGCTTGGCTCTAGGATCGCAAGAAAATTCAGGCTGACAGAGAGGTCTCTTGCGGAGGTCTGCAGTCTCAGAGCAAGCTCAGCCATGGGCTCAGACCAGGCTGCTGAGGGCTTTACACAGTCAGGATGTTGAACCACCCACTTTCAGAGACAGCCAGCCTTCCTTGGCCTTTGCTCCAGGGATAGGCTACCTTTGTGGGGAAAAGATTTCTCCTTTCCTCTATCCTGAACTTCTTTGTTTCAGCTTGTGGTGCTGCATCTTGCCTTCCCTTCACACACCACTGTGAGGAACCCAGCTTGCCTGCTCCATGCCCAACCACCAGTGCTGGGGATGCTATTTGATCTCTCAGTCTGTTATCACGGCTGAGCCAGCCACAGCCCCACAGCTACACTGAAGAGTCCAGGGCATCCAGACCCACCTTTTCAGTAGCTTCTGCTTAACATGGTCATATTTGTTGTCATTCTTCCTCTATTGAAGGCCTGAAATTGAAAGTTTGTGGTTTCTCCAAATGGAATAGAATGTGCTAAGGGATGTCAATGACAACAAGAAAGGCTTATGTAAGTAGGTCACACAGCTGACAAAATTATTAGGGAGATTTTCCCAGATTAGGGAAAATGAGGTTTTTCTGATGAATAAGGTTAGGTCCATTTACCCAGGACATGGGAGAAGCTGAGTTGCAAAATGCCGCCTTTGCTTCATTCTTCAGTCTAGCAAGATAGGTCTTCAAGAATGACAAGCTCATGCACATTTGCATACATTCTTCATGCTTACATACATTTAGCTTCAAAGTACATAAGCATGTAAGACATTATAAAACTGAAAGGTGCCTGTGCTCTGAATGCTTGATATTGTTGTAAAAATATTTCAAGTATTGTAAAGTGACAACAGTTGTGTAAATCAAACTGTTTCTCTATCTTGCATATACAACACAAAAAACCAAACATCTAAATTATTTTTTTTCTCTAGAAAATATCTAGCTGAGATTTGAATAGGAAAACATTTTTAAACCCTTTTCTTTCCAGATGAAAATATTAGCTACCAGAGCAGAGGGGTATGAAGGCTTGGTGAAGGGAGGGTTCAGGAGCCTTTTATAACACTATGTTTATCTTTAGATGTTAAAAAAAATTCTACAGATGCAACAGGAGAGACTGCATGTAGAAATGGTGTTTCTATGGCAGCTCTAGGCCTGTCAAGATCACCTGCTCAACTGCCTTAGTGATGTGGCTTACCACTAGAAGAAATAGGAGTTTTACTTGTTGCTGAACAAGTAAATGATGCTGTCTAAAAGATGCAGATGCATCTGTAGGTGTGTCAGAGAGAGAACTGCATCCATCCAGAAGTTTCCCAATGGAGTCTCAAGAGAAATAGAAGAACAAAGTTACAGTTTATATCAATTAACAATGTATGCATACTCCTACATGCCTCACATTAATTTCTTGATGGAGATATGTTTTCCCGTTAGTATGGAAGGAAGTTACAGGTAAAAATAAGGAGTTCATTAAAACAAAACATCTTAACTAAACAGGGCTTTAAAATCATAGACAAGTTTTGCCATCTATTTGCTGTTGAAACTGGTTGAAAAATAGAGATAAAATGTGATTAAACTATGACAGCTGATGAAAAGTACTTTACAGAACAGTAGAAACGAAGCTAAAATTTAATGCCTATAGGCAAAAACCAGTAAATACTTTACCATAAAAATAATTAACATACTCTTTTAATAGATCAGTTTCAATGGATACTGGAATTGTCCACTTCTTTATTTTTATTGCCAATGAATTATTAGTTTGTATCTGTTATGTTCTGGTAGAGGAAGAAATTTAAACATTTAACAACAAAGGAAATATGATCTGACAATCTGATTTTCTAGTATAGACTAGAAATATCTCTCATTCTAAGTTGTTTTATATTAAAGGAATTAAAATTATTCCTCTAACTAGAATCCTGAAAATTTATTTGAACACACAAGTAAGGAGCTTTGTTTTTACTTTCACTAGAGCTGTTGGGAGTTCTTTTAAATGTCAAGAATTTGGGTGTTTTTATCTCCTATATACTGCATTAGAACTGAATTATTTATATATATCCATATTTATATATAGATATATATATATGTGTATATATAATATACATATTCAATTTCCTTGATTTTTCCTGTATTAGAGCAATGATGTAAGATTTAGCAAACGCAAGAGTAAATGACTGTTAGACATAACTTCTGATTAGTACTGCAGTTTTCTTGAGGAGCATTTGCTCATCCTTGCAACATTATGCTGGCTAAAATATATTACCATCGAAAGACCCCAAACCTTACCTTCTTGAGCCGAGACAATTACTGTACCATACTAAGTATTAAAACTAGTTGGATGAATGTAGCATTTATTTTTGGAGTTAGGTTCCTTTTTTAATTTTTTTTTTTTCCCCCATAGCAAGAGGTCTGCCACTGTACTGGAACGCAAGATCTAATTGAAAAACAAAACCTATATTTGTTTGAGTTGAATGGAATCTGTTTCTGGCCCTCTCCCTCTCTTCCTCTGGGCCAATTAAAATGCAAATACACGAATAACAAGCACTTTCACTCATACAACACAGATAAAGAATAATGCCATTTGCATTGTTAAGTTTTGTGGTTCTTGAAAGGTTGCCAATTGTTGTCCCTTATTCTCTTACAAATAAAACTAAAGGACATGTTCTATTTGTTGACGTTACTTTAATTATTTTTATTTGTACTAATACTCCTACTCACCCCTTAACTATTAGAGATGTTGTCTCATGGCAATTTCAATAAATTGACATCTGTTAATGATTACTCAAAAAATAAAGCATTTCTGCAACGAGTCTATAGGGTAATAACTAGTTACTAGTTAAAGAACAATTGTTCATTTAGGCAAAGAAAGAGAGGGACGGTTATACCAAAACCATTAAAAGTGTAACGCTCCAAAGACATATGGACATGATTCTGACCTTGCTTACACTGAAGTTGATGGGACTGTTAGACATGCTGTTTTTATCTGTCTTTTACAATTTCAGCCAACAAAACTGAGTTCATTCAGATCACTAGGACACAGACAACTTAAGTCTCTTACTAAACATGTGTGTGGTCCACTGGGCTTTGCTCAGCAAAGCCCTTTACAGCCTCTGCAGCCACTGCTTGTACTAAACCCCATTTTTAACAGACAGTGAACTCCAGTAGTCAACTCCAAGTCAAGTGTAGAAGAAATTACCCTATCACTTTGTAGCCATTTCAGTAGTTACTTTATCTTTCTATGGAGGCTCTGAGTCAGATTCAGATCCTGCATGCTGAAGTATCTTTTAAATGGATGCTGTATTTTATTCACTTTCAAGGAGATGTGTCCATACGGGTTCCTCTGCTATTTTGCAGTAAGTGGGTATCAAGTCACTACCTTAACCTGTGGCAAACAGAAAAGGTCTGTTTTTTCCTGAACAAAGAATCAACAGGTTCTGAGCAGTCCTGGAAGGATGAAACCTATCTTTAAACTAAAAACTTTTATCATGAAAACAGTGATGGAAGACATCAAAATAAGGAGTTGTCATGGCAACTGGCATGCTGAGGATAAGTAAGTTGATAAAAAATTACAAACAGATACAAAAAAATGAAGGAATAAATTGGATTGCTAATTAGGAATTCAGTCATACAGTTACACATCTTGAAGGGTGTGAAATATTTCCCCAGTGAATATCAACTATTTGGCTGGTGAACACTGACAGAGGTGTTACTGCCTGTTTCCTGCCCACAAGTCATAGAGGGAATATCATATTGTGTTCTGAATTGCATTGAGTCAGGGTTTTGTCTCTGACATAAAAAAGCAAAGCTCTTTGATTTCCTTTCCTGTTTCTTAACGAGACATGGGGAACACTGGGCAGCAAACCTAAAGGTCATTCCTTCACATCCAGGGCCCTGAGGAGCATGAATAGGACAGCTGTCATCCAATAATCTACTACTTAATTCTCTTTCTCTCACATCTTCCTATAAGACCTTATTTCTTCTTCAGTTATTGTTTTTATTAGTGCCAGTGTTCCAGGTGTTTGTCAAGAATTTCCATAGCCTTTTTTTGCATAAGACATTGAAATATATAGTCTGTGCATTACAAAGGAGCTCACTAAACTGCAGAGCTAATAAATGAAAAGTAAAAAGCACCAGAATTAACATGATAATACTACATCTGCACACATGCAGTGCAAATCTGTTTTTCGTCACTTGGCCACCACTGTTGGAGTCATGTGGCTATGGAATCAGACTACATTGTGAGGCACAACAAAATTTTATAGATACAGTCCTGTTTGAAGCCTAGCAGCATACCGCTGGTTATTTGTAATACTGTTGCACGGGAGTTTTGCTGGTTCATCCAGGTACTTGAAAGAAAGAAATCAGCAAAGGAATAAATCCTTAAAGCATAAAAATTTGAAAGAAAAGTTACAGAAACTTGGTATTAGAAGAACATCAGTCAGTTTTCTTAATTGTTGGGCAAAGCTTGTCTGTGGACTGTGTAGACTTTAGTACTAGTCTTCTCTTTTCTGGTATGTCCAGAAGCCTGCTTCCTAACAATGATGATTATGCTTGATCTTGTAGTCACAGAAGACAATAAGAATTATATACAGGTCTTGAAGTTTATGTCTTTCACTTCTTTTAGTCACAATAAACAATTCTTAAGAAAATGGAATAGGACTATCATACAAAATCTCACCAGAGAAAACTTATTTTTGAAGTTTCTGCTAGAAGGTGTTCCTTTACCCATAATTATTTTCTCATCTTCAGTACTGTATTAATTAATGGCTTTTTAAGGATTTCTTAGTCTCATCAGACTTTTCTTTTTCATAAAATCATAGAATATCCTGGGTTGGAAGGGACCCAAAAGTATCATCAAGTCCCACTCCTGGGCCCACACAGGACAGCGCCAAGATCACGCCTTGTGCCTGAGAGCATTGTACAAACACTCTTTTGAATATTGTCAGGCTGGTGCTGTGACCACTTCTCTGGGAAGCCTGTTCCAGTGCTCAATCACTCTCTCGGGGAAGAACCTTTTTCTAATATCAAAACTAAACTTCCCCTGACACAGCTTCATGTCATTTCCTCAGGTCCTGTCACTGGTCAGCAGAAAGAAAAGATCAGTGCCTGCCTCATCTCTTCCCCTTGTGAAGAAGTTGTAGACTGCAATATGGTCTTATCTCAAGTCTCCTCTTCCCTACTCTGAACAGATCAAGTGACCTCAGCCACTATTCATATGACTTCTCCTCTAGGCCTTTCACCATCTTTGTGGCCCTTCTTTGGATGCTCTCTAATAGCTTTTTGTCTTTCTTGTATGGAGGTGACCAAAACCACCCCCAGCACTCGAGGTGAGGCTGCCCCAGCTCAGAGCAGAGTGGGACAATCCCCTGCCTTGCCCGGCTGGTGATGCTGTACCTGATGCCCCCCAGGATAGGGTTGGCCCTCCTGGCTTCTAGGGTACTGCTGACTCAAATTCAACTTGCCATCAACCAGGACCCCCAGATCCCTCTCCACAGGGCTGCTTCCCAGCCTCTCATTCCCCAGTCTGTCTATACATCCAGGGTTCCCCTTCTGAATCTGACACTTGTCTTTGTTGAGCTTCATACAGCTGGTGATTGCCCAATTCTCTGATTTGTGAAGGTCTCTGTGGAGGGCCTCTCTTCCTTCATGGGAGTCAACAGCTCCTTCCAGTTTAGTGTAATTGGCAAACTTACTTAGTATATCTTCAAGTCCTTCATCCAAGTTGTTTATGGAGCTGTGGAGGAGCACTTTTTTATTTTATTTAATTTGTATTAATCTATTTGCTTTCAACTTAACCTTTCACAGACAGTTGATCTGGGGTTTTTTTATGTGGCAGTAAGTATTAGATATCATATATCAGAAGGTATTAGCTTTGTCTTGCTGTGTTCCCATATAACAGAAAACAACTTAGTGGGACAAGCTTTCTAGGACTTACTCATTGAAAAGTTGACTTGATCTCTAATGTATAGTGCTCCTAACAGTCTGCCAGTCCTCCTTTTATAGTTAAGAATTTCTTCTGGCAAAATTTTTACCAGCCACCAGCTTCTTTCATATCGTATCCACAAACTCTGCTTTGTTATCTCAGTCCTCCTCATCCATCTTTAAACTTGCACCTTGAATCCTGCGTTCACTTTTGGAACCCTCACTACAAAAAAGACATCGAGGTGCTGGAGTGTATCCAAAGAAAAGTACCAGAGCTAGTGGAGGGTTCTAGAGAATAAGTCTTATGAGGCGCAGCTGAGGGAGCTGGGTTCTTCCACCTGGAGAAAAGGAAGCACAAGGGACACCTTATTGCTTTCTGTAACAACCTGAAAGAGAGTTGTAGTGAAGTGAGGGTTGGCCTCTTCTCCCAAGCAGCAAGCTATAAGACAAGAAAATAGCCTCAAATTCTGTCAAGCGACATTTAGATTGGATATTAGGAAAAATTTTTTCATGGAAAGGTTGGTTAGGCATTGAAGCAAGCTGTCCAGGAAAGTGTTGGAGTCACCATCCCTGAAGGTATTTTTAAGACAGATAGATGTGGTATTTAGGGACGTGATTTGATGGTAGTCTTGGCAATACTAGGTTAAGTGTTCCAGTTGGACTCAGTGATCTTAAGAATCTCTACCCAACCTCTTCTAGTGCCTAACCACCTCCATTGCGAATATCTAATCAAAACCTAGGCTCTTTCTATTTAAAGACAATATGCCTTGTCCAAGCACTACATGCTTTCGTAAAAAGTCCCTCTAAGGATTTCTTGTATGTACCATTTAGGTACTGGAAGGCTCCTAAAAGGCATCCCTGAAGCCTTTTCTTCTCCAGGCTGAACAGCCTGAAATGTTTTAGCCTGTCCTTATAAGCGAGGTGCTCCAGCCTTCTGCTTACCTTGGTGATCCTCCTCTGGACACCCTCCAACACGTCCATGTCCTTCTTATGCTGGGGGCCACAGAACTGAATTATATACTCCAGGTGAGGTCTTACAAGAGAGAATTTAATTGATTGTGTGTTTGCCACAGACCACTGGCTTTCTCCGCTATTCTCACCATGAACAGATCAAATCCATAGACTGGACCAGAAAGTAAGGATCATTGTTTATGGTTTGATGTGAGGAAAACAACACTGGTATCATGCATCCAGAAGACATAATACCTTTGCTAAGACACTTCTAAAAGCCTAGCTCTGTGAAGAGTGTCAAGCACCATGTCAATCACTTGTAGCATTTTCATTAACTGCAGTCAAACTGAGTCTCATATCACTAGCTCTTGGTGGCTAAATATCCATATATGAAGCTTTGTCAGAGACTGGAAAGATTGATGTGTCGAGACATTTTGCGATGCATATGTGTGTATGGGAGGGACAGGTAAGGCCTTGCCCTGGAGAGACAGTGAACTGCCCCACACCCCCACCAGCCCTGCAGTGCCTGCCAATCATTGACACACAGGAGGCAGGGCTCTGCTGTTCCCTAGCCCAGCTCCTGAGTGGCCAGATGACTGGAAGTCCCACCTGGGGGGCAGGACCCCAAAAGCCAATGGGTATTTAAGGCTGAGTATGCGACCTGCACATCCTGACCCTACCTTCCTCTTAGAGTTTTAGTCAGAGCACTGCTGGAAAGCAGGAGCTGGTAGCTATATGTGTATTTTTCTGTATCTTGTCTTTCTTTCTGTCTTTCTTTCTTCTTCTCCTTATTCCCTCTTCTTGGAACATTTTGAGTAAAATTGAATGATTTTAAAGTTTGCTAATTGAATGGGCTAAGTTAATGCTCTGAGAAGTGTTTTATGTTGATTGGAGGTTGTACTAAGCCTTTTCTCAGAGTTCTCTGATTTTCTGTAATTTGCCAGTAAACCTTTGTGTTATTTTGACCTCTTGAGAACATTTGGTGAGTATTTCTCCTGTGTGTTTTACCGAAATTACTAGAACCACTGTAAATCCCTTTTTTGGGGGCTCTTACAAGCTTTTTTTCTCAAAGAGGAAATACAGGATGTGATTCCTTTTGTAAATACGACACTTATCATCTAAGGTGTAAGAGAAACACAACCCACTGCTTTTCCAGTGTTCTTGTTACTGAACCCATGTATACTGAGCCACTAGCTTGCAGGGGTATTGTGTAGGAGAGATGGTCTTTTTCAGCTGTGGTCTAGGTTTCCTCAGCTCTTTTTGTCTGCTGCACAGCAAAGATTTTGCAAGCAGTTATCAACATATTTTAGGAGAACTGCTGTGAGAAATTCAAGTCCAACTTTGATTTCAAATGCACAGACACTCATGACCTTATGAATAGCTAGTGATCCCAAAACGATGTAGGGAACTAGTCCTACTGACGACTTGGTGAAGATGATCAACCATAGGCATGCAGCAACCTACCCACCCATTAGCAATAAAAATAAACAAATAGAGCACTGTCAAAACTAATGAGGAAATAAATCACTTTTTTGGCAGTTTCTATAAAAGCAAGACAGTTTGTGGTCTTTCTTCCCCCACTCTCTGTTTTTTTCCAGAAAAAAAAGGAAACATAGGGTGATCATTGCAGAAAACAAATGTGTAGAGAGGAATTTTGATACAATCTTGGGTGCAACTTAATTATCTATGCAGAAGCTATGTTCTTTGGTCAAAATGTATGATCTTAATTTCAAGGAGAACCAGGCCTGCATATTAACAGATTTTAAATTGTCTGTTTCCATAGGTTTCATTCTGGTCTTTATGTCAAGATTTCTCTGTCTCTTTTAAGAACATGCATAAAGCCTGGCCCCTCTTTATTGAAACACTTCACAGATTTCTAGGGTGCTTGGAACAATGTCCTTTTTAGCCAACAGTTCCTCATAGAAAGTACAGTTCTGTGGTTTTACCTGAGAAAATTTAGTTACCGATCAATGTATTTATTACCCAAAATTGACACTTCGCAATACACTGGTTTGTGGCAGCTTGACTATAAACAATGTTAGGTCTTGACTCCATGTTCTATAACTTCTTATATATGTATACTGGTGAGGTGGGGTTGAGGGTGTCTGTGCGTGTGTGCATTTATTTTCATGCATATTGGTTTTGCTGTATGGACAGAAAGTAAAACATTTTCAGCTTCTTCTCAATCCACTTTATTGCATTGTCTAACAATATCTCAATATTAGGCAGACAAGATAATGAATAAAGGCAAAACTTCCTAAGAAGGATTTGAAGTCAGCCAGAATTGTGAAAGACATATTAGGAACATTAAGCGATGTATGACATGAAGGTCTAGTTTAACTATATTATATAAACAAGGTTATTTTCCAGCTGATTTCAGATTCTTTACCCATAACCCTGGCAGAAACTGACAAGGCTGGGTCACCTACCCAGAAATCAGCACATTTGCTTGGTTCCAGCCAGTCCATTAACACTGGGTAGGCTTCCTTATTCCTTTATGGGACAATGAACTACTGCTAACTTACTTTGTGCATAGAGAAGCAGACTTTTGTTATCTGAGCAATTTCTTGTCTTGTTCTTTTCACCTAATCTTCTTAAAGATTGTATTTTTATTTTAACTGCAACAATCTCTTCTTTGTACTGATGCAAAATATACCCTATTTGAAATCTTAGATATTATTTAAGTTCAAAAATTAAATATTATCCATGATATTTTTCTGTATGTTAATTTTGATAAGTTTATGTCCTGTGGCACTAAATAAAACATAAAACCGATACAGATGATTGACCTTGAGACACAGTGTAGTTGATTTGGGTATTTCAGTGCCTCTATGGCAGAATTTTAGAAGTTGATAGTTGGACAGATAGTTGTACAGAGTTACACTTAATTTTATGTTTTTAAAGAACTCAAAATATTTCTGAATTTTTGTGCAACAACAAACTTATATACCAATGTCTCATGAATTTTGACCTCTCTCCTGCTTTGATGTGTTAATTAATCCTCCTATTTTGATTATAACCACACTACAAAGGAAACAATTCTACAGAAAGAGAACAGATGGATTTCAGACTCCCAAATCCCTGTGACTACCCAGTAGAAGCTGAGTACCTAATTCATAATACTGCTTTGAGAAATCTTTCCAAACATCACCCAAAGTAAGCCATATGTTTTCAATTAGAACAGCAGAGCAGGCTAAGTTTGTTCAGCCTTCTCATAGATGCAGTTTTGAGAAGAGGCTGCATTTCAGAGATGTGAAATCCTCAAACGTCTACATATCATGCATGCTATGGACTTTATAAAATTACCAGACACATTACAAGTGCAAAAAAGTTTATTTTACTAGCACTAGGGAAGAAGGAAAGGAGTTGGAGCAGAAAGGTCCCAATTTCATGTAAATTCACACAGATTTAGTCTTTTTAGTGAAAATTACAAAAGAACTGCTGGTGAAATCTGCTTGACAAAATCAGCTCTTTTTGTTGATCATAATCCCATGTGTTATGGAATACCCCAATGGTCAGTTCAGGTCAGGTGTCCCAGCTGTGGCCCCTCCTAGCTTCTTGAGCACCCCCAGCCTACTCATTGTGAGAAGCAGAAAAGACCTTGACATTGTATAAGCACTGCTCAGCAGTAACTGAAGCATCAGTGTGATCATGAATTTTGGTCACAAATCAACACATAACGCCACACAAGTAACTATAAGGAAAATTAACTATATCTCAGCAAAACCAATACAAAATGCCTAGAAGATCTGTGTTTCAAGGAAATAGAGATCAGGAAACAAAACGATAACTTTTAACCATTTTTTAATAATCAAATATTGTTTGAATACCAGTCCATTTAGAAATATACAAAGGAAATAAAATCATTGTTTTCTACGTCTGTGGGTTTTATAATTGCAACAGCCATGTGTTTTGGTTATAGATCTGACAGCTCTTCCCACAGCTGAATTTGGCCGGGGAAAGGAATTGATTCTTCTCTAACCAGATGAAGCTGAAAAATGCAAAATATAGCTGGACATTTGCAATAAATCTTTGAGAAGTGTGTTTTGGTTTATATTAATTACTTTATTCTCTTAAGATGTAATGGAGAGCTGTTCTGCTTAAGCACCAGTTTGGAGGGAGGCTGTAAGCTTTTTTTATAAATTAGTGAATCTAAATTTTGTTCTATGTAACTCAAAGGAATTCTGCAAGGAAAAGAAAATAACAAAATAAAAAAGCTTCTTAATGTATGTCTGCTTTTTAAATTCTAAATTGAATCAAATAGCTAAATTCTGATTTTTTTTTAGGGAAGGAGAAGGAGGAAGAGGCGGGAGGAGGTTGCATTAGTGGCATAAACTTAGGAACAAATTTCTGTGCAATGGATTCCAAACTACGCTGTAGCCTTTTTTACCGTCTGGCTCAGAAAAAAAAGGACATTCTTGGCTTAATTTTGGAACATTAGACCAGAAAGTATTATATTCATTGGTAAAATATCTTACTTCCAATGTAACAGTGAATCTATGTATTTTAGGAAAGTACCCCAATATAAAATAAGAAAACAGTCTCTTTTCCTCAATTTTTTTTTTTTTTGCTTGCTTGCTTCCTTCCTTCCTTCCTCTCTTTCCTCATCGCTTCTTCTTTTCTGAGAAGAGTAATATTATTAAAAAATAATTTAGCATTTGGAACTGATTATTATAGAAATTTGTGAAATCTGCTTTTCAAAGTTCTCTAATGATGCAAACTCCACCACAATCTTAGAGAGCTTCTCCCATTTTGTTTCTAACATGAAAATACTGTTGAAGTTTTATTTCCATGCTACCATTCTGTTCTTACTGAAATTCATAATTTATTTTCTGTGATAAGAGATCATTTAAGGGAACATAGGCATGTGATTCTATGTATGTTAAACTAGGGGTTTCTTAAGCAAAACATTACAAAAATATTTTCCCCTTCCAAGCTGTAACCTTAGAAGTATTATTAGAAAGGAGTTTGAGTCTTCACAAAAGAATCACAGAATCACAGAATTAACTAGGTTGGAAAAGACCTTTGAGATCATTAAGTCCAACCTATGACCTAAAAGTAATCTTGCTGGTATCCAGACTATCAACAGATATTTAAGCCTAACAAATAACTTGTTTTTATTCTATGGTGTCTTTTGGAAGAGAGTTCTCAGGGATAACAATGCAATTGCTCATCACCCACTAGCGCTGCCAGAAGCCACTTCCCAAACCCAGATCTGCTTCTTCTGGCTAACTGCCCCCAGTTTATATACCTGGCTTGACATTCTGTGATATCATATATATCCTTTCAGACAGTTTGAGTCACCTGTCCCAGCTGTGCTCCCTGCCAGTTTCTTTTGCTCACCTCCTCACTGGCAGAGCATGAGACGAAGAAAGTTCCTTCACTTAGGATAAACACAACAAAAAACCAAAGACCATTCTCATTCCAAATCCAAAACACAGCACTGTAACAGCTCTGTGAAGAAATTAACTCTGTGCTAGCTGAAACCAGGACACTGAGTCACAGAAGAAATCTAATGCCTGTCTACAAAATTTGGAAGAAGAAATGCCTCATGACCAAACATTTTGATAGCTCAATTCCCTACAAAACAAGGGGGAGAAAAAAATAAATAAAGAAACTGACACAAGAATTCTCTACACAAAGCAAAACTCAAGACAGAAGTCTCATTTGTGAGTAACTACAGGACACTGATTACGAAGTTAAAAGATGATCTAGTCTTTTAAACAGTACAAAAATGTAAGGCAACAGAAACTTGGAGCCATTATAAGGTATTAGTTGTCACATTTCACATGTTGCTTTAGCAGATGTTCTGCACCTCTTCAGAGGCCACCAAAAAGACACAGGGTAATGGCAATAATTAAATTCTAGTGACCATGATTAAATTCTAGTAATGTTTGTCTGCAGAGGCTGAAAGAAGAGAACCATACCTCAAGGTGATAAAATTTTCCAACTGGAAAGGAAAAAACCTCACATTTGATTAAAACTCTGAGGTATAAAAAGCTTCCCTAACTTTTCTGGTGAAAAAATAGCACATCAGATTTCCTACACTTCCAAGATGCTTCATGATCCTAAAACGTATCAGAAGTTCAATAAAAAATTCATATGGACCCTCTTCTCTCTGACTTGCATCCTGACAATGTCACATAGTAATTATAAGTATGGGGAATAAGTGACTCCTCTGAAGAACAAAATTAACTTTATCTTGAAAAATTTACATTACAACTAGCTGGTAGAAAGTTCAGCACTTTAATGTGCTGCCCTGTACTGTGAATCTCATTTGTCTTCACCTTTAAACCCTGCAAGTATCAAAATTTAGTCTCTTTAGTCTCTCATATTCTTCTGGTACAAATCCTTATAGCTCTGCTCTGTCTAAGACTCTTGGTCAATTTACAGTATTTGCTTCAGAAGCATGTTCTGAAGGTTGGTGTCACTCCTCTAAGCCACATTTTACCTTTATGAGATGATTTTCTAATGATGCTGAAACTGTGCTCAGCTAACCTCAAACAAGACTTACACCAAAAATTCAGAAGCACAAGGGAGACACAATAAAAACGTGTCTAAAGAAAAGTGTGAACAATTGACCACAGTTCATCAAAATTATGAGTACTTCTTCCTAGAAAGTGGATGGTATATGACAAGTAATTTTTTAAAAAATAAAAAGGGAGAAAGAACAAAGAGATCTTCGGAACTTTGATAGGAAATAAATGTGTTAAACCTTATGTTTATAATCAAATATGTGTGTATGTGCAATCACATACACACACACACACTCACTCTTAAATAAATAAATAAATAAATAAACCTATGTGATATACTGCATTTTAATTATGTCATATCTTGAAAGAACACATGGTTGCTAATACTTGCTTGGTGTGCCCTGTCTGTTGGTGGGATCTAAACCAGACAATGAAGATTCTTAAATGCCAAATGTCTTTAAAAGGCTTTCTTATTCCCACTAACAGGGTTATTTTGAAATTTGAATGAGTGTGGTTTATGTTTTTTCATGTTCCTGAAGAGGAAATCACTTTTCAATATCCCTTCCCTCTCCAAACAGAATATATAAAAAAAAAAAAAATCAACTTGTTATGTAAGCAATGTATACCGAATGTATGCAGACTATATAGAGTAAGAAATATCAAGGTATCTTTTATGGAGAACTGTATAAAAATATAAATAAATACAATATAAAAATATAAATAAGATACATAGGCATTTTCCCTAAAACATTCTTTGCTCGTTCTTTGAAAATTCTGATGTACTATAATTTCCTTTTGTGAATCCATGCTTGCTATTTTTAATTAAATTATAGTTTTATATCTGTCCCACATGTCTTGGATGACTAGCATTTGCAGCAGCTTTAGCCTTTACTGAATTTAATTTTATGGCTTTGTCGATTAAGGTATCACCCATAGATCCTTTCTCAAACATGGTGTAATATTGGCTTCTTGTCTCATGCCTCCTCTGCTATCAATTAGCTATCCTATACAAGCAGAAGATTGAATTAATGCTTTATAAAGATGAAGGTAAAAATCCAGTACTATTGATATAACCTATTCTTGGAATATTTTAGTAATCTGATAGACTATGTAGCTGCTGCAAGAAACCCAAGCTCTTTCTCATGTCTGGTTGCCTGTCAGACATCAAAAAGTGTCGTTTTGGGTCATAATTCTGTGGTTTTTGCTTTCATCTATCTGTGCCATGAATTTAAGATATCCAAACTTTATAAGAGGTGACATTTAAAAGTGTGCAATGGTTACAGGTCATGTGGGAATACACAGAAACTACAAAGAAAGCACACCAATGGAGACCTTTTTGGAGATTTTGCTAAATGCCTTGGCATTTTTGAAAGACCTGTGTTATGCAGCTTTTTCAGATACTTTCATTTGTTTTTTACTCTTAGTTAACGTGTTTATTTTGGCTGATGTTAGTGTTTTGGGGTTTTTTTACATAAAGTATGAAATTACACAGTTTGTACACATTTCTTACATTTGTTGTTTTCAAATATGTGGAGGAGATGTTTGCTACTTTCTGAAACTCTCTTGGAGAGAGAAAAAAAACCAGATCTTTCATTTTAAACCTCAAAACCTATCAAAAAAAACCCAAACAAGAAAGCAACGAACAAAGGAAAAGCTAGCAATTTGTTACTCTTCTTCATAAAGTGTTTTCAAAATGATCATAATGCAACTGATGAGAAGAAATCTACTTGGTTTTGCAAAGAACCTGCAATTTTTCTAGAATATGATATACTTTGTCTAGTTTTGAAAAACCTTGACTTATACTGGAGGAAAAGTTTACTGGAGGTTAAGGTTCTAAACCTTAACAGTGTTAATTGTCCCATCAACCATGGCAAAATGAAGAATCATATAAATTCTGCCTTACTGGAAGTGAATTGTCACTCAAGTTCCCTAACATATTAGCATTATTTAAAAATACGTTTAGATATCAAAATGCTGATTTAATCTACTTGATCAGAACTTGGAGCTCATATAAAGGCTTGTGTAAAATAAGAAGAATGTTGTATAATCTGATTATCAGCACATAAATGTAAAATATGATCTGGCTACAAAATGGGGTGGAAATATTTGTTCTACATCATGTTTTGCTCACAGTGTACCACTAAACTAAAAAGAGAAAGAAACAAACAAAAAAACGAGTAGCTTTGTGAAGTCAATACCTGCTTTAAATGAGAACGTGATAAAAGTGTCATGACATGTCAGTGTTCTCATTGGACCAAGTTAAATCTAATAAATGGTTTGGCTATTACCCCCAACCACTCCAGAATGGAATAATCTGGAAAAACTGTGTAATCCTCCTTTTCAATACAACACTGTTGTTTACTAAGAATGTGTCTAATCTAACGTCGTGACATTGGTATTTTGGGTTCTATTATAGCAGCCTCTGGAGTCACAGAGTTCCAAGATAAAGTTGTCTTTGCTTTTTTTTAATGGAAGTTTCTCAAGCTAGTATTCATGGAAATTATTTTGAAAGTGTAGAATCATATATATACTAATGTCCTGGACAAAACCTGAAGCAGTCATCTATTTCATTCTTATCTCCAATGGTAGTGTGTCTCTACACCTGGGAAACCATGTCTTTTTTTCTGAAGAAACCAAAGCATTAAAACTGGATGTTAAACAAAGTTTAGCTTTAGATACACTTTATATGAGTTTGGTTTTGGTTTTTGTCTTTTTGTTGTTGTTCTCTAGAGCCTCTTTTTAACATTACTGATGACGTCTTCTCTTTTAGAACTTTAAACAAAAGAAAACAAAGCCAAGTGTTCTAACTCAAACTTACTGAACTGTTTATTGCTTGCTTTGTTTTTCCTCTCTTGTATGTTAAGGAATTAGAATAGCTACACTGTAGAAAGCTACATATTCTACTGCTGTTGGTGTTGAAAACAAGAAACGTAAGTGGTAGCAAACTCCCCTAAATTTAAATATTCAAATATAGGATATGAAAATGTAATATTTAGTTAAACTTCCCCTAGTTGTCTGATGTAGCACAAATGAAAGTGATTAGGTTGGTAGTTTGCACTGAAAATTAGTTTTATCCGGGTGTAAGTGTACTGCAGGATCAATCAGATTACATAACATACTTCAGCAAAAAATTGGCAGAATTTTACTGTATTTTCTACTCAGTGCTGGAATTCCTGTGAGATTGCACAGGATTCAATTATGATTCAACACTGAACTGTAATGTCATCTTATTTACTTCAAGGAGTAAAACATTTTATATGTGTATACTGTTGTTGTGATTATTAAGCTGTTAAAGAATTAGTTGCTACAAATTCATATATGCTTTTTTTAGACCAAGGGATTCCTTGCTTAAACAGGGAAACTTCAATGAAAAATACGTGTGTCTCACAATTTTGCTTTTTTATTCCTCCTGAAATACTTCTAAAATCCCTGTTGTGATGTTACTATCTGAAACTTGATTTCATCTTGCCTGGAAGAGGTGAGAAAGTTGTCTCTTAGTTTGCAGAAATTTTGATTCGAGTTAGGTTCTAGAGCTAACAATCTGAAAAGAGTAGGTTTTGGCAGGTTAAGATTGTATCTAAGAAGCTTCCTGAATGTTTGGGGTTTTTTTCTGTCATGTATTCCCCTGGATAGCTCTTTTATTCCTCCTTGACATGTTTCCATGGGCAGCTGCTGCATCACAGACTTTTTCTATGGCTGGAGAGTCTAAAAATTTTCTTCCATTGCCCCATCAAAACTGCTTTTAAGTAGCCTACTATGAATCTGTCAAAGCACCAGAAAGCAGTGCCCTGCCACCACCATTTTCCAGAGGAACAGAGGTAGGTGAATATGAAGTTGAGTTCATTGCACAGAATTTAGTCTGTCATCACAAAAGAAGAGTAGTTCTCTAAACTAAATACAAATTATCAATTTACTCTAGGATGTTCGAATTACAATAGGAATGCTATCTGTGGACAACAGTTTTAAGAATGTTTGTTTTAATATTTATTACAGTACATTTGATGGATGTTCCTTCTGCTTTTTCCTGAAATTATTGCCTAAAAGTTAAAATATCTGGAATTTTTAAAACTGAACCAGCTATAGATTCTCCAGAAACTCATTACTACCTGTAAAGTATTGTCAATGACTGTGTTTTGAAAGAATTTACTGCAACACGTAAACCTTACCTAAACCACATTCTTAAATGGAATTTCAGATTTTTCACCATGCATTGTCTAAGATGGCTTATTCAAATACATTTGGGGAGGAGGGGAGGAGGGGAGGAGAGGAGAAGAAAAGACTAACAAAATCCAAAATCACAGACTGAGTGTTTTTTATTCTTTGTCTTTTGCATCCTTTTGTAGTGGATGATGTAGAGAAGAGATGACCATCTTAACCTCTTTTTACAGGTCTGTAGAGTAGTTCCTTTTCAACTTTTTGTTAAAAGGAAATGACTAGCATGATTTATGTTACATTTCACTGAAATTCCTTGGCACTCGCCCCTGCCCTGCCACTGATAAACCTAAGTTGTACAGCCTCTGCATACACCTAAGTAAAGAAGCTTAGGCTGTCTCAGATTTGGTACTAACTTTGAACAGACAAGCTCTACAAACATTTTTCTATCTGTTTGCACTTTACCAAAAAATTTATCTATGTTTCTGTCCCATTCCACTATAAAAGAGGGAGCTGGGAAGGATTCTTTTGATAGATTTTTCTGATGAAAAATCAAGCACAAACACGGCAATATTATATCTAGAAGACCATTTATTGAAATAAAGAAACCCAAAACCTAAGTGTTCTTATTAAA